>VXAX01005887.1:331748-419884 GCA_013399835.1 Leptocoma aspasia
TGGAGGTGTCCAAGGCCAGGCTGGGTGGGACTCTGAGCAACCTGGTCCGGTGGGAGGTGCCCATGGCAGAAAGGGCTGGAACCTGATGATCTTTAAGGTCCCTTCTGGCCCAAGTTATGCTGTGCTGGCACAAGTGAGTGGTGTATACATTGCACAGCCTCTTGCCCAGAAAATCAGTTTTCTTAGGGTTAAGCTAACTCAGCCTCTAGCACAGGTGTTTAGCAGCTCTGGATTCATGTCAAATACAGTCATAAGTGTGTCAGTGCCCACGTCGCTAGTTCCCTGACATCACAATAATTACTAGCAAACTTCTGTTAATTCTGGAAAAGTCTGTACTTCCCACTATTTTAAGTTAATCAAAGACAGAACTGAGTGGGATTTTATGCATTATATTTGAGCTCTGCTAACAAATAGCAACATTCTAGATCAAAACCTATGTTTATAGTTGACATGATAAAAATCACTAGAGAGGTAAGCTGTGAGGTAAACTCATCCATGGAGGAGAACTTTAGGACCACTTTAAATTAAACCCAGTGTTTTCCTTCCTACTGTTATCCTATTTCAAAAAGAGGCAGAAAAATTATACTAACAATAGTTGTATGAAGTCAGGAGCATTGTAACTGTTGTTAAACAAAAGTGCAAATAAGAACTTAAAATGTAATGGTGTATAACAGATGTAGAATAAAACTATATTAAGCCTATTAAAATATTAATTGATTATGCATTTAAAGCAACATAACCACAGAAAATAATAGATATGCATCCAATCAAAATTTGCAGAGAGCTTCTTGACTTATTAAATTAAGAAATTAGATTTCCTACTTCACTGAAGTCAAGATAACCACAGAAAATGTCAAATTTACAAAATAATGAATCCACTCCCTACGGAACCGGACAACGTACACTTATAATGCAGAATATTGGTCAAATTCTCTCACATCCAAATTCTACCACAACAGAAGAAACACATTTTTGAAAGTGGACATCAATATGTTAAAAATGATGCCTTGAGCTCATACTGTCTTCAAATGCAAGCACAACATAAAGTAAATCTTAAATATAAATGAGAAAATCAAAATAATTATCTTAACAAATTATCATTTGTCATTCTCAATTTGAAAATTCAATCAGCAACATACAGACAGTGTTATGGAAAGCTTTCCTCAGCTTCCACTACTCTCTACTAGTTATCCCTATTGGAGAGGGAAACTAAAAACAGAAATTATGACAGAAAGTAGGAAACTGCCAAGGTATGAAAGGACAGAAACACAATCGTTAAAGTGATCCTCTTTCATTTCAAATCTTTCTTTGAACGGGCTCATAAAATGAAAGATAACATGTTCATGAAGAGAATATAATTTGAATTTATTATATTATTATATAATATAATATACAATTAATATGTAATAATAATAATATAATATAATATAATATATAATTAATATATAATATTATATTATAACCTCATCATAACCAGCATATTATAAACTAATTTGGGATACTCAGAATTAAATAGAATAATGCACAAAAAAAAGCTATTCCAGAATTAAGGAGCTCTGAAACATACAAAGTACTTAATAATGATTTTCTCACCCCAAACTGCTTTTTAGTAATTTTTAATTTTTTTTTCTTGATTTCACTTCTTTTCTTTTTACCATCTTCTCTGAGGTTGCCCCAACCAATTTTTAATTCTCTTCATACATTAGAGCTTCATACATTTCCAAACTTTTCTTCTTAGTCTGCTTCCTCAGTTACTAGTTTTCAAAAACCTTGACTAATTACAGGTTGATGGCCTACTGCAGACAAGCAAACTATATTGTAACACAGTAGAAAAAGTAATATTTCAAAGTCTTTCAAAACTGAAAAACGGAAGTTTAGAGAACATCTTTCCAAAGGGGTTTTAAATATATTCACCATCAGCAACAAATAATTCATAATATATTTCAAAACTGCAGAACATATATGATTTTCCTTTGAAATAATAACTTGTCACATAAACCAGAAAAAAAGTTATTAGCAATTCTGTGTTGAAAATCACATGTTCAAAAAAATGTGAATATTTATAGAAAATAACATTTACTTATTAGATTTATATAGAAATTCTTACCTAAGCTGTTTAAAAGCTTCTGCTTTCACAAGTGGTGTTTCTACAGAATGTTCAAAAAGTGCTCCTTCAGGCCCTGCAAAAAAAAACAAAAGAAGAAAAATACTGTAATGTAACAATTCAAATACAACACAAAAATAGCTAGAGGTTTTTTTTTTTTTAATATGGCCACTTTGACGTAGGAAATCAAGATAGGAGAACACACGTTAAGAATTATAAGACAATTGAAATATAGGTATGTTATTACCATTGCAGTACTGGGTGGAACAATACAATACAGAAGTAATGTAATTGTACAGCTGTAAATTCTTAAAATGAAATCCAAGCAGTCTGAAGACAGAGAAATTTTAAACTACTTGTGACAATAAAATAAGCAAATAAGATTTATACAATGTAATTTCAATACAGTTAATAGAGATAATTAAAATCGCACAAAACCTTTGCAAATACTACAGTCCTAAATAATCATATTTATTTTAGACTGCTCCATGTATATCACAACTTCTGTCATATACCTTTATCAAAGATTTCCCCCTATTTATTGGCAGACTTACTGAATATGAAATGGTGTTTCTGCATGCAAAATGTTAATGACTATGGGATCAGATAGTTTATGTCTTGATATACGAGTAGTTTCATTCCAAAGAGGAAGAAACAGTGGGCACCCAGCCTCACCAGGAGCCTCCTTGTTGGACCTCAAAATCTTCCAAGGACCTCCATTTCTGCTCTCCTGAGTATTAGCATTATTTCAGTACCACCAGCCCGGTGACCACCTTCCACCTAAGCTCCACGAGGATCAGGAAATCGGCTGATGTAGGACAAAAGCCCCTCAGCAACAGAGACAGCTCAAAACAGCAGCTGAACACCACCCTCTACAGCAAGGGTGGAGCTTCTCAGCTTCTGTTCCTTGCCTTTGTGAATGTACTCATCAAAAATTGCAGAGCTCTTAGGTTGAGAGATCTTCTCCGGCTTTGAGGATTCACACACCTGAACACTTCCCAGGTGAATATGCAGCAAGGCAATATATTTTAATAGTCAGGATATTAGTTAAGGTGGCTTGTCTGGCTGCTCTTTATGCCATAACCCTCTGGAAAGAATTCTGGACTGTAAAAATCCCTACGCTAGGGATTTGGGCTCTGTCTAGACAGAGAATGGCAATGGATGATTAAAAGGTGTGGTGTAGATTGTACAAATGTGGTATTAGATTGTATTAAATGTGGTATAAAGGGAAAAAGAGAATTAAAAATTGGTTGGGGCAACCTCAGAGAGCATGGTAAAAGGAAAAGAAGTGAAATCAAGAAAAAGCATTAAAAATGAATACATTGCTGAGACAACTAATAGGAAGACTGCCACTCCATGAGGACTGCAGGAAAATTCTCATGATGTCCTGAGAAGGCATAATATGTGCTACTTTTTGAGAATGGTTTCAGTTGAAATCCTGATTCCTTAGAAGGAAATCTCCTTGGATGGAAGAGAAGTACACAAGATACAAGAATTACCATATTAAATTACTTCAGCACTTTGAGCAATCATTGATCTACTAAGTTTGAATTTAAGTTTTATTTAGCTGTTGATACCCTTCTCATCAATTTGAATAGATTAATCTTTCTGTAAATTACAAACTGGCATGAATATAATACTGGAAAAATATAAAATTTATTAATTAACCCTGCTTCATTAACATTTAATTTCATTTTCATTAAGATTATTCTGCACCTTAAGGAATTAAAAATCTTTATCAGAAAATGCTGATTTGGTACAACTAAGGTATTTTGCAGGGATATCCTAATATGTCAAAAGTGCAGATATGGCACTTGGGGACATGATTTAGTGGTAGACTTGGCCATGCTGGGTTAACAGTTCAGCTTGGTGATCTTAAGAGTTCTTTTCCAACCTAAGTGATTCTATGATCCCATGATCCTATAAAGACAAGTAAGTGGTTACAGAGATAGTATCAGTTTCATGGAAATAGGGGCTAATGGAAGAAAGAGAATAGGAAACATCAGTGTTAATGTTCTGGTCAGTGGGCAGATGGCGTAAAATGGAATGAAAAGACTTATTTCCATATTCTAGAGCTGTGACCTCTAATCAAGAGTAAAACCTTGCCTTTAATGTGAGTAGAACTTCTTCATCAAACAGGATTAAGTTTTAACAGTATGCCACTAATAGAAAAAAAATCTCACGGCAACTTTTTTTGGAAAATGGCCCTAAATTGATGGTTTTAATTTCCTGCTTTAACTGTGATATGACTATTACTATATTTACTATTTTACAGGCTAGTGTTTATTAAGGTACTGTAATTTATTCCTAAAATACACAAGAACAAGATATTAATTTTCTCAATGACAGGATTGAAGTCAGCAAGATCCATTAACACCCCACGCACCCTATCAGGCAAGGACCATTTGCCTCCTCAAAGACTAACAGAATGTTTACTCATACCCTCAAATTGCCTCCTACTTAATTTACCTTCTGAGCAGTAGTGTTTAAATTAAACACACACTGTCACATTGCACTTCAGCATTAGCTATGCAATCTGAAAACCTTTGCAAAGAACAGAGCAAATACTTTAGGGAATTTTTATAAAAGACAAACAAGCCGACGGGCAAGTAGTAAGCTGGAGAAAGGGTGATATAAATATGCTTTCCATAAAAAGTCTGATCCTCTCTGCCTTGCCAGCTTTCCTTTAAGAAAAAAAAAAAAACGTAGGTGTGGCACTTGGGGATGTGATTTAGTGGTGCATATAGCAGTGTTAGGTTTATGGTTGGATGTTATGTTAGAGATCTTCTCTAACCTTTACAATTCCACATTTCTATGAGCCTGCCATGACGACGTTATAAAGCCATCGGCTCTTTGCTGGCCAATACAGTTACAAGGTGGTTTCACTGTCACCAATGCCAGCTGAATGTACAAAACCCTCCCAGAACAAAACATGGGTATTCAGTACTGCCACAGCAACATAATAAATGCCTGCAAAATGCAAGTCCTTACTGAAATAATATTGAAGAGGATGCAGTTGGAGTCCATGCTCCTTCAGGAGCAGTAATTGTCACATAGGGTTAAGCTCAGCTTCAGTTTCATATACACTGATATGTGTCTGTGATGTTAATGTCACAGAAGAGCCAGAGACAGTGTTTCTTTGCCTACTTGTATGTACTTACTGTTATCTGAACACCCTTGTGCACCCTGCCCAGCCTCAGGCTGCCACAATCACAGAAGCATCTCTTGGAGATAAAGTGATACCATGTGCAGTCTCACACATCCCAGGGTGTTTCACATGCAGCTGGATGTTAATGTTTGAGCACGTGAGCTCAGCCTCTATCCACTATATCCAAAGAAGATGACAAGCCCTGGAGCCCTCCCCAAAGCAGAGAACAGCATTTGGTGGGCACAAGAGCTCAGCCTAGGGAAGGTGCCAGCGTCTCTCGGTGCTCCGGGGAAATGTGACCACCCAGACCTGCCAGTGACCCCGCGGGGTATCAGAAGCACGTTCCTGGTTGAGGTTTTCCCCAGGTGTTTGCTCTTCTTTGATTTGCACTATTCTATTCTACACCGGGGCCAGAGAATGTCTGACTGAAATAGTATGAGTTGAAACATGTTAATTGTAGGAAAATGACAATTCTTGAGGTGATGGATTGGATTATATTACTCTTAGACCTTTTTCTTTGTCGTGAAAGATCATAAATCTTACACATTTGCTCTCTGCTATATTATATTCTAGTTGAAAACTGTCAGGCTTTCTTAAAAATCATTACTGAGCTTTTCATAATTCACATAAATAAGGAGAAGTAAAATCAAATAGTTCACTACACTGTGTATAAAATCTGCAAGATTTTCTTTGTGTATTTTAAGCCCAGGATCATCTGTTTTTTGTAGTATGAACTTTTCAAAATTTATTTCACATTGATCTTGTTCTCTATCTAAAATGCTTAAAAATAATCCTGGTATATATATTAGTGTTACTAATTTATCCTTCATGCTAATAGTATCACTTAAATCACAATAATTTATCCTTCATGCTAATAGTATAATTTATATCACAATTTTAATAAATTAATTTAAAGCAAAGTAGGCATGAATCTCTTCTCACTTACATTAATTTTACACTGAAACAACCTCACTGACTTTAATGTATTTGCTTTTGAATTTTACTGCAGTGTAAAAAAAGAAACCGGCAATGTGTCTTAGTACAATATCTACTGAAGTAAATAATTATCAATGCGCTGTAAAGATTAATATTGGATGAGTGAGTCATTAATATTAGCATAACAATTTCAACTCGTGTATGAATGATTTTTACTTACTTTGAGCAGAGACAGACCTTTTCCAAATCAGTTAACAATTATGCAGTTTTTCATATCTTTGTTAAACACGCTTTTCTATTAAAGTTTAGCATCCCTTGGGCAAACAATAATTATTTGATATGGTTTCCTGGTTAAACAAAGTTGTAATTTCAATTAGGTTAAAAAGTAAAAAACCTTAAGATAAGACCCTCAGGCATAAACAAAATTTATTAACACAATTATTATAACTTAACTTTGGCTTTGAAATACTAATTGTATAGTTACTAACATATTTATAATTTTGACAGTGAAATAATATCAATCTATTCATTAAAATGAAGACCTCAAGATTTCAGAGGACCAGTGAAGGCCAAACATAATAGTTACAATCAGGTAAAAAATATTAAAAAATTAATTGAAAAGAAATTACAGAATAATTTCAGTATTTCCCTTGATGAATTCTCCTGCTCAAATAGAAATCACACCTTGATGTATCTATTTTAATGCAACCTCACACCTAGAAAATGAAGGTTGACTTTATCAGGTTGTATGAAAGGAAGTAGCTTTTCATGTGATAACTTTGACATATTACTTTGTAAATGAGTACTTCAGTGATTTGAAGGAACAGCCTAAGACAAACTTTTCTCTTGACAGGTGACATTTAAGATATACTACAAATATCTTCCTGTGACATATGTGCTACTCACAGAACAGAAATAAAGTAGCTTTCACTTTGAAAGATAAAACCATATAAAAATATCAGAGAGTTATTTCTCTCCCTAAAGTTTTCACAGATCAGACTTGCTACTACTCAGAATGGAATATCTAGAATTTTTTCAGCTTCAGACAGCGTGCTTTGGAAACATTAAACAATTTTATAAAAAGATGGACCACTACAGTTCTGGTCACTTTAAAATAAAATCACTTTAAAATAAAACGAATCACTTTAAAATAAAACACACACACACAGAAATATTTATATACTCTACATATATATCTATATATATGTATAAATAGTTTGGTGTTTAAAATTCTGACTGATAATTTATTGAAAAACATCATATTGTCTTAATATTTCTGTTTCCTAATGAGGTAAAACCAGAACGTGCATTCACACATAATAACATATTTAAAAATGCCATTTTTAATGTGCTTTTCATATAGGTATTATCTGAGCATTTCTTAAACCATTACAAACCTGTGACTCGAAGCTTATCTGTGCCAATTACGACTTCATTTTCATCCACTGTAAAAAGTGGCTTTCCATCCTTTGAGTTGATCTGAAATTGCTGACTGTGGAATTCTACCATTTTAGGACCTGCAAAACACAGTAGAATAATGGAATAATTTCATCAGCTTTCTTTAATTTTTTATATAAATTAGTAATTTTTATTGGTGTGTTAACAATGTAGTGACTCATTTAAGTACCCTGAAGGTCATGAAGCACTCAGATATTCTAAGGATAGTGGCCTTGTAAGTTCTGAAATTGGGTAAGTCTATTTACATGGTCTAATTTGTTGCTCAAAACCATGCCTGGAGTCTTCCTTTACAGTTGGGTTTTCAGGGAATCTAGAAAATCCCACACAAATTGATCCAGACAAACATCCATGTTCTTTGTGTTGAAACTTCTTTGATAAGAATTAATCTGTCTTTTCTATTTCTTTGCCTTTTTTTTTTGAAACAAACTAATTATCAAAATCTTTGCAGCATCATTCCTTTTCCTTAGGGAGGCTAAAATGCTTTAAAATTACAAACATCCCATGTAAGAGCAGGACCTCAGCTCTTCATAACATATGTTTGGCTCCACATATCTAACAAATGTTACTGATCGTGTTCTTAAGGGTTTCAATAAGCTACGAGAATACTTGCAATTGATTCTGGTACTCCAAAAATTAAAATAATATGAGCAAGAGAGTCTGTGCATACTTCCAGGTACTAAATTCACTAAAACATCCTGTTCTACAGTATTGGCTTGGTAAGTAGATAAAAATCAAACCCTTAATATTCCCTCTTCGAACAACCTGATCAATTAAAATTCACACCACATCAAGCCTGAATATCTATTACATGGAGTTGTCATCATAAATCTATATTCAGAATTAAAATTACAGAGAATGGCCAAACCAGTTAAGACTCCTCTTCAGAAATTTTTAATAAATGTATTTCACACACTATCCACAGGACTGAGAGGCACTGAATTGCTTCCTTACCATTAAGAACCTGTTTTCCCATGTCTGCTCCCATAAATGTTAAATATATTCCAGGCAGTAATTCTCAAAAGAAATAGGAGTTGTTGGTTTGTTTTTTTTTTTTGGTTTTTTTTTTTTTTAGATCTTATGTTAAAGGGGCATTAGGTGACAGATGATTGATAGTGCTAAGAAATACATGCAGATATTTCATAATATCTGTTTGGTAGCTGGTATGAGAGAAGCACACCATGAGGCTCCATACAAATTGCTTATTGCTTCACTCAGCAAATGCAAAGCATTGATTTTAACTGCCCACTAAACACAGAAAGAGTTAGAGAAGCCATAATGTCCTAAACTAGGGCAAAAATTTTAAGGCATTAAACCCAATACTGAGTCTACCTGAAAATGATCAGGATAGAGGGCTGAGCTCTGCATTATGTTATGCTCTGCAGCACATATGCACCCAAGCACAGCCCTATGGACCCCAATTTGGCTCTTCTCTAAAGCTATTCTGAAGCCCACTTCATTTCAGACTTTATTTCTGAGAATTGTGCTGCAAAAAGTGAAATCAGAAAATATCTTCATCAAGTGAAAAGGCCTTAAACAGTATTTATTAAAATTTTTTTACAGCAAAAGAAACATTTCTGGGTAAGTGAGGCAGGGATGGATCCCTGTCAATGGTTTCCTAGAGAATCTTGGTTAAGCTTTTATTTAAGGCCCTTTCCAACCGAGCCATTTTATGGTTCAGTGATTGATTATTCCTGTTTGTGCCCAGCAACAATAATGAAACTGGCCATTTATGAAGTGTAGCTAGATCCTTGTGTTTTCAAGCAAATCAAAGGCCTGAGTAAAATGGATGTTATCAACTTTACTGGTGTTGCAGGGGCTGGTCCCTCATCCTTCCCATTCATCCAACCCCATGATTTTTAAAGCTAGCTTAATTAAGGAAAAAACTCTGCAGGCACTGTGAGAGCACTCATGGAACATTTTATATGTTCCAAAGTTACTTTAAATTGTCTCTCTTTGAAACTCCAACTCATTGCCTTGCCCATGCTGGATTTGCATTCAGACTGTTTGATCCTGGACCTTGCACACTTGAATATATCCTTAACAAGAATCTTTAGGTCCACAGTTTTCCTAACACAAGTGCCCCGCTAATGTGAGACAAAGATTATTCTATAGGTAATCTTCATTATCAGAGAATAGTATGGATAATAACTGATGTATTGTAAATCTTAAGAGGGAATGCTAGGGTAAACAAAATTCAAGCATATGTTTTATTCATGCTAGAGATGAGACATCTTAGGGTTTCAAAAAGAAATAATAGGCTTTTACATAAATGGGAATAAGTTTATGTAATAAAAAGTAGCCATTAATTTCCCTTAATGGTATTCCTCAATACACATAAACTAGCTATATTGTAATAACACTAATTGTATCGTAATCCCAGTGAGATTAATTTTCAACTCACAAACAGCAGCCAAACTCAGTATCTGAAAGTGTAATCTCCTAATGCCTAAATGTGTTTTGTTTACCACCCTAGTATATTAACTACATGTAAGTCAACTAATACTATATAATCACATTTTCTGATAAAATCTTATGATTAAAAATGCAACCTGACTGAATGCAGGTTATAGAAAGTATTTGCTTTCCGCTTGCTGTCAGATGTGTCACATGGATTTCCAGGTCAATGGGTTATTCTTGCTAATCAGGCTGATTACTGCCCATTGTTTCTGTGCATTTCCTCCTTTAATGTGCAGCCCTGAAGCAGACCTTGTAAGTGATCTTCACATCACATACCTCTTGACACTGAGGATGCTGCTTTAAATGATGAACTTTTTTTTTCCAAAAAGAAACTGACATACTGCTAAACAGCCTTCGTTTTTATTTGTCCTCCTCACTCTTTACTTTCCTAGATATTTTCCAAGGAAGGAAGCTCTTTTGTTTAGTGACTCCATTTCAGTTGAAAAGCATTTTAATAAACTGCCTTCTACTGTTAAACTGCCTTCTACTTTGAATTCCAGACCAATACAAATATAGACATACCAGACAGCAAAGGATCTTCTGTCGAAAACAGGGCCTGCCATAAAATAAATATCCACAAATGCTTAATGCCAATGAAATTTGAGGAGTCTGAAATTTGTAGAGTCTGCCTACGTGTTACCAGCAGGCAGACTCTTCAAATAGTTCTTCCAAATACTGAGCATTTTTAGTGTGTCTTTAGATCTTTCAGAAGAAAAGCCTTTCCAACACCGGATTTACTTTTATCATTAAGTGATTTCATACCTTTTATTTTCCTACTCTCTTTTCTTATCTGCCATTTCCAATTAACCTATGGCTGTCAGCTACTCTGTATGCTTTGCTCTTCTCCTACCACCTAGAATCATTGAAGTATTGGGTATAAACCAAAATCCTGAGCGCTCTTTGGTATTCCTATGCAATTTCCTTTTTTAGTTAATTTTTATTAAACTAAAGCACCTTACTTAAAATAAGGCCTCATTAAAAGTATATTAAAAATGTAATACTCCTACAGATTCAGTTCTCATTCCATGAGTGATAGAATACAATACTAATAAATGTAAAGTCCCTGTTTTCAGAAACATAAAATTAGTTATATTTCCATATGGGATGGTATGGTATTTCATTAGAACAAAGGCATTATTACAGAGCATATGCAGCACATTGCACATACACATTTTATGTCATACATCTCTCATAGCTTTGAACAACAACTCTAATACATTAATAGAACACTTGCTGCTCCTGTTTCCTCTTTTTCTCTCAGTTCTCCTGTTATGCAATGGATGAAACAATTATGTCCTCTCAGATCAAAGTAAGAGTGCCTTACTGTCACCACTGTCTATACTTTGTTGTTATCTGTGATTGAACACAAGTCTAGAGATCTTAAAAAATTGGTCACCTTCTCTCACAGGCTTAATGAATCCAAATTTTGTTGCATGATGAAGAATTTCAACAGGAAAAGCTGAAACACACAGACCTCACAGACAAGGTGAAAAGGAAAATACTAAAGGAGATGAGGCATGGTAATTTGAAACCCTGTATGCAGAGAGGATAGCTGATCTGTGTCTCTCACTCCTAAGCGAGTACTTGAACTACTTTATCATCTGTATAATGGATATTCTTCCCCTTTTACTCTTTTTTTATAAAAAAGAAAGCCATGAGTGTACTTTTATAAGGTCAACTCCTGCACTGTGTTTCAGCAGTATTCTAAGCATACCTACTGGATCTGGGGGGAGGACAGTGTGAGAGGATCAGCTGAACAGATGGGGCATGATTCAGTTCACAACATCGCTGTCTAGTACCATTATACATTCTTTCGTGTTCTCTGCTCGGCCTTCAGCTTATTTTGCATGTCCTAGAGTGTCTAGGACTTCTGTATCAGACCAGAAAGGGGTCTGCAAGCAACGTGAGCCCTTCCAGCATGTCAGCTGAAGACTGGGCAAGATGGAATCGCAGAAGAATGTAAGCCAGAGGTCACCTCTATAAGTCCTACTCCTAACCACATCAGGGTCAGCTCAGCTGGAAGTTAGATAAAGGTGTTCAGGGTCTTGTCCAGGTGAAATTTTAATACCTCTGATGAAGGGGATTTAGCAGCCTCCCTGAACAATCTGTTCCCATGGTTAACCATGGAACAGTGGTAATTCTCCACTGCCCCTTCTATCCAGTTGCATTTTGCCTCTCTGCAACCATGACCATTGCCTTTTGCCCTCTTGCTGTGCACCCCAAGTCTGGATATATGCTAGTGATTGGACAGCAGGAAATGGCCTCAACCAAAGGAGGTTCAGGTTTGATATAAGGAAGAATTTCCTCACTAAAAGAGTGGTTAAACCTTGGAAGAGGCTACCCAGGGAAGTGGGTTCAAAAGTGTTCAAAAAATGAATAGATGTGGCACTTTGTGATATGCTTTATTTAGTATGGCAATATTTAGTCAAATGATGGACTTGACTTGGGAGGTCTTTTTCAACCTTAATGATTCTATGATTTGTTTTGTCTCTAGCCTTCCTAGTACCAGGCACAAGTTAGAAGCTCTCCTTAAGCTTTCTTTTCTTGCAGCAAAACAAACACAACCTCTTCAGACTCTTACACTTCATGTGCTTCCACCCCCTGGCCATCTGAACTGCTCCCTCCTCTGCTGGCTCACAGCTCCATCATACTGGAGAGAGCTCCACAGTATTCCAGCCACAGCCTTCCAGGTGAGAGATGGTGCAGCCCAGTGTGCTCCTAGTGCTCATTGCCACAAGGCTCCACTGCACGTACATGTTCAACCTGTCCATAAGGATTGGGGGTGCCTTCTGCAGACCAGCTGCACAAAGATAGGGGTGTGGCTCCTTTTTTGGGCAGTAGCTGCCCTCAGGGTTCGAAACTGCTGTTGCATTTGAAGTGACTAGGATTTTAGATGTACTTAATTATCCAAACCTTATCTTAGATTACAGTCTGAGTAAATTTCAACTACTTTTAAACTAATCTTTACAAATTCATCTAGCATTAACCAATGCCAAAAATTCAACTATTTTTGGTGCAGAAACTATCCTCACCTTTAGCAGTAACTATTACCTTCCAATTACCACCCAATCACTTATATTAATGACTACTGTACCACTGAAACCAAAATATATTTGGGATTGCAAATTTAATGAAACTGTTAAAGTTGAGAAGGTTATAAAATCTTTAATAATTCCCCCTTTTTCACTTATTTTGAACTATTTTCTCCCATTGGAATAAAGAGACAATGAAGCTACTCAGATGAGTAATTGCTCTGATGAGAGGCAGGTATCCCCCAAATGGTTATTTTCCAAATAAAAAATGGTTTCCCAAATATTAGTGGTTTTTTTTCAGAGCCAACTCTGTAGACTTATGTCCTCTTCTAGACTCTGTGAGAAGAAAAGTGACAGCATAGGATTCAAGTCCTCTGGGCCAGGGGACTTAATGTGATGCTGTCATATTTAACAAGTTGGCAGTGCACATTATCATAGAATCAGAGAATGGTCTGGGTTGGAAGGGACTTTAAAAAATGTGTAGTTTCAAGCCCCTGAAATGGGAAGGGGAACCTTTCGCTAGATCAGGTTTCTCAAAGCTCTACCCAAGCCTGGTCTTGAACACTTCCAGGGATGGGGCAGCTACAGCTTCTCTGGGCACACTGTTCCAGTGCCCCTCCACCCTCACAATAACTATCTTATTAACTCCTAGAGGATGTTTTAATTCTGGCTTGAGTCAGCCTGTCTGACTGTTAACATCATCATGAATTTCTTCATAAAGATTATCGTATTTGGGGACAGGGTGTGCATATCTTGCTGTGGTAAGCACCTTACTTTACATGATGCATAGACCATCAATGGTATTTTTTTTCAGAAGAGGATACTTTTCCTTTGAGTCTAAATATTAAACTGCAGTTTGATTTGCTTAGCTAGCTCTCATTTAAATGTATCCTGAATAGTTCTTACTGTTTTCTGCCATTTGTTTTAACTCTTTTCAACATGATCTACATTTAAATACACAATGGTCTCACAAAAGACTAAAAGCATTTGCATGTAATTGCATATTAAAAAGCATATGCATTTAATGCATATTCTCTTAAAAAGGAGAATTGGTTAAAAAGTCTGTAGAATGTCTTAGCAGCCACCTGTCATTCTCTAAATCTTATCTATCTAACCAAATTTTACTTCTAAATAAACTAGCATGTATGTCTTTATATGATCAGATTCACTGATAGCTAAAATTTTTATACTTTAGGAAGTAAACATTCCTACTTTAATCCCCGTCGAATAAATACTCTAAATTCTTGATCATAGGAATAATTAATCACCTCAAAAATACTTCAATGAATTTTGAGATTTATCTTTCTATTAATTGCTCCTATGTTATATCTTCCTTTCTTATAGCCCAGCTGAACAGCAATTAAAGTTGTGCAAACAATCATCTTGCAGACAAAGATCTTAAAGGAATACGTTCTGTCTTTTATCTTAATGATAAGAAAGAATTTATTTGGACAAAAATGGGATTTTTAATGAAAGACTTCTGGGAAAATAAAGAAGGAAAAGCTAAATGATTTTACAATGTCATTAAGTTTATGAAACTGACTTCAGGGTTTTCCCTGTGAAAACAAGATCAAACTCTTTTTAGAGTCATCATGCTTCCTTAGCACTGTTTTCTTCCTCCTATGCCTCATGAAAAAAATACCATCACTTGAAAATGAAATATTAAAATGCTCATAAGAAATCCACATATGATTTGACTTTGGAAAGCAGTAGTTTTCTAAATGGCAATTATCAGTGCTAAAGCAACATATGAGGTACAGGCACTGATCTGTTTCCTTAGAATGGTGTTCATCTCAAAAAAGAGATAGCACAAATACTCTCATTGTAACAGCTGCTCAGATTAGTGTTATAGACATGAAAGTAGTCTCTAAGCAGAATTTTGACTGTAATTCTGTTTTCATACTGCATAAGCCATTTTGACTTTCACCATATTGCCACGCTTTCTGAGTGAAGCTGATTTCATGCTTAACAATGCAGAACAGCTTCATAATCCAACTATCTAAATAAATTCCTACAAGCTTTAAACACTTTAAACTGAACCCCTGACCTGAAGCTACTGATGTTACTATTCCTTGGTGTAAAAAATTGAACTAGGACAAGGATCAGCAATCCATTCTACTGGAATCTGTTCTCACAGACCTTTCATGACTTTGGAAATCTCCTTTTCACTTTTAAAGTTTTAGTTCTTTTAATTTTCTCCTAAAATTAAAAAAAAATTAATTTTCAACATCCTTAGAAGGATGTTGGCCAACATTGTTCTAAGTCCCATTTCTCCTAGAAATATTAAAGCAATCACTTCCCTTAAATAAAGCTCTTATTTCCTTTCATGCCTTGCTGTTTTGTTCTTGTTTGTTTACTTGAAAAAAGTAATTAAAACAAAATGGGTATTTTTGTCATCCAGGGGGCCAGTGAAGTCAAAAAAGAGTAAAGAACCTAACTGGGTTGGTTTTTTTTTAATTATGATCCCTATTATTTTGTAAGTATTATTTTCCTGGCAAGTGGTTTTTAAAGTATTTGCATTTAGTGAGGCTTCTGAAAGCAGTGTAATTATGGGTCACAGTACAAAACTCAACATCTACAGCCTTTTCTTTTAAAAAACAATGTCCAGACAACTCCTCCAAGAGGTATTTCATGCAAATGAAATGAGGGGCATGTAGAAGCTTTGAAGCAAGAGTGATCATGTTGGAAGTTGCTCACATTTTATGTCTTTTTTGTGTATCTGTGATTCATGAAGGAATGCATAACATGTGCCTGTTATCTTCATAGAGGGAATTTCACAGAAATTCAAGTAAAGATTTGTTTCACATCTCTCTTGTGAATTACTTCTGTTGAAGAATGGGTATTTAAATCATTCTTAGTAACTTATTAAATTCTTTTAACAGATCAGTTGAATCACAATTTCCATGAGTTAAAAGGTATTTTTGTTATAATCTTGTGAGAGATGTTATATTATATTGTCATCTCTAGAACAATTCCAAGCTTGTCTATATGACTTCTTCACAATTGCAACTAGTCCTATTTACAAGATGAGTAGAGTTTTAAGACATAATTCCAGCATGTTGACAATTGTGGAAGATATTAACTCTTAAGCAAAGGCTTGTGCATATAAAGTGAATATGCCACACACCTATTTTCACACTCCTTTTGATAAATATTTAGGGCCATTTTTTTAAGACAAGTCATTCACATCTTCATGATTGACTGAATTTTAAAAAGGGAATTTGAAAACATTTAGAAGCTGAATTGTGATTAATTGTATAATTATACATTTTTAAGGGGAATAACAGGCTCCTTTATATATTTTAGCATTTTTTCCTTTTGTTTGAAAACTGTTTGAAAACAGTGAAGCTTGCAAAGCATTCCATGAATTGCAACCGTAATTCTTCAAACAGGAGTTGTCACAGAAGTTATATAGTCTCAACAGCATGGAAAAGTTGCTCATCAGTGCTCTGCTGGATCCCAATTTAGAGAGCTACTTAAACGTATCAGGTTAGGCTACAGTTAAATGAGCAGGAATTTATGCTTTGCTGCCTGAGGACCTTGTGAGAAATGTGTTAATAAATTGTTACATTTTTCTCCAATGTCAAATAAAGGTTGAAAAACAGTAACAAAGCTAAGAAAAATTTTGTCATCGCTCAGACATATTCTTGCCATTCTTGCCTTAAAAATATGATTTAAAGAGTAAGGTCTGCTTATTTTTGCTGCCAAGATCCCTCACTTATATCATTCTAGATCTATTGATTTCACTGAGTAAACCGATGTATTTTACTGCTACCACAGGTAGTAAAAGATATAAATGTCTGAGTTTTGAACTTGAATTTTTTTAGGATGTCTGCCTAAATGTATTTGTTTCTGGAATACTAGGAAATAAAGAGAGATTTCAGCCATGTTTTCTTGTTGCATTTTCTCAGAAATTGATTTGCAACTACCAATAGATATTTACACAAGGAAAAAGGGTAACTTTTGCAGAGACCTTTCTTGCATAACTGCAATAAAGAAGTGCTTCAAATATTTAAAGAATTAATGCTTAACTGAGAAATTGAAAATATACTGCTGCTTTTTACCGAGTGCCAGGTAGACTACTCAAATATGACCATAATAATAATAAATAATCATGTGTTTAGTGCTTTATATTCTCAAATCTCTATACAAATATTCACTACAATGTCTCCAAAGCAGTGGACAAGGAATAATCACCCAGACTTACCCACATTTAATCTGCCGGTGACTTCCCCATTTGAATTGCGAGCATTCACAGTCACATTGTGAGTAGACTGGAGAAGCAGTGATGAGTCCTAAAGTACGGAGAAAGAAAAAAATATGTTGGACAGTACAATTACAATTGTGAACCATTTTCAAAATTTAGTCTAGTGTTGGTATCAACTCAGTCACTGAAAGGTCTTTGCAGCTACAAAACTATCCAGAGGTATCATCAAATAATGTGGGCAGATATTTCTGATTTCTACACATATATCAGATTTAAAGTAAGAAAAATAATTAAAAGGAATACGTCAGGTGAACAAAATCTGCGTTACTGGACCAATAATTATGGCTGCTAACATTTTATATTTTGGAAAAAATGCTTTAGTAGTAGATTTACTGCCTTTCAGTACATAACTGAGACTCCTAGAAGACAGCCATGTAATTGAGTGTGAGCACTCCACTTTGACAATTCACACCGTTGTACTAACTTGGTGAGAAACGTGAATGTGTATTTTGCTTCCTCTATGGTCCACGCAGTCTGTAGGCTGTGGCCTAATTTTGGCACCTGCACTGACTCTCCAGGCAAGGAAGCTGCACCAGTGAGCGATGGAGAGAGTGGCAGGCTGACTAGCAACGCTGACTTCAATAGATGACAGTACAGGTGTCTTTCAGGGTAATCACAGTGGCCACTGTCTTTACTTGACATTAAGCATCAGAAAATTATCTGGGGGCACAAAATCTCATCACGCTCATCTGGATCAGCAAACTGTAAATACACTGGCAGACTTCAAAAAAAGGGGAGGAAGTTTCCTGCAGTACAGGTGCTTTCATACTAAAGCATACTTTGTGTCTGAAGGATAAGAACTCAGTAAGTGATAAGAAGTGCCTACGCAGATCTCAGCTGCCAAAGTATCAGGGAATACATGATATGAAGAGGGTATCAGCAAGATGCCTGCTTGTGACCTCACTGGAGATACCCATTCCTAAATAAATGAGTTTTTAACTACTGGAAGATTGTTAAAAGATCAGCCTTTTCATAGCTATGGCTTGTAGTTGTTTTTCTGGACTCACCACAGGCTAGACAGTACCTTGAAGGGCTAACCCCTAAAAAGGCATGTTCTCATCCCAATTTTATGCTTGGAGTATGAGACAGCCTGAGAGTTTTAAACACTTTTTACGTGATGAGTTTTACTACAAACACAACCACACACCTGATTAAAAAGTAATAAAATAGAAGCAACACACAATTTGGACTTACTCAAACTTACTCAAACATTTTTTTTTAACAAAACAAATGGTATCCTACAAGTAGGTAGAAAGGCTCTCTCAAAAGAAGTCATTAAGTGAGCAAAAGAAATGAATCTCACTTTGTAAATTATATCAGGAAAACATGAAAGCTCACAGAATTAACACAAATAATGAAAAGTCTCAGGAAAAAAGTAAGCCATGTGTTAGAATAAACATTAATGGTAATAAGTTAGAATTAAGTGGAAAAGTAAGGCCAACAAAGACTGGGGATTGGGTAAATACAGTACATTTAAGTAAATCTGCTAAATGACCCACAAAGCAGGGCATCTTTATTACATTTATTTGATTGCCACTGGTTGATTTAAAAAATAATTTAGTAATGTGTGATATCAAACGGAAGTGTGAATAAACTGTACTCTATACCTGCTGCTGCCACATATGTGGCTTTGACTAATTAAAATCTAGTAACATATTAAAAAATGCTTGTCTTTTATGTTTCCATAAAGATGTTTTAGCAAAGGTGCAATGGTCTTGCCCACAGCTCTGCGTTGGACTCATAATGAAGGCATAAACTTGTAATAGGGTCTAGAGACAATGCACAGCAAGTAGATTTTCTGCTGCATATTTTCTTAGCACTTTGGAGACCTCATTAGGTGAGAAAATCTGTTAGGAGACTGCAAGGAGAAAACTATTAAGGCAAGGGAGAAAGCTGCTTTGAAAGCTGAGAGGAGCCCGGTTCTCCAAGACAAACTTAGAAAAAGAAAGCTTAACAAATAAGTAATGTTATGAGAATAAACACATAAATGGAAACTCCGGAGCCCAAGCTGCAGACAACTAAGCCTTTAGAGAGTTCAAATATTTAAAAAGGCAAGGATACAAACAAAAAACCTCTGATGAATTGTCAGCAGGCAGAGAGTAGCCTGAAGGCTCTAGTTAATGCACGCTGCTAATGATCATGACGGATCATTGGACAGATAAGCTTATATTAGATGCTGCCACACCTCTTTTTTTCTATATTGTACTAAATGTATTAAGAGCTGAAAGGAATATTAAGAGAGCACAAATGGTAGCTTAACACTGCATAACAATCTTTGGGACTAGAGGGAGTTCTTAAACATTAGCTGTGGTGGTCTTTAGAAGTTACATGTCTTACTGGATAAACAACCTCAAGGGAAATTCACCAAAGCACATAAATAGTTTTCTCACTGCCTGTGAGGCAGAAAAGAATACAGCATAAGAAGCTAAATGGAAATACAGATATAGTAATGGAATTTCGTTGTCTTAATTAAGAGCTGTTCCTGAAACTGGAAATACTCGTTGGAGAAAGAGAGAAAAAGAAAACTCCATATAAGTAAAATATGTTGGCATTGCTTAAATTTTAGTAACCAAGCATGTTAACAACCTCATTCTGATAAATTTATTTAAATTTTCTCTTGCTATAGCAATATATATATATATACACACACTAACTTTTTTCCTAGGTTCAGAAAAGTCTCATGGATGGCTATTTCTTTTCAATTACATGTTTGAAGATATGAAAGAGCCATATTTGACTTTTATGGTCACTGAAAAGTACTTTATTCAATGAAATGTCACATGGGTTGATGATAATATTTACAAAAAATAAAACTTTACTTTGTGAGATGTTGGACTATGGACGATAGTTCTAAAAAATACATATTTTATTGGCCAGAAGCAGATATCTCTCCACAAAAAATTCCCTGGAATAAGTTTCAGAGTCCCCCTGGATAATTAAAATCCAAATCAGATTCACTCTTCCTTTTTCTAAACCACCAACTTCCATACCTTTAAAATGTCTCAGTGACATTTTAAAGTTAATCATTTTGATAAATATTTGACCAAGTATGGCATTCCTTTTTTACCTCACTAGTAATAACAACAACAAACTTTTCTGTGTAGGTGAACTAGATTAAATACTAAGACTTGTAAATTTTATATACATAAATATGTAAACATGCCAGACATTTCATGGCATTGTCCTTGAAGTGAAAAAACCCTATATATTTTAGAGAAATCGTAACTTTTCCATTGGGATCCAATAATTTTAGAGATATTGAAACTATTCTGTAGTGGATGAATAAACAAAACAAGCAGCTTCCTAGGGAAGCCTCTATTAAAAAATAATCTCAGTAAAAATAATTAAAATCTTTCCATACACTCCTCAAGTTTTACTTACAATAACAATTATAATTCCTGTTTGAGCTGCTTATCACATCCCTAAGAGATAAATGTTAATTCTGACAAAGCATCATAACACTGACCTTGTGAAGAGCAGAAATATGTGTGTATACAGATATACATGTACATACTTTTTTTTTTTTTATGACAGAAATTACGGAAAGTTCAATTATTCAGAACTACATTAATTTTATTTAACATTATTGCAAGGTTACCCACTTACCACTCTCGAATGGATTTCTTTGGCATAAAGAGGGAATAAGAATTCAGATTCCCCTTCCAATCGAAGGCCTTCTTTTGTAACACGCAGGTGTCCCATTCCAGTCTGAGGAGATGTGAGAATTATGCACAATTTACTATTGTTGCTGTATTTATTTTGTGCTCTTTTAATGAATTAAGCATTTTCAGAGCTGCCTGCCTCAAGTCTACTGATAAATATACAAATAGTAATGCATTTAGAATTTTGAGAATACCTCATTTTTCCCCAGGAGTAATTTTCTGTGAGAAATTGCAGGTTTCATGAAGTTATTAAACTTGGTGTTTGTTTTTTTTTTTTTTTTCAGGGGGAAGGGTGTGGAGTGGAAATGCAGTTTTATAGCCAGTAAATTAAAAAGAAGTGCATTTGTATTGGCTGGCTAAAACAGCTTTTGCACTTGCCTTCTAAAAATGTAATGAACAATAAACTTTTACATATGAGTACACACATAAAAAACCTTACACTAACATCTCAGGGTTCATTCTATCAATAACATAAGCCTACAGAACAGGCAAAGAGGGATTTTTATTTACTTTTGTTTTCAGCAATTACTTATTTTTAATTAAGTTTTAATTCATTGGTTTAGCTTTTTTCTCCTTTAATTGTAGGTCAAGGCTCTCTGTCTCATTATCATGTACCTTTTTCTCTATCACCTGCTTAGTTTTGTCATCCTTTCTTCCTCATTCCCTTCTGCTTTCAGCCCAATTATTCTTTCCAGCTGATGTCTCCTTTCTTTCTTTTTACTTCCTCTCATCATTATCATAGAATTGATAATGTGAAAAATGAGTGAGGAATTACTTCAGTAATTACATCTCAGGGTTTGCAGGCTTCAGCTGCAAGGTATTTCACAGGTATTTAGCTAATTTTTAAAGGATTCACCCCATTCCCTGACATAAAGAGTGACAGAAAACTTGCAAAAAAAAAAAAACAACCCAAAACCAAGCTTGGCTACATGAATGTATTTCAAGACAATTGCTACAAACTACAAGAAGCAGATGGAAGGGCAAAATAAAAAACGGTAAACCCAAAAAAGTTTTGCACCCCAGTCTTCAGGTAGTTCTCCATGTAAGCAGAAGAGATACATAACAGACCACCAATTATACATCAATAAATTGTTCATCTAATGAATTATGCTTGCCACTGAGAAAAGTTATAATTGGAGAGATGGTAATTGCTTCCAAATATATGTTCTGACTAATCAGATTATATATGTATACATGTAATGCTAAATAACATATCAAACCATCCTTCAATGAATAACCACAGCTACATTTTTAGCAGGCCTGAAAGGAGACAAAGAGAGAAACCACTTTTGCTTAAATTCCATAAGGTAAGAAATGTTCATTCACTCCACTGGAGAGTACAACCAAGATTCTTCCTGAAGCAAGATCTGCTTCAGGAAAGACGCTTTCAGAACAGCTATTTATGGAATCTGTTTTTCAGGGTCAAATATTTTACTGTTTTGAAATATATAATGTACTCACTTTTCTCAGTAAAAACAGATATGGTTTCCAAATTCTAGACTACTGCAAAGCTTTTAAGAAGTACCCAGCATATACTGATACATCCCATAGGGCAAAACTAAAATAATACCTACGATGAGCTTCTATAATGACAATTCCTAGGCAGCACTGACTGATTTAGAAACATGTTTTTCTAGCAAAGACTATGGACAGGTTTTTTTCAAACTTGCAGCACCCCAACATTATAAAGGTTTTAAGGAAAACACTTGAAAATTTTGATATGAAATATCAGGATATTCTAAATAATACCACCAACAAGTATCTCCTCTTTTATTAACCAAATTTAGGGTCTGATTATTTGCTCTGAGCTCACACCTTTTCCCATCTGGTGAAAGTAGTTTATAATAGCTATCAGATTTAAATAGAGTTTGCATATTTTTATGGAATATAAAGAACTAAATAAGTAGTATATTATAGAATAAGTACAAAAAAAAAAAGACATTGACCAATAGGGAATTTAAGAAGGCAGAGGAAGAAGTACCAATTAATTCTTGCTCTGAAGCAGACTGGGGAAAATTAACAAACTCCTAGGTGGCAATCTCTCCTGCTTTTGGCAGGAAGAAATTTTCAGTAGAGACAAAAAAAAATTGGTGTGGAAAAAAATTATGCAATTTACTCACCACACTCTTTCTAATGGATTCAGGTTTCCCAGCAATGATTACTGTGAAAATGCTATATATAGACAAAGAAATGTCTTTGACATGAAGAATAGCATGTCACATGACAAAACTCAGCACTTTCAACTTGTCTAAAAGTTCCTATTTTTTCAGTAAATCCAGTCATATCCTTCAGGATTACTTTGTATAAGTATGTCCTCCAGTATGCTGTATTTTCTTAATCAGATATTTAATTTAAGCATTGACACAAAGCTCATATTCTCACATATTTGCCTAACAGCCTTATTATCCATTCTCATTGACCACTTGGGAAGTGCAAACCTGGGGAAATTTAGATTTGGGTTATGTGCATAAATGAACATCTGTGAAGACTAACATAAACTTTGTAACATGCATGCAAACAATAAAAATGTGGATTTTATATAATGAGCCTCACTTCTATTACCTTTGTGACTGCAAACAATTATTATGCTCTTAGTACCACAATATTTGAGCATCGTAAGATTGTAAAAGTACTGAGTTATGCAATACAGTGAGATAGGGGAATTCAATTATGTCCCTTTTATAACTGGCAAATTGAAGTAACATAGAATATAAAAGAGAGGGATTTAGAATAAACAACCACCCCAATGCACTGAGGTCCAATGTTAAGTTCCATGAAAAGGCAGAGCATAATAGTTACACATAATGTTCTCTTGTTACTGTTTCTGCTTCTTACATTACCAATTGCTATTTACTGAGTATTGTGGCTTTTTGATGCTTTCTGTTTCAAGGATTTTATTCTGTTCCTATTCAAGTAACTGAATAAAAATATTTCTACTGGCTTGAGGAAAGGGACCCAATGTCAGTTAAATGTGGACTTTGATGCAGCTGTACAACAAGCTGTTGCTTAGGGTAGGGGAAAAAAAGTGCTTCCTTAAAGACAGGAAATGCATGTCAAGTCTGGATTCTGGTTATCCTGCTGCTGGTGACGGTCACTGCTTGAGTTTGCTGGCCCTGAGCTGTAACACACTGTTGTACATACAGATATAGCTGAGACTCACGTTTTGTAATTACTCAAAGCCCTCAGCAGGGCAGGGACGCAGCTGTACAGCAGGGAAGGATGAAATGGCATCTCTGTAGACAGCAATCAGGTTTTATTGCTGCAAGGAGTTCACTAGCATGGAAACTGCTGGCAGCTGCCAAACTCTTATGCACCAAAGATGCAACTTAGGATTAGTGTTCACAAAGGTGTGACCAGTTTTCATTTCAAAACTGCCTGACTTATTCTAACTGCAGCAACAGGATGTCTTCAAGTGTAGTGGAAGCAACATTCTTCCATAATTTCAAGATGCTCCCAAGTAGGTAAGTGCTTGGAGAAACAGAGACAAAGCCTTCTACCAAAAAAATTCAGTCTCTGAATCCCCACAAAAGCTCATCAAAAGACTCCTTGATTGAGAAGTCCTTGTCTAAAAGACACTTGATATCTAGCTTTTCAGTGAATTATCTACATAGAGATACTCCAAACCAGCTGAAATGAGCAGCCATCACTGCAGAATCCTAGGTAAGATGCATTCTGTTGTGGAACATCTGGATGGGAGGATCATCCTGGATGTGTTATCATTCTCTGAGACTCTAAACACAGACTCCAGACTACTAGGAGTGGAAAACAAGCAGATGCAGCTCTAGGGCTCTTGCACTCACAGTGAGCTGCTCTCAGGTAGCTGAGCCTCATGCTGCCTATGGCATATGGAAGCAAAAGAGCAGCAGGTGATTTATTTGGGATTAATCTCCCAGGCATATGACAATGTAGGTCTGCTGCTGTAGGCATGTGGCCCCTAGAAATGAACATGAGCCATGGGGAACATTCATTCAGTTTAAAAATGAGTATTTCTAGTCACCTAGATTTGATCAATAACTATAGCTTTTATTTTCCTACCAACACTGAAACTGATACACATTGGCTCACTGTATTTGGCCAACCACTCTCTATATCATATGTCATACCATATCACATCACACCATCACTGCTTCTGCACCTTCTCAGCATTAGACTCAAATGCAGTCCTCAGGCTCTTCTGAATAAGAGAAATTGAACCTCTGCTCTGTGTATCAGCTAATAGCTGCAAGGGAAGAGGTGTATTTTCTCGTCTGGGGAGAGATCAAATACTGGAAAGACATGCTGACCCATGTGTTAGCATGGTTACACCAAAAAAATTCTCAAAGTTGATTTCAACATTAGTTTTAACACACGTTCAATTCAAATCAAGTAACTTCTGTCTCAGGAGTTAAAAGCATGTTTGATTTGCAGTATCTGCGCCCTGAATATTCAACTTTTCCATATATTAAAAGTCCACACACGCTGCAGTGGCTGAATGAAACCAGTCATGATAATAACTTCAGAGTAGAAAGGACGCAGCATTTCCACTTAGTTAAATCCTTTTCTTTCTTGTAGGATCCTTAAATCCTCCTTCTAGGCCAGATCAGGGAAAGACCTTGGCAAATTCAGACTAAGACATCACTTGTTGTGCCCCAAAGCTAGTTAAATTAATGGCTTTATAGATCCAGCTTGGACTGCAGTACTTCTTGCAGCAATAACTATTTAGAGAACTTGCTTTGCAAACAAGAGTGTACTGTTTCATTGAGATAATAGGACTGTGGGTAGAGATTGTTAAAGAGCAATCAGCAAAACAGGATTGGTAATGAATCTGATGAAACTCTCTGTTTGACTTACAATATCAATTTTGGAGCTAAGTACGTGCTCGGTATAATAACATTACCGATGCCTCATCTCATTTTCAGTTGCAAGGACTCCATTTGCTGGGCTCAGACAGAGGTTATCTGACTCATCTGCTTAGATGAGAGTGGAGTCATTTCAGTCAAAGACATTGGTCAAATCAGAGCCCTTGGCAACAGCAAGCACTCCTGGTACAGAAGTTAGTCTCACCTGGCTTAGGGCTGGATATAAACCAAAACACCATTTGTGGACAGGAGTGAAAAGTGGGTAGATAGTATTTATTAAAGATAATATTTTGCGATTTAGACAAGTAGATGGCCACTTTGAATTCAACAGATTTTTAAGAAAACAGATATGAATTATGCAAATTATCGAACCACTGATATTTGATTATTTTTACAATATTGCTTTCATAAAATAGGATTCATATTTAAGATGCATACTTTCAAGATATTTTCAAGTCCTCTTTATCTTTGTCCTGATATACAGAATAACAAACTTCCTTACTTAAAGTGTTAATTAAAACAGGTATTACTCAAGAGGAAAGAATATTCTCAAAACAGATTCAGTTTTACCTTCATTTCGTTGTTCAGCAAGGACCAAATTCTGTCTTTGGTTCTGTACTGCACAGATATTAAAAAAAACCATTACATCTGGCCTTACATCTCCTGTGTTAGAAAAACTGACTATGAAGAAATAGACTTCTACTCCCACTGCTACATGTATTTATTCAGGAATTAGGTTTTTATAAGTTGGGTAATTAATTTTATTTTATTAACATTTGTAATTATGCAACTTAGGTAAAGAAATGGAATGAAATGTTTTCCTTTGGTTTGTAAAGGTTGTCAGAAGGGTTTTCTTAAATCCTGTTCTTAAACTTGCATGTACACTCTTAATCTTACTGTACTCAGATTTTTTAATAACTCTTTATTAATATCAGAAATTATTCCAACAGTACATGTAAGTACTCCTGTACCCCCTTTTACATACACATGATTTGATTCACAATATAATTCAGAATAATCAAATGCTTTAAGAAAATATATTTAAATTAAAATATGTATCATTACTGAAACGGCTTTCTTTGGCAATAGCTTTCTGCAGTATGCATCTCAGTATCTTTCTATTAAATTATTACGCTTCGCATAAAACATTTAAATATTTGTCTGATAGAGACAGTGGGAATGACTGTAGCCTGACTGGAGGCTAATTGTATTTAACTTAATAGAAAAGTTGCAAAATACAACTGCTTAGGATTACTCAGAATAGAAGCTATGGAATGTTCATGTTCTGACATGAAAATGTGGATTAGAATTTATGAAAAGTTCAATAATTTATTTTATTTATAATAAGGTAATGCAACATTCTCAAAATGGCAACTAATTCCATGGAGGACCCACTGTTAATCACAAAATGCATAGATAGGCTCTACAAGTTCACTAATGTATGTCTTTAGTGAAGGAGACCTCTTGCTGTAAGTGTTCTTTACTGTACATTTTCATCACTGTCTGCTCTGGTTTTAGGTGTTCCAAACGGTTGAGCATCTCCAATTTAATAAGGTATGCTATTACACAGTCTACTAAGTCTCACTGTCAGAAAGTGTTAACTGATTTTCAGTTAAAATTTTGCTTTCTTAATTCATTACATTCCTAGTTTCATATTTCTGTATTTCCTAAAATAATTCCCTCCATCTTCAGTGCCTGAGTTTATCAAGCCCTTAAATAGCTGTTTACACAAGTATTTTATTTTAAAAATCAGGTTTTTATTTCAAAATACATATTATATTTATAGATTTAGAGCAGTACCATTATCAGCCAACTAATATGTATATACAGTAAGACTATATATAGTTTATTTTTCAACATGTCTTATTAAATGAACTATCAACAAATTACTATTGCCTTACAGAAAAACTTGAAAAATAATTAAAAAAATATTTTTAATACTTTGCCTATATTCATTTTTAATGGGAACCCCAGATGTTTAGAAGGATGCTATGTCTGTGACAAAAGTTTCTGGGAATGGCTACATGGGTAGAGTACTCCCTAATTAAAATAGGCCAAAAGAAGAAAACACCTGTCAATATCTAGAAAACCCTCCATGTTTTTGTACAACTGTGGCAATTGCCCTATTTATTCCAGTGCCAGAAATTTATGTGCATAATGGAGAAATGAAAAGCCCACAATCTACCTTAAAAGTGTAGAAACCCTCCCAGTTCTCATTGCCTTTGTCCAGCTGAAGCACAAGAGCAGGCTAAACATTTGTCCTGTTCTTAGGAAGATCCACGCGTAGGATACGCATTGTTGGACTGGACATTGGACGCTGTTCGGACTCGGCCCTCCACAGACCAAGTTACTCCCTGTCATGATAAGGTGACCCAGGGGTTATTCTAAGGCTTAGTATTAGGACTTGACTTTCTTCTTGTTAGACTCAAACCCAAGTAAGGTTTGATATGGATGGCAGGAGAACTTGAGATTGAGCGCAGATTTGAATTATGTTTGACTAGCAGTGCATCTAAAACTATAAAGACCTGTCTACTTCCCTTACACTGTGCTTAACATTTTTGTCAGAGGAAACTCCACACTGAAGAAAGGCAACTAGTTATCCTAGTGAACACGGTAGTTGCATTACCATCTGTCCTGATCAAAATGAAATACAGTGCAATTTCCTTTCTTACTCCACAAGACCATGATAGCTGGAGCATCCACTAAAATCCATGGAAAACATGGGTTTCTCCATCAGAGGCCAAAAAAATTTAGAAATAATCTACGGCATACAAGTGCTCCTGGTGTTATGATAATGTGGCAGAACTTAAATAATACAATAACTGAATTAATGAGCGGTTTCTGAAAAAGATTTGCTAGAGCCTCAGGAATGGTAATCACCTGATCAGGTGCATTTTTCACAACTGAGTTTTAGAGACCTAGCATGACAATCCTGGACTAGAGCTAGTGTGACCTCCAGCCTGAGCACTGGAAGTTTTGAATGGTACCCCCAAACTGGTATAACCTGCTAATTTAGTGAGTAAGCATTCTGTCACCTCCTCCAAGTCGCTGATTAAGTTTTTGAAAAGGACAAGGCCCAGGACAAGACAACTGCAATGCTTATTACTGCCCTCCATGCAGACCACAACACATTAGCATCTACCTTCTGAGCCTGACTACCCAGCCAGCTCACTTTTTATACTTATCTGTTTGTCCACCCCTCAGTGGCTGTAGTATCCTAACTTGGGTACAGGAATATTCTGGGAGAGAGTCAGAAGCCTTGCTGAAGTAAAGGTAAATGACATTTTGTGTCCTCCCATCATCTATAATTCCAGACATTTTATCATAAAATGGCAATCAGATTGGTCAGGCATCATTCACCCTTGGTAGATCCATGGCCCCTTTTTTAAAGACAAGAGCAACATTTGCACTTCCCAGTCATCAAGGACCAACCCTTGTACTTCCCCCAGTCATCAAGGATCTCCCCAGTCTCCAAAACCTTTCAAACACTGCAGAGAGTGGCTCTGCAAGAGCATCAATTCCCTCTGCACCAATGGATGCACACTATCTTGCTGCCATCTGACCTTTGCAATTCCTAACTGAAGATGAGTTTTGGCCTTCCTGACACCGAAAGCTTGACACAATTCCTGCCCCAGACATTGTTCTGAAATTTCTTCTTTGTAGCCTGTACATCCTTCCAACTCTTCTATACTGCTTTTTCATTGAAGCTCCATCACAAGTAACCTGCTTAGCTAAGACAGGATATTTATCTTCCCGAGTATCAGGACTGATCATTCCTACATTTGGAGAATACAGTCCTTAAACTTGATCAAGCTTTTCTAGGTAACTGTACCCTTCTGGCTCCCAAGCGATCCTGTGAGTAGCAGATCCAACTGTGTGCCATGTTTAATTGTCCTCTTTAGAAGTCGTTGTGACATCCTCTAGAAATCTTCACTGCTTCCATCCTGCCACACTTGTCTCTCAGCAGATATCAGAGATATCGAAGATATCTGCTGAGAGACAAGTGTGGCAGGATGGAAGCAGTGAAGATCCTTCAGAATTGTCCACAGGACTTCTGACATCCTTGCAGCCCTAACTCCCTTAAGGTTCTTAGTTTTCTAAACTCTTAAAACTAGCAGTCCCCTTTAGTGCTCAGAAAGTCTCATTATGTTAAAGACAGAATCTGAAATTTCCATTACATGCAAAATGTGATATGTTGTCCAGGGGAAAAAACTCAACCTTTTTTCAGACTAATTTTCATGCAAAAATAATGCTGGTTTTTAAATTACTCTATTTCACCTTATTCACCAAGCTCAAGGCATAATTATTTGAATGTCTTCTCTGAAACAGCTGAATATAATGAATTCACAGATTTCTTTGCTCATCTCCACAAAAAAACTTGAGACCCTATCCCTCTGAACTCCAAGAGAGAAAAGGAAAAAAAAGAATGAGACACAGCTGATACCTTTGAAATAACGTACACAATTTGGAGATGCCTGTATGTTTCTTAATTGGGGCAGCATATATTCTCTGTTCAGGTTTTCTCTTTTAGTCTAGCTTTTATGAAATGAAATGAAATGAAACAATGAAAATCTGTTCAATTTAGTCATCTACATTTGATGACGAAGGCCTCTCAAACAATAGAGCTCAAAAAAGTTTGTCTTTTATCATTCCACATTCTTAGAAGATCAAAATCTATTCATCTTGCAGCATGTCTATGTCCGATTTATGTTCTCCTTTATCAGCTTAGCTTCTTTGCTAGTATTTATCACACTGTCTGGTTTTATGGGGGTTAAGGCAGGACATGTGTGCATGGATTAATTCAATGCCAGAGTTTCTTCAAGCCCTGTTCATAATTTCATTATCATTTTAATCTGGATCTCTGAATAGACATAGCATGTGATTTTTGTATACTGAAAGTTATTACTTAATGAAAGAATCAAGGATGCTTTATAGAAAAAGAGAAAGAAACTTTTTTACAACAAAAGAAACTTTGATGTCTAAATAACCAGTTTGTCAGCTCTGAGTGGGCTTATGAAAAGGCTGTGCTACAGAACCATGTCGATCAATCACTAAAGCACCAACGCCCCTATTACTGAAAAACTGTTTTCCTAATAAAATTATATACTACAGTCATGTTATGTTTAAAGTTTTCCTTCAGCATAAACTCTCTTCAGGACTCTACTTTAAAAATATATTTTAAAATGTATGCAATGTTTTTTTCTAAATATGTTTATCAATCTTAGTGAGAATACAACTTGTTTCTTGTATTATTTTACAGAGAAAAAAGCTTTTATTATCTTATTAGCTAACAATATTTAAATATTTTGAAGGGTGATATTTTTAAGAGTGATCTTAAACTAGGACCAAATGCTTTTAAAGTATTAGCTAAAAATACAATATCTATTATGAATATTAAAAATAATAAATCCTATAATCTCTACAGAATATACCTAGAATATAATTAATAAATATAAGTGTTATCACAGTTGACAGATTAATATTTGCTAAATAACTGATGATTGCATAGGATAATATTTCACAATTACTTTTAAACTCTTCACAATCACAGGAATGCTTAATTGGGTAAGTGTGATATACATGAACCAACTCACTCCCTAAACAGGAAATACTTGTCAAGCTTGGAACTCATGTATCATAAAAATCTAATTCTGACACTATATTGATACCTCTCTTTTCAAACAGTAACAAAATACTTGGAGGCATAAATGCTTAATTCCATCATGAAAAGGGTTTTACAATAGTATTGCTAATTTCTTAAAACTGTTACACTAATTCCTCACAATTGGTGTTTCCTTAGACACAGGAAAGGGCTGTGATGCTTCAATTACACTTCCAGACTTTGAACATGCACTAAACATCTTAGATTCAGTGGCTAGCAGTGCTTCTCTGTGATTCTCTGGGTGATATTTCTGGAATTCTTAGAATTACTTCTTGTCTTGAGAGATGTAGTCTATTAAAACAACACCCAGTAAAAAAAGTTCTTGCCCCTTAACAACGTCACATGTACTTTTGCTGAGGATTGTGACATACATGTGCACTTTGCACAAATGTATTTATAGTTGATATTTATCTGAATTTCAGTATTTCCTTAAAATTATCCTAAATTAATGAAGGCATTACAGTTAAATCACTATCCAATTGGGAGTGTCAGGCATACAGATTCTTTAACACAGAATTAAGAAATTCCTTGTAATTGTGGCATTCACAGCCTACTCTGGGAAAGGATGTAAACCTGCACTTCTAGAGCTGTTACTCCACTGCTCTTGTTGCAAAAGCACAAGGACACTGTCCCTCAGCTGATCAAGGCATTTGGTGCCTTCCACACAAGAAATACAAGGAGATGGGTATTCCTCTAAGAAGACTTTCTAATTTATTTTTTTTTTAGTCCTCGCTGATATCAGAGAAGAAATACCCAGGCTCATACGTAGAAATCAAATCAACATAAAATATTTTTTAGAACTCCTTAAAAATAGAACCTTGAGCCACAAAGAAAAAACAATTATAAGTTTTTCATGTTCTCTGTGATTTATGACATGCAGGCAGTAAAAGCATATCTTCCATGTGATCTGCATAAGAGAAAGATTATATGTGATCCAAGATGTTTTGCACTGTAATCTGTATGACAGTAACAGTGCTGTAAAGAATTCAAGTAGGGGAAGACCTTTCACAGGAATTCAAGCATTAAAAACTGTATTAGTAAGTAGGACTTAAAATTAACATACTTCCTTTTTAGTGACTATAGAAGAATTTATATTAAGATAAAGTGGTCTTCACTTAGTGAGAGAGGTGTAATAACAATAGATAACAAAAACTTTCTTCATTAGCCAGGGCTACTGACACCAGGGCAGAACTGTAGAAATTTATTATTACTGTTTTTCTTGTAACAAGTCTATTCAAATCATCTGTGTATCACAACTGCATGTTAGGAGCAAATTAGCTTAGATTCAATATTCACTGATGCATTTTATTGCATTCTGACTAAAGTCGTATCTTGCAGACTTCTGAAACTTACCCTTTAATCTACTACATGCAAAATTACATTATAAATATTAAAATATATGTGACAGTGGAAAGTTATTAAATTTACTTCTGAATTATATAGCTGCTTAGCCTCAAGCATGAAGTAGTGATAATTACCTCTGAGCTGTAATTAATTGGGCAAATAAATTGTTAAATTTTAGATGCTGATAAATAGGAGAAAGAAGCTAAAAAACCACAGGAACTGTCAGCAATATTTTAACTAAGAAATTCTGTATGAGATAAAATTACAGCAAACACATTTATAAAATATCAACTAAACAGAGATTATGAGACAACAGTAAAATACACTCTCACAGAATGGTTAGAATTCACTGCAATTTAAAGCATGAACAACCAAAGTATTTCAAAAATTATTACTAATACAGTAATTATATATGAGGAACTACATTCAAAGATAGATTTTTCTAACATGCCTTCAGCCAAAGTACAAATCACAGTTGAGAAGAAAGAAAAAAGAACCATCTATTACCTACAGAGAAGCTGGTGTACATACAAAATAAGTGAAGTGGTGAGGCAGGGAAGAGAAGACAAGAATGGAAAATTAAAGAGGACACTTACTGGGGAAAACCACATCACTTTAAGAATCCAAATTGTCAAAGAAAAATTCACAACTAGGATGATAAGCAGGAGGAGAACAAACAGGTAGAGACAACGCTTTCTCCAGCCATAAATTCCAATTTTGTAGATATATTCATTCTTCGGCCTCTCTAGGCTCGTGCCTGGTGTCGTTGTCATGTATTGTTCACGTACCATCTGCTATGAAAAAGAAAAGATGAAAGGGAACTGCTTAGTTGCTTAATTTAAGTGATAATATTTATATAAAACTCCAAGGGAAATATGAAGATACAAATGTAATAGCTATGAACCAGAAATTCTTATGAAGTTTTACCTGCAAAGCACTTTCATCATGCCCCGCTCAACTTACATCTTAGTTTTCGATACACGCAACATGATGTTTTAATATATGAACTGCATTAACTGCTGCTTTCAGGAGGCTTAAATTTATTTTATCCTATAAAGAAAAGCAAAACCTTCCTCCCACTTTTCATAATATTCTAATTCTCCCATCATAAAGTATTTCATGAGATCATATCATAATCTACAGCTCACAAATGTGTATCAGTTGGAATGCCAATATATATTCAGCTTCAGAATATGTATGTAAAGAAATGAAATTATTATTTATGATGTACAGGAAATCATGATTTCTCAATTCATCATATATTCATATTTAAAGATATACCAACATTGAAAACATTGCCTACTGGGTTTAAACAACTTCACTTTATCCTATAGTTCTTAAAGAAGCATTGTTTAAATTTAAAGGAATCTTACAAGGTTGTGCTTCCTTAAAACATGAGAATATTCACTAACTTCCACTTTTATAGCAGAGACCACCAAGAATTCAAACCATTCATTAAAGCTTACAAGTTTGGCCAAAAGAATAAAAACTCAGCAGCTGAAGCTGCTTATCAAGAACAACAGTGGACAATATCTGTCTCATTTACACTGAGATAAAGCAAAAAAACCCCAACCCAATCATGGATGTCAGAAACAAAATAGGTATTGTAAATTCAAGCCCTTCCCATGAGCCAGGTATGTTCACAGCCATCTTACATCCAAAAGCTCGTCCACTTTCCTATAATATAATGCTCCCAAATGTGAGAGCCTTCAGAAGGTTTCACACAAGGTCTACTCTCAATTCTGAATTTCTTCCTATCAATGAGATCACCATGCTCTGCTCACACAGTTTTCAAAACATGATCAAATTACATCCTTGCCTATCTTCAAGTTTCCTGCAGAGCCATCCTGTGTCTGTAACATGCTTGTGGCTCTCAGTTCTAACCCTCATCTATAGAAAGATGTTGTCTTTTGTTCCTTTAGCTTCCCAGCAAGACAGAGAATGCCGTATCAGTTTACAATTGAACAGAAGCCCACGCATTAGCCCCTTGTATATATGCAGTAGTCATCTTATTTCTGTACTTCCACAAAAAAAAATTAATTTCTTGTTTATTTATATTCAAAAATTAGACCAAATAATTGGCAGTTCATAATGTAACTTTGCTTACACATTAGGTATAATATTATAATAATTTTTGGTTTTGCTGTCAGTCTCAGTTGCTCATAGACTATATATATAAGTATTTTCATTGCTGAAAATAGTATGACAATTTATTACTGAGGAATTATAGATTCTGAAATAACTTGGCTTAATATTAGTGCAAAACATTTACAAGATTTACAAGACGTTACTTAATATTCACCACATGAACTATGTTTGTTTAAAAATATCAGACAATGTATTTTAGTTCTGCATATTACTCAAGCACATAGTACTGATCACAGAATGCTGTTTAAGCTGATACTATTTTTCTTCTGTTTTCTACCTAATTATTGTATAGTAAACCATATTACTCATGCAGAGGTTGCCCCTTATCTGAAATCTCTGTTACCATGCGCTACCACGAGATATTAGGACATTTATACATACAATGGGTTCCATAAGATGCTTAGACAAACCTTCACCCTTACTTCCACACAGATTTCTCCTTAACACATAATTTACAGAACAGGATGCAGTAACTCTTATCTGGTAACGACCAGAGATGAACTTTGAGGAATAAGCTGTGCAGTTCTTGACCATGAGTCATAAAACTACATCCTGGTTCTGGTCAGGACACAGTTACTAATTTCAGTAGCCAGGAGGAGCATGGCTAGGACTTTGAGGTTATCCTACACAGCCTTGTGCCTTGTGCAGGGGATGCTGGGGAAGAAGAGATCCCTCCCAGTTCTGCTGGACACAGGTGAGCAGTCAGGGCGTTGCCGGTTTCTGTGTGGTGAATACCCGCACGTGAATTTCTTTGCATCTCTTCTACACCCCCTTCAGAAGGCAGACTGCTGTGCCTGTTCCTTGTGTTGCAGTTCCCTACACCTGCAAGGTAAATTTTGCAGTAGAGACCATTTGCCAAAGAGTTAATTAATTGTCACATCTTCATGTTCTTATGCAGCCTCATTACAGTGGTCTCTGAGGTTGAAATTCATCTCACAACGTTAGATATGAACAATTTAGCCCTGAATATCTGAGCCAGTCAACCTGGACTCTCTTTATAGTTAGTGAAGATAGGTCTCCCTCCTGAGAATTATTTATCTGACTTATGTTAGATGTGAATTTTAGATATCAAATGAACTGCTTAACTTCTCTCCATCAAAAGAGAAAGAAAGAGAGCCTGCGATGACTTTCTCATACCTATGTATGGCTATATGTTGTAGAATTTCAACCAGAATGATTTCCAAAAGCTTATAATTTAACAAGACAGGATTTTTCTGATTCCTGTTCTTCTCTGTTCCATTTTTACCCTGTTGTAAAATGTTTATTTTGAGTTGAGAGTTTTACACATAATGTATTATGTACTGCTGTTTAATGAGGTGAGGTCAAAATCCATTATGCATTTCAGCAAAAAGCCTGTAAGTTTTGTGATTGTTTTCAGCCCTTCAGAAATTCCACAGGGGACATCTCTCAGCACAGCATTGTTCCCTGCATGAATTATTTTTTCCTGACAGAAAACAGGAACAACTCTGTTGTTTCTGAGCATTATTAATACTGCCAAAAATTGCTTTGGTCATAGTAAATAGGCAGTGCTGGCCTAGACAACTGAATGCTTTGAGAAGGATTAAGTTTTCCTCCCTAACACAGTTATTTCATGATTTTTAAGAGATTTAGTGTCCTACATTTATGTACAGTGGAAATCCTTTCAGAACTGATACTGTTGAACTGTTTCTTTTGGGAGAATCAGCTTTCCATATTACTGACTTGCACTTGTTCACGAGCCGAAATCACATAGGAAAATAATCTCAGATCTGTCTGGAGAAGTCAGAGAGAAATCTTTTTATAAGTCTGGGATGTTTTAGAAAGGTGGGCTGAAAGACGGCAGACCTCATAGTTGTGTTGTGAAGTCTGCCAAGATTCAATATAGGCTCACAGGAGAAGAACAACAGGTATTTAGTACTGTGATGAGAAATGTGATTTTTAAGTGGAATAACCATGAAACTAGTCATGTAGGAGCATTCTGAACAGGCACCAAGAAGGAAGCGGTGACTTAGACACTTGGATGTACACAAGTTAGTTGGGTTAGGAGAAGCAAGAAACCTGCAGAACACACAATGACTTTGGTAAATGTTATCTTTGTATTATTTTACAAGGAAGCAGCACACAGTGACTAAGAGTAAGAAATACTGGCAACCTACAGTGCAGACAAAATGGCAATTGAGTTGCAGAATGAAAATTCTTACATCTTTCAAATGGGCCATGAAAACATCTTATTTGCATCAGGTCAGCAGTACCACAATAAACAAGCTACTACAAATAAACTACTTAATTGGAAGTCGTATTTCTTGGTGTTCCTATTCAAGGGCCAATACAATCACCACATTCCTTATGGATTTTTGTAGATTTGGCCATTATTCACAGGATCGAGGTATATCACGACCTCGATAGTTTGTTATTTAGAAGCATTTTCTAGTTGTCAACATCTATTTTACTGGGATCCATTTAAATCCAATTACTTCTTGTCTCTTTGCTGATTCAAACCAGATACTGAGTGCTAATTAGCTGCCAAAAGATTTTTCACAGATTTTAAACGATAGATCAAACTCGTGGACAACCAGTAACACTGCAGATTTTTGACCTTGTGAGATTTCCCATGTGTTCAAACATTGTACGTGTTGCATGTAAGGCACGAAATTCATGCCTGTAATAATACATATGAGCTGCCTATGAAAGACCTGTAGGTTCTTCACACTTATAATTGTCCTCTAAAAATATATAACCATGACAGAACAGTTCCCAGTGCTCTAGTGTACATTTTTCCATGCAAGACTTAGAAACTGGTGTCTGTCATTTGAGTGATTCTGAGGTCCAGGAGATTTTTATATTAATATTAATTAATGAAAGACATTGAAAAACTGTCTATCACTAGCGTTACTGTTGGACTGAGGTTAGTTCAGACAGCAAGTTGTGTGTCTGAAAGCTATTCTGACAGCCCTGAAATATTCACTTAAGACAGCTATGTTTTTAAAAAGTAATTTGAAAACTTTTCCTTTAGCCTGCTTAGGAAAGCAAGCCTGAGTAAAAGCGTGTTATTCGTACTATTTTCAGGAATGACTTATCTGTAGGAAATACTGAAGACTGAATACTAATGCAATTAAGTAATCTCAGTATATTTCAACTGTAAAAATACATTTTCATTGTTTTTGTTCATAAATGGCTGTTATTTTCATGTAAATAGAATTCCCCTTTATACACAGTTTAGAACTGTGTTACTCAAATACCTTCTCATGTTGTCATAAAGCAACTGATAATAACATACAATTAGAAAACATAATTTAAATACAGAACTACTTAGTTGGTTAATACCAATAATCAGTGATAATTCCATTAATAATTATGTAATTATTATCATTTTATATTTTCAGCAAAGAGACAAAAAGCTTAGCATTCAATAAAACCTTTTCAAATCAGAGTTCAGAAGAACTGGTGAGGTTTCACTGTGAAATGTGCACCACTGGTGCTCGTACTATGCATGTTCTTCTTCATGAACAGTCATCAGTACATCTGCTCTTCCCTCTCGTTCTGGTTTTGGCCAGGACAAGGTTAATTTTTTGCGGCAGCTAGAAGGAGACATTTTTGAAGGGGTGTGTCCAGGACCCTGATGTTTTTCTATACCCCAGCATGTCATTGCCAGGGATGGGGGAGAAGGGACTTTGGCTTCTGAGGAAAAGGGCATTCCTTCCAGTGGAGCAAAACACTTTAGCAAGAACTGATTGGTATCTTTTTATTGTTGCAGGCTTTCTATGCACGTCATTGCTTCGTGCTATACCTTCTCTTGTTAATATTGTTGCTGTTACTGTTCCGTTTTGATATAATCTCATTGCTGTTTCCAGCAAACTGTTTTTATCTCAACACATGATCCTTGCCTTTTGTGCTTCCAATCGGAGGGGAGGGGGGCAAGTGGCAGCACAGTTTTAATAGGAATACTGAATTGGAGAACACCACCCTTAAACCATGACATCTCTTTACGTGAAGTATATTCATTCACATGCAAGAAAATTCACAGTATGTGTGGGCAGGAAAGACGTGATAGTGATTAACAAAAACAGCACAGTGAAAAGACCATTTCAATCTCTTAAACTGAATTCTTGTGCCATTGAATACAAACTGAAAACTGAAATTAAACAACCTTTCCACTGAGGCAAGTGAGAACTACTTTTATGATCTGCATATAATATATTCATGGATTTTTTTGGGTTTTTTGTGTATGTTGTATTGGGCTGGGTGAGTATTATTATAGTACAAACATCAGAAGTACACCGAAACTTTACACTTTAGTGCATTCATGTACACACACTTTCATCTTTGTGAACACAGAAGCAGTCCAATGATTAATCAGTAGGAAAGAGATGCTGTTGGAGTATTTTCCTGAAAGATGAAAGACAGTTGAAGCAATCCTGTTGTTCAGAGAAAAAGATGAGAAACCTTTGGAAACCATATGGAAAAGCTTTCAGGACAAAAACAGAAAGGGAAAAATCAAACTCTTATGATTAGGTGAAAACTTTATAATTACTTTCAGCTCTTCCATCATGTTGTATTTAATCTTGCCCAACCCTGCTTTGTTGAAATTTGTGTGTTATATAGAATATAACAGTTTGAATTGTAAACTAGTGTCATCAGCTGAAAAGAGCTGGATCCTTGCAGCTAATTTGTGGAAACCAGCAAAGAAATTTATATGGCCTAGTTAACTATTTGCGTACCCTGCAATGCACTATTAATTACTATGACATGGTCAAAATTAACTGCTTTGCACATTTTAAGTAGAGCTGAAAGGCAGTCACTGACAGGACAAGATTATATAAATATTAAGGACACAATTATTAATATTATATAAATATATGCCATATTGCTATTAGAACATATTATTAATATTAATACAATATGCTATGTAAAATATTCTTTGTCTAATATGTCTACTCTTGAATCTCATTTACAGTAAATATTTTTAAAGCTTGTTTTCTTTCTTTTAATTTTGTTTTCTTCCTTTAAAAATACAGACAACATGAACCAGATAAGAAAAAGAATAAAATCATGTTACTCCCACAAGAATTACACAAAAATATGACACAGACTTTTTGTAAATTATTTTAAATTTTTACATACTTTATGAGCATTTGAAGAAGTAGCTAATTGGTGGTATGAGACATCTCCTGTCTTTTATTTAAAATGCCTGAAATTGTTTTAGTTAAAAAAAAAGAAGTGAACCTTCTCTCTCTGAAATTCAGTCACTATTACAGGCTAAGTGACCTTGAGTACCATAATATGAAAGGAAAATTAAAATCTCACAATTATTACTTTTCTGGGTTTTTCAATATGTATGTTACTCTGTCTTTGTGGACAAACAAAACCACAAAGAACTTAGAATAACTGATGTAGAAATGATTGAATGATGATGCAGGTGAGGCTACTGTTTAAACCCTGTGAAGGTCTCATTACTATTACAGATTTTACAAATAATCCTTTAAGAAGACAGGAAAGAGCAGTCTGTACAGCCATTGTTTTCACTTAACAATAAGACTGAAGATCCATTAATGGTGTCAAGATCATTTAAGTGTTTCCTTACTCACTGTTCTTTGTATAATGACCCTTCATAGTTTCAGTGTGTAAAACACTGTTTTGTCCTGTTGAACGTCGTTCAGTGTTTTTCAACAGGGTTTATTACCACAAATACATTTTAAAACATCAAACCTGCAACAGGTAACTAATCTCTTCTTAATAGTACAGTTTTTGTTCTCCAACCCCTTTGAGAAGAAGGTATCTCATGGGCCTTGAGTAGAGGATAAAAATGCAACAGTGAACAATTTGCTTTAATGAACCTAATTGCAAAATAAATCTTGCCCTCTAAATCCAATACACTTTTCCCCTGTAGTAGCTGCTCTTCAACATGATTTATTTTTTCCTTGAAGGACTGCAAGTACACCAGATACATAATATACTGCCATGAATATCAGAACAGGAATCGTTGTAGTGTTCTGGCTGTGAGGTTTCTCTCTGAAGCACAAGCCAGGGTAGATTCATTCTCCTAGATCTTTCTTTTTCTTTAATTGTGCATTTAAGAAGGTGTGTATAACTAGGTATGAACTTTAACTGCCTGTGTTTGTATGGGGAAGTCTTTAAACAACTAGCATGAGATCTGTAGCACCTGTCTTGAGACAGGTGGAAGAAAGGAAAATATTAATGTGCAAGGAATGCTGAGAGCCATCTTGGTCTTATGGAAAGACTAGGACAATCACCCTTCTTTGTCTCCTTCTAGTTTAATAAAAGTCTTTTATTTATGAAAATAAGAACCGTGGGCACTTAGTCTCCTGTATAAAGGGCTTTCTCACTAAGAAGGACAAAATAAAATTAAACACACAGGGATGTCCTGAGGATTTAATACATTTTCCAACTCTAATTTATAAAATGATAGTTTGAAAGAATTATAAAATTACTTAACACTGCATCCTCTCTTATTCTGATCATTTGATCCTTCCAGGTGTCAAAGGCCTTTTCTTCAGGTGAAAGTGGAAGGTTTCCCTTGGGGTTGTCATTCCTTGCAAGTAATAAAGGTTTACAAAGCAATCCACGTATAATCTGACACTTAAAGGAGAAAAATGAAGAGAAGGTGGCTGTCAAATTTACAGAATTTTTGCTATAATCTACCACAGGTAGTTTTTGTTCACTAGCATTTTAGTTCTTTCATTCAGTGACAGCTAAATTATTTCCTTATTCAGAAGAGATGTGCACCTTACACTGTATGCAGATAAAGCCTTTCCAGTCAGTCCTTGTTACAGTTAATTACTGCAAAAGTCTGGCATTGAATTCTGAAGGTCATCAGCAAGTAACTTGGTGATCAAAATTCGGAATAAAACATCAAGTTATAGAACTTTGTAAAATTTCATATACACAAAATCTAATACCAAACAAGAATGCGATGGCTACAGACTACAGTATATAAACTGTGTTATCTTATGTGATCTATCCCAGACATGCAATTTTTTATTACTAAAAAAATTTAATTAAGTCCGGCATGACAAAAGTCAGTTGAAATCCAAAGTTAAACATCACAATTAAAACCACATATTTACTCAGACCAAGACTAGCAACATCTTGCTGGGTATCTGCCTACCCAAGGAAGTCAATAACACTTGAGGAAATTACTAAGATTATAAAATCCCTTTGTGGAGAACAAGAATGCGATGTGTTATACAATTTCAAAGTTAGAAAAAACTTTTTGCTTTTATAAAAGGGGATAATTCCTCATTTGAAATATAAAATGTTTTATCAACTTGTACAGAGGAAGTGAACTGTTTTGCATCATGTAGTAGCTCTATAGGGCTATATAACTCAAATGTATGTTTTTACTTGGATTTGCATGTAGGGCACAAAGGATGTCATTATAACAGGAAAAAAAATCTGAAATGTGCTCTGATATTTACAGATTTTTTCTTAATTCCCTGCTATAGCCTTTTCATTAACTCCAAATGGTAAATTTGAAATTTCTAGCAAAGATAAAACATACTGTGCTCTTTAGAGATATATTTCTGTTTTGTATTAGAAACTTGAAGACTGGCAAATGAAGACACTTAATGAAATTCAAATTTTTACTCTTGAGATCTTAGTTTTACACCACAAGCTATTGTGCCTGCAAAAGCAATACATCCAGACCTGCTAGAAAGTGCTGGACAGAAAATGACATGTGAGTCTGCTGTTCATTTCCAGGACTGCTCTACAGAAGTATTCTTGTATTCTCAATTGTATATTAAACTCACTACTGTCCTCCAGAGAAAAACTCTTTCACTTAGATTTACAATATCATTGGCAAGTCCAGAAAATTACAGCACTTGAGAGACAGCTACAGAAAATACATGATTTTAAGACATTGCCTTTGTTCTTTAAGAAAAACTGTTTTTCACATTGCATTACAATGGACCATGGAGATGTCCACAATACTTTTGGAAGTTCTAAGCTTATTGGAAATTATTCTGTTCAACAGCTGTAACCTAAAACATTCTTCCCCAACTGCTTGCAAACATCTGATAGTCTCTGTTTGCTTACTCTACATTTTACTTATGTGACTCTTCCTTTACAATCCCTTTATAACCATTTCTAAACACAACAAAGGTTACATTTTGGCTTAAAGTCACATTATTGATCTTTTGTTTCTTCAAAATATGAAGACAGGGATAATCTGCCTGGGGGTATCCTCTGACAATGATAAAATTCTTCCTGTTTGCATATAAAAATTAATAGGAATTGCATAGTATTTGAAGATTTATGTGTGTTTCTCATAACTATTCTACTTGGTACTCAAGCTCCTGGAAGAATGGACAGTGGGCATATATCATGGTAGTAAATCTAAAATCATGCAGTTAGCAATACCTAAATATATTCAAAGTTCTTGGGGCTGAAAATTAAGATGAATCCATGTCTGGTGCTATCTTGCTCCTTTTACCAGAAAGGTATATGAAGAACTTTTTTGCCTTCTGAGCATGAATGAGTAACATCTGGTCCTGATGACAGAAAAATCATTATTATCAATTTTATTGATTTGCTCTAAAATATCTTCTAATGATTTTTTTTCTCATTTGGGACATTTCTTCAGAGCCATCCTCCAGAATGGAAAGGTATATAGAGAAATTTCCCAGACCTCCTCAGTGGGGAACATAAATGTTAAACTCCTTTAGGATTTTCTTTTTGATATCTCTGTTCAGGCACTCAAAATACAAATCTTCAGTGTATACCCAGTACTCAAATGTATAGTATTAATATTCAAAACCGAATACAAGTAGATTAAAAAAAACCCCTAACCCACAAAGGACTGAATGAATAATTCTGACTGCATGAACACACCTCCAAATACTCTTCTAAAGTATCAGGTTAGATACTTGCAGCATCAATCACCAAAAACATTGCTCACATATTTAATAATTTTAATTATTAAATAATCACGTATTTAATAATTTTTAACACCAATGGTAAATGACTGTTAGAAGTTATCCAACTCTGCACATCTTCTGTTGAGGAAGATATTCAAGTCTACCTTCTCTGGCCATTTTGCTAAACTTCATGGAGAAAAAAAAAAATCACTATCAAGACAGTGATTCATGTATGTCTAGGTACACACAAAGTCATTCAGGAAGTACCACAAAGCAGTTTGTGTCTCTATGGTCTAAATACTAATTTAACACCTACCAAAGTTGACTTGTGATACCTCAGAGTGTCCCAACACAGGAATTCTTAGATGTTACAAAAAGCCACAAGATATGAGGGACTGGGCCTCACTAGCTCTGATCATGAAGCAGGTCACACATGGTACTTGAACATATAGGACATCTTTTATGAACACAGCAATAATATTCTGAAACAAATTCGGGATTTGTGTCAGGAGGTAACTGTTTCATCTGGGTAGAGCACCGAGAAAGGGCAAACTCAAAGCCCAGTTTGTGCTCATCACTTAAATCAGCAGCAAAGATGAAACTCAAGCTAGTAGCAAAGTACAGAGGGAATTAAAAGAGACTAGGGTACAGGACTTGTGTAGGTTTGCTGTTGCTTTCAATTGTGTCAAAAAATCCTTTAAAAGCAGCAGAGAAACAGTGAAAGCTTAATTACAATTTGTACTATAACCAGAAGTAGTGATAAGGCCTAGTTCTGTACAGATTTGTATGTTTGGTCAAGTACCCACATCAACACAGAGATCTTGTTACTTTTGCTGTATCCATGTGCTTTATAAAAATTTCCTGAGCCAAATATAACACCCATGAGTATTTGCCAGCTTCAATTGTGCATTCTGACCCAGTAGATGTCATTCACATGCCAACAGGATTTACCACGACAGAGTTTTCCTCTAATGAGGGCATTATCTCACAAGACACTTTCGCTAAACTTGAAAAAACTTAATTACCTTGAAAACCTCTATGTCTTTATTTCACCATACTCAAATTTGACTGCAAAGTCAAAAAAGATAGTGGGGGGAGTGGGATGGGCAGCAACTTTGAGGTGAACAACAGTAAGTTGAATTCTGTCAGTTTAATTAAAAAAAAAAAATTCAACCAGAATGAAATATCAATAGACAGTGACCATTTGTAGAGTAATATTTTACATAGCTTTTACAAACAGATTATATTTAAATTTTTTTTTCCTGCAAGTGTGAAACATTTGATAAATAGTACTTATTTAGCATACTACTTATTTGGAAATAACATCTAAGAACTCCCCTTAAGTCATCACATACAAACTTTTATTATATCTGGTCAGCAGTACTATTAACCTAGGTGGTTAAACAGAATTCTAGCTACTCTAGAGTGGTTTTCATGTCTCTGGGTGTTGTGGACATTAAGAGAAGAAGTTTATTTGAGTATCTGATGAAATGGATACATTCCATGCTCTTTGTATTGCCATTTAAACTGTTGTTCTAAATCAGGTTTCTTTGCTCTGTATTGTTACTGTACAACTTGGATACTCTCAATTACTTTTAATTCCTCCTTTATCATCAGTGTACAGTATCATAAGAGAAGAAAGAACTACAAAGTTTTACTTTCACACACACTGAAGTTAAACTTTGCAGAGAGGATCTGGTAGCTAGTCAGTTTGAATTGCAGCAAAAATTAGGAAAATCTGTGTACAAAATTTCATTTCTTAAGTCTCATTAAATGCAAGTAAGAATTGTTTTGTGGCCTTCAATTTTCTTTCACTGGAGACAACACCAGAAATCTGAAAACACTTGTAGGCATAAATTTTTAAAAAAATCTGTTGTCATTTCTCATGCTTTTTCTGGTTATTTGTTGCATTTAGAAGTGTGACACAATGACCCGAATTGCAAAGCTAACTCTGGAAGGAATGGGAAAATAATCTTTGTTGGGGTCATTGAAAACACATCAAAAGACCTGGAATTACAAATGAATGTGAAGAAAATTAAAGTAATCCCTCTGATGGAGGCAAATAATGAAAGAATCTCTGGTGTCATAATCTTGTATGTATGTTTACCAGACAAAGAATAAATTTAGATACTTTCTTAAAAAGCAATTGCATATTTTTCTGTTTAAAAATACTTTTAAAAAAAATTATTTTCTATGTGTATAACAGAAGAGCTTTCCTATCATACCACAATGATTACCAGCAGCAAGGCCAAAATACATCTTACAGAAATGGTGTTCTTGAAGCAAGTCCTGTTTTGAGAGAGCTTTTAGCAAAAAGCCTTTAACACTATCTTCAATGTTGTTTGCAGGAAAAGTATTTCATGTCGTCAGAGCTGGGAAGAGGTGAGAGCAAAAGCAAATAGCTCTATTTAAGTACATAAAGACACGCACATTGGCATAACTTTTCCCTCTTTTTCCTGGTCTTGCTGCTGCTTTTATGGAAGTGCTACTTCCAGGTAGAATGCTGTTACCTCTTGAGTAACATTGAAGTATACTTCCAGTTCATTTAGACTTCAGCACAATTATAAAATACCTCCCTTTTGTGGTGTTTTCCTGTGTTGGTTGTGGACCTCGAAAAGCAGCTTGTTTAGCCTTGACAAATGATTTCATGTAGTAAATGGAGTTATACTGCTCTTCGGTGAAGCTTCTTTTTTTTTTTTTTTTTTTTTGAAAATTGAAATAAAAATACACAAGGAATAGAACTAGATGTAGAGGCTAGAGATGAAAATTAATCCTCAAGTCTTCCCTCCTTAGTTCAAGTGACTCATCACATACATACTTTAAAAAATAAAATGGAATAATTTGACCTTGTATCTGGAAAGTAACAACTGTACCTTTTTTGACAATTACATGTAGCTAAAGATTCAAAATTCACTTTTCAGTAGCAGGGGAAGCAAAATGCTTTCCTATGTATACTGTGTCTCACTACATACTTTAAACCTCTGCCCTTTTCTGATGAATTTTAAATGTCAATGACTACAAAATGTTGTGTTCCTGTTGTTTTGCAGTCCTGGTTGTAACAACTTTATTACTAATTTTTACTTACACTAGGGAGAACCCAATTATTTTAAACATGTATTAGACATGTAAGGACATCATCAAAAGACTTGTACTGCAGAAGCCTTTTGTGGTGATGTTGACTCCAACTGTTTAGGCAGCAACCATCTCTAAGTTTCTTTCTAAGCAACTGTGACAAAGCAATAATGCAATGCAAGAAACAGAAAATGAAGAACATGGAAAAGTGTATAAATACTGGTTTTGATCAGTATACCAGTTCTTGGATTAAAACCTATAAGAAAGACATAGCTGATCTCTCAGTTAACTGTAAAAACAAATGAAGCATCAACAAAACCCAAATTATTTGTTAAGTATGTAGGCATTCCAAGATAAACTGAAAGGAAAACCTCTTATTTGACATAACACTTATACTCCTTATATTTCAAAGTAGAATTTTCCATACAAAATATTTAATCCAAAATGGAAATCAGCAGGTATTACTAAAATCCTTAACTTTAGCTGAAAGATGATTTACTGATGTAAATCAAATAGTATAATTTGAACTGTAGGATTTTTCTTTCTTCATTTTAAAGATTTCTTCATTTAAATATTCTAATTTGGGTAATTGGAAAACAATTCCTATTTGGATCAATTAACAAGCACATTGGCTTCTCTAGAAAGCATGTCTAAAGTTTCTAAAGTTTTCTTTAGGCATACATAGGAAAAGACATTCATAGAACACAAGTATAACTTGTCTTTTTAAACTTCAGTTAGATGTTGTTTGCTCCTCAGATTTGACAGTACTGCTTGATCCAACGATCAGTTTTTGTAGCCTGAGATATTATCAGAGAACCAAGAGCTGCAAATTAGGCTTTCCTAAACTCAAATTCTGGAAAAATATGCAAGTTCCTAATGGCAAGATAAAGAGAAATGACGCTATATCTTAGTGCCTGCAGGTTTGCCTAGTCCAGGTTTGCAGTGATTTGGACTGTTCTCTACCAACTGGGTAACTAAACTCTGCCTAGGATAGATTTTGATTTCACAGAATTTACAGAATTCACAGAATGTCTAGGCTGGAAGAGACCTTCAAGATCATTGAGTCCAACCCAGCCCCAACACCTCAACTAAACCATGGCACTGAGTGCCACATCCAGTCTTTTTTTAAACATATCCAGGGATGGTGACTCCACCACTTGCCCGGGCAGGCCATTCCAATATTTAATCACTCTTTCTGTGCAAAACTTATTCCTAATATCCAACCTATATTTCCCTTGGTGCAGCTTGAGACTGTGTCCTCTGGTTCTGTCAGCTGCTGCCTGGAGAAAGAGACCAACCCCCACCTGACTACAGCCACCTTTCAGGGAGCTGTAGAGAGTGATAAGGTCACCCCTGAGTCTCCTTTTCTCCAGGCTAAACACCCCCAGCTCCCTCAGTCGTTCCTCACAGGGCTTGTGTTCCAAGCCCCTCACCAGCCTCGTTGCCCTCCTCTGAAACATGTTCAAGCATCTCAACGTCCTTCCTAAACTGAGGGGCCCAGAAGAATTTCCTACTTGGCAGGAGAAGTACAATGTCTCATACATTTCTGGAAGATAATCACTTTTCAGAAAAGCTTTAGTTCAACATAAGGACAGCTGAGAGATTTTATCAGGCTCTGGTGTACATAAGCAGAATGCCCTCAAAGCTTCAGAATCTATTATTTCAATTTAAAGAAAATGCTGGATAAATTCAATTGAAATTTAAAATCATCTACCACAAGGTGGAGATCTCTTTTGCTAGGGGAAAATTGTCTTAAAAATGTTTTATTTCTTTTTAGCTGTGAATTAACAAAATGTGAGATCAGATACGTAAAAAAGTTTCCACATTTTAATTACAGTAAAATAAACACTGTGAGTAGACACTTGAGGATAAGAGAAAAAGGTTAGGTAGTGAGTACACTCAGGAAATGAACCTGAGATGTATAAGTGGAGATTGTAAAATATGGAGAGAAAGAGGAAGTACCTAGGGATGCTGAAAAAAGTAAAAAAAAGAAAAGAAGGAAAAGATACCAAAAAATGGGATCTTTTGATAATGTAAAGTAATATAGATTAATTTTGCTTTCTGCTGCTTTTGTTCATCTTATTTTGCATTTTACCCATTTATACACTTTGCTTACCAAACAATCGTAAATCAAAGCTTATTTCTATATAATTTTTGAATGCTAGCTCTGAATTTTTTCTTGAGTTAAAGCCATTTGTTACTAGGTGCCTTAGGATTTCTAATACAGAAAGACAGTAATATTAAAGTTCTCAATTTTAATAGTATTTTAGATGCTTTCATTATGGCTAAAGGGACACAGCTTTTTCTTCCAAAAATGTGCCTAAAATCAGTTAAAACAAACCACCAAGTATGAATCACAATACTATCAGTTCAACAGATGTTTACTAAAATAAGAATATATATTTAAAAAGTAAGTCCTCTCACATATTGTGAAAGCTGTTACTAACAGAATTTCAACAAAATATTCAATTCAGAAAGAATGGAGGGTACTCAAATAAATACAGTGGTTTTATCAAATATAGCTTAGAAATGTTTTTTTCTCTGTTATGACAACTTTGTCAATATAAGAATTGCATTTCTGTTTTTGGAAGCATTATCTTCACACATGCATTGAACATAATTACTAAATTACTCATGAAATCATTCAAAATGAAATAAACTATTTTGTAATGCAGTTCCCTGTTAAAGTAAGATAACAGTTTTCAGCAGACATCATCAGTTTTCTCATTAAGTGGGAAATACCTACCATAACAGAACAAAACTAGAAATAGAATGTTACAGGGAAGAAAAGTGTGGGAGCTACAAAAAAAATATTTTCTTATATTAAACAGTAAGGCTGAAAATCAGGCAAGTTTTATGGTGTACAGACTACATCAGGTCTGTTTGAGCATTTGAGACTAGAAAAATAGCCTGAAAAGTACCATGGGCAGCACAGGACTACTAGGCCTTTTCTCGGTCTTGCTGCCCACCCCACAAAAGTTTTGGCTCCACCTCCATAAAATTCTATGCCACACCCATCCATACTGCATAATACTTGGCTCTGGATTCCCTCTGGGTAAACTTCGACCATTTCAGCCCTTAAATATGACTTCTTACAGCACCAGAATATATGCTAGAAGTCTTGGGGTGTACTGCAAAGGCACAATGTGTATCAGGATACTGTCACATGAATGTGGAGGAACAAACCTGACACTGCCTTCTAGGCCTCAACTGTGCTGGCTTTTGGGATTGTTCACCATGCTCATTTTCTTGTTTGGCACTCAGGCCAAACTCAAATCAACCTCTTCTTCCTTCACACACTGAAATCTGTCTTATCATTTTATTATCCCTGCTGTGAAAACATTTACTCAGGCAATCAATAACAGCAACCTTTTCTGCCAGGAGTACAAATATCCTCCTGTGGCTTTCCAGCTCATAGGGAATGCTGATATTAAAGTAATACTCACTGTTAATTTTTTAGTTTTAAGTTCTGAATCCATCTATATTCTTCCTTGTATTTCCAAGTAAAAGTCAAACATTACAGTTAATTCTCATTGATTTACAGCAACTTTACGTGACTTGAGAATACTGCTAGCTACCAATCTCACATATTTATTAAATTGGGATGCCCTCTTCCATGAACTCTGAAGCACTGCAGATTGGACCAGCTAGTAAGATAGCCAGGTGACTAAACAAAACTAGTAGGTAATTAATAATAACAAAGTGAATAGTCAGGAAATCTGAAAAAATTCTGAGAATCCTAGAAAAAATTGGGCTGTAGTGGACCTCTGAAGATCATCTATTCAGTTCAAAGCTGGACTGGAAGAGGCCTTTGGAAGGAGCTTGATATCTAAAGCGTTGCTAACGTAGCCTGGTCTGTGGTTAGGGTTCATTACCACAGCTGTGCTCTACTGACTCAGCTTCATTCCAGAGCATTTATTTTTTAAGAAACTCTTCCATTTTATTCTGTTTTCAGCAGTCTGGAGTCACCAGAACATGTTTTTTATTTAATTATTACTGCCTCTCACTTAAAATCCTTTTCCTCAAAATTGAGGAAATTGGGTGCAGTGGAACTTTGCAGACATGTCCACTTCTATCAGGAGCCTGCCATGTTTCTCACAGAAAGGTCTAACAGCTTGGAAATTCAAGGTAGGACCTATGTGAAACCTTAACATGAAACTGTTGTACTCTACACAGTCAACCTTTTCTGAAAGCCAGTAGCATCCACAAAAGGCAAGGATGAAAAAAGTCTGTACAAAATTTAATATCTGGCACTTGGAATACTGGGAAAAGGTAAGGTGAAGTAAAGGTACTAAAACTTTTGTTCCTCAGAGCACTGGCAACACAGCAAATAAAAAAGGAGGAACTGAACAGTTTTAACAGTCACGTTACAAGATGATTCCGCCTCTACATCCCTTTATTGAAAATACATATATACATGATTCTTATAGGCAATCCTCAGGATATACATACCCACAAACACAAACAAGCACACACCTTATTGAAAAGCATGTGTTTTATGACTGCCACCAGCATTATCCAACACTTCAGTACATACCACACTCTATTTAAAAAAAATATTTATGTATTTTAGTTTGTATTTCTCTTCACAATCTTATACAGACTTCATTCACCACAGAAATATAACCAACCATGGCATGAAATGGAGCAGCTGTTTAACAGCTTTTGGCAGATATCCAGAAAGGTTTAATGAGAAGACTGGCCCAGGTAGCCAAAACTAAGATGAATTAAATAGTGAGAATACTATTACCCGAGCTGAAAATTTGACCAGGAAATTGAATTAACCTGTTATCCAAACTGCCATGATGCTTTTAGCCTGGTTTAATAAATAAAAAGCAACTAAACCCTATGTCAATGTCTAAATCATCTGTCTCCCTTTCATTTTCCCTACCTCCTTCAATAGCTTTTGAGTTTTTTGGCCAATTTCAACAGACAAGCAGATGCCTCAAATACTACATTCCTGCAAACTTTCTGAAAATGAGATAACAGAGAAAATAAGAACCCCTGTCTATGTCTTTACTGAGGGACTGCAATGGCCATGAAGACCTTATAAAATATCAGAAAACTGATGTGAGAAAAAGACTTTGTAAATGTCTCTGTTACAAAAAACCTTCAGTCACTGCTCGTTAAACATGTAAGACAATCAACCCTGAGAAATAAGTCCACAGGAAATCAAGCTTACTTAATTCCAAGTCATGAAAATAATTAAAAACAGTAAGAGGTTAGAACCTGGGATTTTTATTTCATGTACAAGGCATTACTTTCCACAGGAAGGAAAAAAAACCTCATGAGCCTATTCAAGCAAGAGGATCTCTGTACACATAACTTTATGTGCCTTATGATTATGAATGAAACTCAAAATATAAATGCTTTAAACTACTGAGTTTTCAACCAGGAAAGAGCTGCATGCTGTTAGCAAAAGCATAAAGGTTTGGAAAAGAGATTTTAAGTGGTTCCCTCTAATGCTGGGCTTAATTTAGATCCTTTTATTTTTAATTTAACCCATGAAGTTGTTCTTATCCTTTGGTGGTATTCTAGGACCATTTTTTCTTCATTACATAATAGAAAGGAGTGGTGTATCTAATAAAAAAAAAAAAGATAAATAGAAATCCATCTCAGCCAAAGCGGCATCATTTGTGACTCTATCACAAACTAAACTTCCAAAATCTTAACTGATGGCAAACATCCAGAACTTTATGATACAAAGTTCCTATAGTTCACTCAAATGGATTACTCATTTGGAAGTGGCTGTGCCAAATTCATCTCTCCAAACACAGACAACGTCAGCAACACTTACCTAGGCCCCCTCCACAGAAAATGAGAATAGACGGACACTTCTAGGACATGATTCACCTCCTCCTCAAGTAGGAAGAGATTTAAGACAGACACAGTAAAAACACTCATATCTCAGTAAAAGGAGCCTAGCTGACTGGTGTTGATGCACTAACACCACATTCCTACACTTTGGAAATATCCTGTTACAGGAACTTGTGTGCTCATTCAGATTCATGATTAAGTATGCAGTGCAAGCACCCGTCGGTGACAAGACACCAAGTACCATCCAATAAATCATTTGAAAATGAGTCAGTCTACTGATACCTACTTGATAATTTTCTTTCAGGCAGTAAAATTATCCAAGAGAAAATGTATTTGAATTTAAGGAGATTACAAACTTGCAAAAGGAGTTCCGTACACACATAATTATATGCCCTATATTAATTCAAATATGCTTCACACAAGTTAGGAACAATTTCGGTAACAATTCCTTGGGTGGGAGGTTTTTATCAGACAATCAAGCCGAAAAAAAGTGTTCAGCAGAACCATGGATCCATCCTTGACTAAATTTAACTTTTGGTATGTGATAAATTTACTGAGAGAAATCTATAGCTACAGGTGTCAGAGGTTTACTACTGCAAATCAGATATTTATGTAAGTACAGTAACATGATACTGTAAAAGATTTTAAAGTTACTGGACTTAGAAATTTATAATTTAGCTTCTTAATATTACAGAAGTGCAGGTTTACACTACCTAACTTGATACTACATTTAATTGTAAAAACAAGTATAAATAAACTATCTGAATCAAAAATAATAATTGTAGTTAAAAATGAACACATAATTTAGGCCCTAAAACAAATCACATAAGCATCAAAATGATCCTTAAATAAAGACAAAATCAGTCTTAAATGTTCACAGAAACTTAGGGGAGAAGCTCAATACAACCATGTAACAAGTAAAGAACAAACAAAAAACTCATTCATTAACATGCTAAGGTTTTAATACAGATATAAAATTAAATTTTAAAAATTGTTACTTACCTTGGAGATTTGAAACAATGTGGACTTGTGAATAAACTACAACCGGTCTCTTTCCAAGAGAGAATTGTCTAACTTTTCTACTACTTTCAGATCTGGAGTGGAAGATATTTTAGGTCTGGCCAAATATCACTGGAAGAAAATTCGTTCACATGTTTGGCTATGTTTTGCATTCCATCCTGTTGCTCTGGCACACAGACACAGCTAATTATAAACTGTGACATAAGCGGTTAATTCTACTGCTAAAACAGTTGTGTACTGACTCCAGAAATGAACTTAAGACATAACCAATCCATAATGTGCACTGAAATCGCTCAACCTGTCACATAAAACCAACTTCTTTATTAAAATCTGAGAATATGAGAACTCCATAGAACCTGCACATAAAACCATTATCAGAGCTGGCTGCTAACAGCACTCAATGCAAAATTAGAAACAAAAGAGGCTTCTGCTTTCTTTTCTGAATTTTAAGAGTTCATTTTCTGAAAACTTTTCATTTTGATGCTAATGTTATTCTAGCTATAATATATAGTGGCTGGCATATAAAAAGTCTCTTTATAAAAGGAAATACAGATATTGTAATATACCTATAATAGCACATATAAATTTTATACAAGAACCATATTAACAATTACCAATCTTTCCAAGAAGTTAAGCCTATCTTGGTATCTAAAACACAGATGCATATACATGCATAGACACATAAATACTAGGAGATATTAAAAAAAAAAAAAGTTGCATATATTACATACTTTCAGGTTGTTGTTGTTTTTTGGTGTGGGTTTTTTGTTTGTTTGTTTGGTTGTTTTTTTTTTTTTTACCATTACCATTAAAGCTTTGAGTTCTCAAATGCAGAAAAAGAATTCCAGTCTGGCACTGCTTACATTACACTGCCTACACAAACATTGACCAGCAGACTTCTTGTTCAACCTCAGATATGTTAGAATCTCTGCTGGTAGCTTTCCACAATTTAAAAAGCATTAAAGTATACATTTGTAAGATTTACAGAATAAAAGGTTTGTGCTGTGTGAAGCATTGCAATCATCACGCACGTTTGGACAATTTCATTTCTCAAAGCACTATGTTTCCTTTTTCTCAGCCTTGTGCTCACACTGCTTTAGAAGACAAAGCTCCTATCACACATTCAACAGCTGCAGATCATAAATTTAGGACTGACACAAATCCAACTGATCACAGGCTTACAAGATACTTTTTTCCCTTCATGCATTCTGTGGCCATAAATCCTTTATCAGACTCTGTTTACATACACAAATGGTGTTCTATTCTCTGCAAAGAAATTAATTCCCTGGTATCTGTCAAAAATGACAAGTATTTCCAATAAAAATATTTATCAGTTGTAGATATTCTCACTCTCTGGTAACAGAGACATAGCTTCTCCCAGGCTCAGCCTAGGAAAGTTCAGAAAAAAGAATTAAAACAATTATTATCTTATCCCCTGCACCTAGTGTCGTGAGAGATGTTTATAAGTAAGAGTTGTTCCTGCTTGACTAATAGTGTGAGAGAAGTTTCCTAAAGACCAATCAGGTCTTAAGTTCACTATGCTTTCTATAAAAGTGTAATTTTCTATTACTAAATACTTTTTCTACCTTCTGAATCATAAAGTCTTTATCGTCTTTGTCTGTCCCCTGTATCACTTGTATAACAATCAATATCTTTAAAACAGATTTTGTTTTAAACCCTAATCTCAGGGTTATATGAAAGATAAAGTGTGAGGAAAGTATGCTGTGTTAATACCAAAGCTTTTCTTTAATTGAAATTCCTTTTAAGTTTTAGAGGAAGAAACCTATAAATGATGGACAGTTTTCAAAGGTTCACTATTTAGTCATATTTAGTCATTACTTAGGTAATTGGGTATTCATGTCTAGGGATTTTCTGCAAAATCTTTTGCCCACTCTTGGAGAAAAATCAGAGGATCAGATAAAACTGGGTACATGACCCTCAAAACCCCAATGTTTTTAACTGCATTTTAACATGTTTTCTTTTGACATATTTGTAATTATTTGATTTCTCAACATATAAAAAAGACTGACATAGTGCCTAGCTATTGAAAGATTAGATCGTATCACCTAGTAGCTCTCTTTATGACAGAACTTTGTGCTATTTTCCATATACGATTTCTCTTCACTAGTCTAGATGTCTCCTTTGTCTTGCTCTTCCACATAACCAATTTCTGCAAAGTTAAAACTTGAAAAAATTAAAAGAACAAATAAATACCTCAGTTAATAACTTCTGAAGTTCTCATGAAGTAGGACTGAAGCAAGAGCAATTGTCAGTGAGTCCTGTACCATCTGAAGGCAGCTGTCTTCCTATTTAAATGCACAGAAGGGAAAGAGAAAGCAAAATTTTGCTTGAGTATGGAGAAAAAAATAAGATATAGTCATGAACTGCCCTCCTCACTACTTCAACTGACAACATCTTACAAGTGATAGGCCAAAATTCACTCAGCTTAAAACTGTGTCACAAACAAATGAAACACTGGACACCCAACAGCTGTTTGGACTGCAAATGCTCATGAGGCAGAGTTTACAGTAAATGAGAAATAAACACTAGTCAAAACTCTATGTGCAAAACAATAAAAAATATTTCTGTTGCAACTGTAAGACTGGAATCCATTAGTATAATGAACAATAACTTCAATTATGGGGTTACATTGCATTTGTACAAAATCTAAATCTTTTTCTCCCTCCAGTAATTTTCTGCACAGTTCAAGAATGCTGATATCCCATTCCTCACCCCAAAACTGCCAACCTCCTTTTCAATTGGATTTTGAAAGTCAATGGCTGGTGACTTAGAAAGGTAACCTTTAAAGGTAACCCTTAGAAAGGTTACCTCCCGGAAAGGTAACTAAGCAGACGTATTTATCTTCCAAGTTGTCAGAGTCCACCCATACCAGCACCTGACTAACTAGAAGCACTTGCAAACTTATCTCAGGGAAAAAACCCAACAGAAATGATAGTTTCAATATTCTGCTGTTTTAACCAACTCTACATTTTTTCCCTCTCTTTTTTTTTTAACAAAAGTTTGGTGTATGCCTCTAAGATTTCAAGAACATCTGCTTATTCCTCAAAGTACAAAACAACACAGTGGTGGAGAAGACACTATCAGGTATCAGTTTAAGTAATTCATCTAACTAGAAAGGACATAGAAGACATTTGGTCCCGTCAGATATTTTTCAAGTCTGTGAGATGTTTAAAGACTGTGATAAGTAGTGGAAAGCAAAGGGTATTTAAGTGATGATAAGGATTTGGTAAGCAAAGGGTATTTAGGAAACAAGAATATTCTAGCCTGTATAGGAAATGGAATTTATCTGAAATACTGTGATTATGTGGGAAATACTAAAAATAACTAAAATTAGGTTGTACAGATTTGTAATTCCAGATGACAGCAGAGATCTTTTTCAGCCTAAAAGATTCTATGAAACAGGAGTTTTGACATATGAAATATTAAAAGATACTTTGGTAAAGGTTCAGAATGGTCAAGTAGTATAGCAAAAGCAAATTTAAGATAAAATGGCAGAAAGCTTGGGGAAAAAATTATGAATGCAATCCCAAAAATTAACCAAATTCTAAAACAACTAAAGTGGGGGATAACATTAATAATGGCCAGAAAATTTAAAAAGCAATTATTTACCAAACACCTCTAGACTACTAACAACAGAGGGGAAATGTCCAAGTATCCTCTAATCTTGTTCTTGGGCATTTTACTTACTCATAAGCTTGAATAGTGACGCCACACAAAAATCACATTTTCAAAATCGACGTTTTCCTGTTCTCCTGACTTCCCAGTACGTTAGAGGCTCCACTGTGATATCAAGCAAGAAGTGTTGGAAAGAATTTTTCTAGTGCTTCCCTCCAAAGCATTTTGAATTGGCTATGTTTAATGTGCTTTTTAAATTTTTAAGGGATAGGACAGCTGTTTATTAATTGATAGACTGAGACCTTGCCTCCTCCTCAGGTTAGGACTATGGTGAATATTTAAAATGGGATCTAATGTTCTAAACCTGAGCAAAAGAATGAGCCAAAAGAGCCTTATATCTTTCCCATACAAACAGAGCAAAGCACTTGAAAGTTACTCTTACATTAAGTAAATCTACAGAAATGCAATTGTTTTAAAGAGTTACAAAGTGGAAAATACTCCAATAGGAGCCTTTTAGAATACAAACGTACGACCCAAAAATATAAGGCTTTAAGGGAGATCTGCTTAGACTGTTCCATTACATGATATAAGGAGGTCCAAAACAGCTTTGAAACTCAGATTATCTGTTTTGCTAGAGAACGAACAACAATAAACTAAAAGAGAAAAGTACTATGCAAGACAGTATGAAAATTAAAGAACTTTTAAGTATCCAACTGCCCTGTGTGTCAGTGCACAGCAGGTCTGCTTTCTAGGAACTTTTTTCATCTGTGATCACAAACAGCTGGCTGTGGCTCTGTTGCCTGATCACCCTAACAGTGTTTCAATCGCTGCTTCAGCTGTTAAGCTTCTGTTCCTTGCTGCTACACCCCCCTTTTCTCTATCCCACTTTTCGATGCATTCTGGCACCTTTCCTCCCCAGTACATGCAGTGGGTCCAAAAGAAGAATCTTTTTCACTTATTGTTCACCAGCTCCACTCAATCTCTTTTCAAATTCACATAGACACAAAATTAATTTATACACAACTGTTTCAAACTGCCATAGAGGGCTAGTCAAGGTTTTTCGGGGGGAAGGATGTGTTAAATGGTATCTTCTGCTTGGATTGCATCTTCACACACTCTGGTTAAAAAATATTTCATTTCTGTGAGTATAATTCTGCACAAACTTTTAAAGAGATTAAGTAGTGACGCAACAGGTGAAAAGCTGCACATGTACTCTGTGTTCACCACTGCACTCTGTGCAAAGATGAGCCTGAGAGCTGCCCTGGAATATAGGTAAGTTGAGATAAATTTATCTTCTAAGAGCAAACAAGAAAGCTCATGTTTGTAGACCCTTCCAAAGAGTTGTGCTGAAAAGATTAATTTGGAATCTGCAGCTTATATAGACTGGAAGACACATAGAGGGACCTTGCTATAGCACCACCTTAAAAGCAGAAAAAGTTGCCTAACTAAGTATCAAGGGGGAAAAAACCACCAAACACTAAATGTCCAAGCAGATTTGTAATGGATTTTGTCCCACTTGCATTGCTGGTATAATTCAAACATTCTCCTAAACATGAAGTGCAAATACTGTTAGTTTGAGGAAGTTAATTGTTAGCTTTTTCTCAGGAAGGAAACCAGACATGTTTTTTCTTTGGTATACTTACCAAAGCATACAGAAACATATACTTTGGTTCATATGAAACTCTCTAATATTCTTAACAGGAGGGTGGAGCAAAGCAGTTTTTAATAGGTGTGCTATTTTATGCATTGGGATTTTTATTTTAGGATATGATTCATTGTGCATCTACTCACAGCTCCATCAGCAAGCACTCTGTGACAGGCAGAATAGTGTATTTACAATTCTATTCTGTACAGTATGTCAAATCACTTCTACAACACATGTCAACAGCACTGACAAGCAACAGAGAACCCCATTTCATGTTCTCTGGTCATAACATTTCCTCTTACACCATCTGGCCTTTACTAAAAACAAAACCAAAACCCCAAATGCACTAAATGTCCAGAGCAGGATGGTCTAGTCTGCCTTGGGATAGCTGAATTCTGAGGCATTCAAGTGAAACACATGGCTGTCACCTAGTATAGGTGAATGAAAGTTTTTCTGTGTGAAACAGAAAATGGAATGACTGTCCCTCCATGGTAGAACAGGTTTATTAGGTCTTTGAAGCACTGCCTCTGTACCCATATTCTCATATCACATAATGGCTTGTACAGATACAAACTCTAAAGAATACGATGAGTTTAACATTCTCTTTTGCTTTCTTCCTGTTTCTTTTATCTTTAATTTTTCTTCCTTCCCTACTCACTGACAGAGCAGAAGTAATGGTGATCAAGAGATATAAAAGTCTGCCATTTTATTATTAAATGTTATATTTCAGCAACATAGTATATATTCAATTCTGAGAAAGAAAGCTTTTATCTAATTTGCATTTGAAACAAAAGCACATAAAGCACATAAAATTCTGTTTAAATTCAGTTACTCAGTGCCTACTTCATTAGTTAGAACAATATTCTCATTCAGGACCATCATGCACCTTCCCAGAAAGAAAAAAAAGAAAGTTAAGGCACATTAAAAAAGTCTCCTTTTTCAGAAGATTTAGAAGAAGAGAAGTGAAACCACGGAAATCACAGTGCTCTGGCCAGAACCCTGTAACAGGAACCATTGTCCCAGAACTCATGCCCTGACAGACCCAGTGCTCAGAATTTAGTGGATTCTAATATTATATTTGGAGCAACTGACTATTAAGTTATGAAGGACTCTACATTAGTTTAATTTTCTTAAAACTTCAATCTTCAATAAAAGTGATAAAAAGATGGAAAACTATTTAATACTGTAAAAATACAGTATTAAAACAGTGCTTCTTCCTTGTTAAACAAGAGGGAAAAGTTATTTTAGGATGGCCATACTACAGATCAGCATGTATACTCAAAGAAGTAGAATAAGTAAGACTGGCTGTTTAGTATAAATAAATGAACACATTCTTAACAATTTGTTACGAGACCTAAAGAAAACTTCTTTAAATTCTTTTGTTGCACAGGTTCAGCTTACAAAATATCGAAAGTACTTTCAAAAAAAAAGCCCCATAAAACTAACATTTAAAAGCTAACAGAAGAAAATACATAGAATTGAAAAGGAAGTTAATCCAAAGGTATGTTCTAGCTAATATGCAAAATGCAGTCACTTACCTAATTAAACCTTGATACAAGTAAAATGAGGGTGTTAGTATAAATCAGTGAATGAGCAAAACAAGAATATAAAGAATTTATATCCTAAATTTTATTTAGCACTAATCTAGACAAAAGAAGTTGTAATTTTTTTTCATTTTACATGACTGCTTCTGTTCACACATTCTGATGAATATTCAATGTAAAAGGCAATTGGGAATAATGAAGGCTTTAACTGTACAAGGAAGTTACACGAGTTTACATGATCTATTTTTAGACAATTTGTGTTTATATTTACATATACAACACAGAACTTTAAAGTGGATCTGCTTCAAAATTTCCTTTATTGTGAGCTCCTCAAAATAAGTCTCAAGATTATCCTTTTTTTTAATTTTTATTTTTAAAATAGAGAACCTGGAAACAGCCAGAAAGACAGAATGTAAATAGAAGAAAACTTATGAACACATAATTTCCTGGCCATTTTTCCTTGCTCAGAGAACCCTTCCTTTCAGTCCTGATGTCTGTTCCCTCAGTAATTTTACTGCAAAAAACTCTGAAGTTCCCCCCAGTATCAAGGAGGTTTCCACTTTATGACCTGTGAAATTTGACTTGCAGCTCTGCGACCTTTGCAGCAATTTCTCCTCTTAATTGTTCCTCTAGAGCTCATTGTGCTTCTTCCTGCTTTTTACTCCTTGATAAATTTGTGATTTCTGAAATTGTCTTTATAAGAATACTTTTATATACCCCCAAGGAATGACAATCTTCTCTAATTCCTTCTGAGGTCTTACCTGACACAGTCAGTCTTATAAATAGAACACATCAAGTAAGAAGAAAAAAAAAAGAGCCACCAGGTTAGACCATACCGCCCTGTGTTGTAGAATGAATTTGTTAATGGACAAAAGGACTGCACAGTATACACCACAATATAACCAAATTATGTGTTCTCTGAAATCAGACATATTTTCACTGCCACTGAATGAATTAATGTCTTGCAGTCAGTGTAGGAAAAGCTTTTATCCAATACTGATTATCTCCTGTGGTTTTTTTGGTAGCCAAGAAAAAGCACTGTTCCCAAAGCATTTTACTTTTCCTTTAAAACTGTGCTGTAAAATGTTGAATGATTAATGATTTTTCAAGTTCCCATTGTAAAGCTGTTCTGAAGTAGATTACTATTAATTTTGCAATCAAAATCATACTACACCCCATGACTCACTAAAAGAATTCCAGGGAAAAAAAGCCCTAGCATTTTAAAATGCCAAAAAATGGGGTGGAGCGTAAGAAAAGACACAATAAAAAGCAATTTTCCATGCTACAGAGTAAAACAGCCTAAACCACAGATATATTAGATATTCTGGAAACTAGAAGTATACAGTATTTTATAGCATTTCCATTTTTGACTGTGAAAGTGAGTCCCTCACTTTTAAATTCCCAAGAAATAGTTAACACATGTACCATACAGGTACAGAGTCAACCCAGCAAAATAGTTCAGACCTTGGAGGCCTGGGCAACCTTTGGATAACAAAACACAGTTACATATTGGATTTGCATGGCCAGGTTTTGATAGCACGGGGGCTACAGGGGTGGCTTCTGTGAGAAGCTGCCAGAAGCTCCCCCCATGTCCAACAGAGCCAATGCCAGCCGGTTCCAAAACGGACGTGCTGCTGGCCAAGGCTAGGTCAATAGGAATGACAGTAATGCCTCTGGGATAACATACTTAAGAAGGAAAAGCCCGTTACTGGCAAATGTAACTGTGGCTGAAGGGTAGGACAGGTGAGAGGAACAGCCCTGCAGACACCAAGGTCAGGGCAGAAGGAGGGCAGGAGGTGCTCCAGGCATTGAGCTGAGATTCCCCTGCAGCCCTTGGTGCTGACTGTGGTGAGGCAGCTGTGCCCCTGCAACCTATGGAGATCCACAGGGATGCAGAGATCTACCTGGAGCTCGTGGAGGAGCACACACTGGAGCAGATGGATGCCTGAGAAAAGGCTGTGACCCCATGGGAAGCCCATGCTGGAGCAGCCTCCTGGCAGGGACCTGCAGATCCGTGGATAGAGGCGTCCATGCTGGAGCAGGTTTCCTGGTAGGACTTGTGATCCTGTGGGAGACCCATGTTGGAGCAGGCTGTGCCTGAAGGACTGCACCCTGTGGAAGAGTGACACATACTGCAACAGTTTGTGAAGAACTGTTGCCCGTGGGATGGACTCACGTTGGAGACGTTCATGGAGAACTGTCTCCTGTGGTGGGAGGGACTCCACACTGGAGCAGGGGAGACTTCTCCCTGAGCAGTGGCAGGAACAACATGCGATGAACTGACTATAACCCCCATTCCTTATCTCCCTGTACTGCTAGGAAGGAGGAGGTAGAGATGAGAAGGAGGGAGAGGTAGGGGAAGGTGTTTTTAAAATCTGTTTTTTCTTCTCATTATCCTCCTCTGATTTTGTTAGTAATAAATTCAGTAATATTCCCAAATCAAGTCTGTTTTCCCCATGACGGTATTTGGTGAGTGATCTTTCCTGGTCCTTATCTCAACCCATGAAACATTCATTATATTTTCTCTCCCCTGTCCACCTAGGAAAAGGATAGATAGAGCAGCTTTGGTGGGTGCTGGGCATCCAGCCAGGGTGAATCCACTACACATTAAAAAATAAAACATAAATGATTATTTCCCAAGATCCCTCCACAAAGAACGTGTACTGAACCATATTTAAGAATGCAAGATGGAAGTACTTAATTCAGAGTCACTTTTCTGGATCAAGATGATTGTCCTCATCAGGCAGACAAAGGAAGCTCAGCACTTAGCTCAGGAGTTTTTACCTCTTCTAATGTTTCTAAGAAGATAAAAAGAAGGCCAATGCAAAGGAAGCAGAAAATGGACAAGCAATTCTTCTTATCAACTGCCATAACAAAATAGCAATTTGTGCTCCTGCTTTCTGTGGAAAAAATTGAACAGCCCTTATAGAGCAACAGTAGAAGTGTAAAAGAAATAACTTTTAAGAATCTGGTTTGACATTCTGAACTTGTATTGAAGCAGAACCCTAGTACCAAAGGTTAAGTCGCAGCTCTTGATCCGTAAGATCTTTTTTGAGCTACCATTCATAAGAAAGACGGTAAAAATAACAATAATAATGTTGTTAGTATACACCAACTATCTGTTTGCCCTACTGAGATTTTAGCTTTGCCAAAATGCAAGCAGAAAAATTAGGCACACGAGAAGTGAATTTAATTAGGAACTTGCCATCTGGCATAAGCACGCAAATGTTAAGTGGCGCCCTTTTAATATAGAAGAAACTATAATCAACCAGGGAACAGACTATAAGCTATTTCCTGTTTGATTGAAATGATTAAATTAACTATGGGAATAGTGTAATTATCTAGTATTTTGAAGGGTTATCCTCGAGGCTGAGCTGTAGGCAACCACAGCAAGCAGAGTAACCATAGTGGAAGTGTTGACTTCAAATTGACAGATGTAAACTGATAAATGTTGGCAGTCTTTAAGAATATGACATCCCAAGTTATTGAGCGGAGTTTGAATATACTCGCAAAATAAAGTGTTGTTATCAGTTTAAACAAGAAATAATAGTAGCGCTATCTGGAGCAGCGTTTATTATAATATGGCATTCCATTCTAACAGGCTATTTTGAAAAATAATAAATAATGAAGAAAAAACAAGTAGTATGGAAATGGACAACAAAATGAAGTAGGCTCTACTCAGCTGCTCTAGTTGTGCAAAATAGGAGACAAATTGTTTGATTTTAGTAAGAAACATTATCACCAAATGCCCAAGTTTCTCCTCCAGTGAGCTTGTGATTCATAATAGTTTCACAATTACTAGTCAATGTAATCGACTAGTAGGGAATACATTCATTTTAACCATAATCAGAATGTATGGTTAAAAGTATTTTCCCCTGTTATTTACTCAAAACATTTAATGTCACATCTTTACTTCTCACACTTCATTGGCTTTGCATCAGCTGAAGTGACAACAGCTGCATCCTAGTTGGTATGATCATCTCATTTATTGTCTGGATAACTACACAAACAGGCTGCTTCATTTTCAGCTGTGCAGTCAAATACCCAGTCCACCGACTCTTAGAAAATGGTTGCAGGGCTAAACACAAAGCCAAGGCACAGATCAGCCCCTCCAGCAGAAAACAACTTCCAGAAATTCACTGTCCATTTCCTAAGATAAAGGTGTCTGACCATCTCCAAACTACTGTGATGACCCACACTTCCCCTTAAGGGTGAGCTGTCACACCTACTCTGTTATGGTATTAATCCAGCAGATAAGCACCAAAACCAGTCTAAAAGTGCATTGTTCTAGTCATTTGTTGTACAAAACTGAATGGACCCCTTTATGCACAGTATATTAGCTGCATATCCAGTTTAACCATGACTTAGAGCCACATCTACTTTTTCTAGCCCTTTCTAAGGAAGTATCCTTGATATTTCCTAGAATATTGTTAGGAACAGGTCTTAAAGGATAGCCAGCAATATATAAGTAGTCAGTGCCAAGCCTTTCAGATTTTCAGAATGTGCACATATCTTTGGGGCTCTTTAATTGCCATTGTTAGACTTTAACTGATTTTACTTGCCTCATAGGAACCTTACAATCTGATTCTGGGCTTGGCAAAACCATCAATACCAGAGCACTTTATTTTTATATTCTCAAGCAAGTTCTAGTAGACACTTGACGTACTTCTCTTTCCTCATTAACTTTGCTTGACGTGCTTAGATTTCAAGCTTGTTCCCAAGTCAAGGGCATCTTGCTTTACTACCAATAGCTAGCAGTTCTTATTTCTTAGACAAGTCAGTGCTCCTTGTCTGTCTTCTATGTAACATCCCCAAAAGAAGAAAAAGATCAATGAAGATGTATTTTAAAAACAGAGCCTAATATATTCACAGGTGCATGTGAAAATACTTACAGGCATCTCTGAAAATTCCCCCACAATTCTCTACTACTTGCCACAGAACTGGGCAAATGGAAAGGATGGCAGTTTTGTTTGCTACTGAAATAGTTTGGGGAGAAAAAGTATGGTCAAGACTATATTCAGATTTTCTCCTGAGAATGGCACAGGAAGAGAAGCAATATTTTTGGATATTTGTGTTCCCCTTATATTTTTAAGACTGAATCAAGGAGGGATTGGCACTCTGACACCTGAGGCTAGAAGAGAAGTTGCCTCCAGACATACTGATTTTCACGACAGCTTTCCTGGGTATGTTGTTAGCTGAAGACTAGAAAGTCAGGGAAGACAGACACTGAGTGTTGCATTTGTGATATTTAGCATCCAACAGCACATAGGAATACTCTTCTGCAGTGACATGGATACCCAAGTGACTGTGAAAAAGTGAAGACAATGAATCACCTTCAGGTTACACATTCAGGAACTGGAAGGGGTTGAATGAAAATGTGTTTGCACCGTTGCTAGGGAAGTTGTTTAATCCTTGGAGCAGATTGTAACAATGCTTCTTGTAAAGGCCATGCGTTGAGAGACCAGGATGAGCAGCTGGTAAAGTACTGTAGGAAAGCTTGACCTTACTCTGAGAGAAACTAATGGAGGAAATCCCACAGAAGACAGACCCTGAACAAAGAAGGAGCACTTTGAGGCTGCTGGTTTAGTACCCGATGTGCAACAGAAAGATACCACTCCTGCTCTTGATGCTTAGTGTGCAAGTTACAGGTTAAGGAGAACAGCCTTTAAAATGTAAAAGACTACCTCTGTGAGCAACAAAACTGTACACGCTGAACATTTTCCAGCAGCACCTTCCCCAAGATGATACAGGCAATTAGTACACCCTTTGAATCATACAATGTAACCTCTACAGAACGGGTCAAAAGACAAAGATTCTTCTACATTAAATTGTATCTCTTTGCTCAAGTAGCATTTTATATCCTCATTTATTGCAAGGATCTTGTCTTCACTGCAAGTGAAGTCTTGCACTTGTCTTTCACTGCAAAAGAATAGACTGGGCTTTGTTTTATACTATTATTTCTACATGCAGCATATTCTTATAGTAAGTCTCTACCTTAGGTAGCTTCCTTTCTTTTCAAGCAATCAACATTTGAAACAATTATTTGTACACTGTCAAATGGCTCCACTTAAAATCTTCTTCTTATAGCAGTACAGATAATCAGGTAATTTGCATCTGTTAATGAATGCATGGTTAAAAAAATTGAGAAAATATATCAACCTAATTCATATTTATATGAGTGTTATACACTCATTTACAATTTAAAAAAACCCAACATAAATAACAGAAATATTTTGTGCTATATAAATTATTAAATGGCATATTCAGAAACTACGAAATTAAATATGACAAGAAAAGACAGATTCATAGTCCCACTTCCGCATTTAGTAAACAGTAAAATTTACATGCTTACTTATATTCCTCTATGAAAAACATAACTACCTTAAAATACTTTTTTTTCAAAAGTTTTTACTGGAAATGCCACATCAAATCAACTGCTTGTTCTGTGTAGGCCCAGGGAACAGATCCAGAGGAGGGCAAAGGCCCTGATTGGCAAGATGGGGTAAAAAATAGCAAGACAAACAGATGGACACATGGTAACTAATAGTGTGCCATGTTCTTATGAACAGAACTGACCTCATACTTACTTTGCATTCCCAAAAGCTAACTAAGCATAAATGAGCTCCGAGGTTTTTTTTTTTTTCCTATTGAAAGAGTAATTATAATTAGCTATGCAGAGAAGGTTCTGTGTCACTTTCTCAGAATCACCAACAATTTCAAACTTTGAGATACATATTTAATGTGCTTGGTGCAGAAGCACAACTACTGATAACCTGCTATCTCTGAAAGATGCTTCCCAATCTTCAGTAGATTGCAATGCATCATCTGTAACAATGTCAAGTACTAACGATTCTCACTCCTCATTCCTAAGCCAATCCCATGCAATTCATTACAGTTCTTGGTTTCACCTGCTTTAAGGATCCATAAATAGCATCCTTGTGAGAGAACATACAATTCCACAAATTAATGCTTTTCTGAGTATGAATAGTGTAACTTTTTTGGGGAGTTGAGTCCACCTCAGCTAGACCCAGAGATGTGCCTTTGGAGATATCTGTAACTTTTCTTAACGATGGATGCTTTTGTCATCTTGCCTTTTTTTAGGCACTGTGAAACAGAGATTCACTCTTAAGAGGAAATAAAGAATTTAAGGAACAATGCTTGCAGTCATTCGAAAATCCTGACTTCTACAGAACTGTTGAGATAATTCTTATCAAGAATAACTCTAATAATGAAAATGTAAAGTATAATTTTGAGAATGACATTAACAAAGGTCTGCCTGGTGCATTTGTGTTAATCCGGGCTAACGATCAGGAACAATAGCCTTTTTTGAATAAACTACATGAAAATCTCAGTGTCTCAATAAATTACATAATATTTAAAAGGAGGATATTGATTTTATAAAAAGGGGTGTTTATGGAGGCACTGAAAATGTACACTAAAATAATCTCCAAAAGGAAGTTTTACAAATAAGATGCTTTGAAACATTTTCAGAAACTAAAATTTTTCATAAATGACTCAAACTGTAGCAATGCAGGGAATTCCGCAGCTATAGAACATTTGCTGTATTTCCCATTTTCTTTATAGCAATATGAAATCAAGGTGAAAGCAGAAAAGGATTTTATGGCTGTGAGGCAATCATAGAATCTCACACCAACAGACGTAAAGAGAGCCCAAAAAGAGAAAACTGTGAATGTGCCTGGACAAAGAAACTGCAGTCAGCCTACAAAGCGGAAGAAGGTATCTACAGAAGTTCCAGAAAAGCTTAGGGGAAAAAAATTTACATCCTGGTGTACCACATCAACCCCCCTGCCAGAGTTCTCTTACTGTCTTTAATAGCCACGCAGCATGGGGCTAGAATCTAAGTCCCAATATAAGAACAATTAAAGAAACAACAGGACCATACATAGTTACAATATGATATACAATTTTTTTAATAACCAGAAAACAAACAGTCCCTTTAGAAAGGTATTTAATTTCCTAGAAAAGCTTTTTTAAAAAGTGAGTTCATTGAAATTTCCCAAATTGTAAATAAGAAATTGTCTTCCACTGTCTATAAATACTTTACTTTCCATGTTAGAATTTGATTTTATGAGTAGCTATTGAACTCCATTTGAGATAAAATTTTCTCATATCATATTTACTTTCCAGCTGCTTCAACTAATTTACAAAAAAATGGAAAAAAGTGTAGCATAAAACCAAAATATTCACTATCTACCCTGCACCTGTCACTAAAGTGGATGACTGTACAGCTTTTTACCACAGGATTTAATTCAAGCCACAAAAATAAACTCTTTGCACGAAGCTCATGTGATTAGAGTCTGTGAAACTCTAATTCAGCATTACATTTGGGAATTCTCCTATCAGCATTCATAAACACCACACATAGATAGGAAGAGAAACAAAGCCTCTGATGGTTTTGTTAACACCATCTAACATATCCCACAGCTTCTCAATGGAAAGGGCTGTTATAACTCCAATCCCCCTTTCATACTGATATTCTTGCTTAGCTGCATTTTGAAGCCCCTTCTCATGAATTTAGCTTTCAAAACCAAGGGGGGAAATCATCCTGACCAGTAATGGTGTTCCTTCTTTGGATAATTCCCAAGTGCATTTTAACAAAGGGCAAATTTATCCCAATCACAAAAGAATGAAGTTTCCCCTTGCAGTGTCCATGGGAGGAATGTTCTAATCCCTGCCCCACTAACATTGAACAAGACACAGCATGCACACTGACATTTTTGTGCCATTGATACCTTTGATCAGCTCCTTAGATGCAGAGAATACACAGAAAAACTTGCCTTTTCTACCCCACTTTCTCTGATGAGCTCATACATGTATTCTGATGGCACAGCACTACCCAACCTCCAATTAAACAATGGTCAACTGAAAACACAACTGTAGACTTTGAAAATGCTACTGTGCTTGGTAAGTGGCTTTACAGCAAGATGTCTGAGGTGAGAGGTTAAAGAACACAGGTACTGAGGTCACTAAGTAGCAGTAAAATCCTACAATGGGTTGGTTTGGGTTGGAAAGGACCTTAAATACCATCTAGATCCCACCATGGGCTGGTACCATATGCTGGTATCAGAACAGGTTCCAAACACACCACCACATATGTGGGGACAAATTGCTCCACTGAAACAACAGAACAGACTTCCCACTGTGAGAATGAAGAGTTAGGGACACTTTCTGTAAGGCTTACACATGCAAAAGTGAAGAAAGAACGTCCTTTTTTAATGTTGAGCATGTGGCAATACAGAGCTAGCTTGAGAAGCTTAAGGCCAACAAAGAACACCAAGGGATGACTCTCCCTGGATTGATTTTAATGGTATTTTGATGCAGTAAGGAAAGCATCAAGGAAACATACTGAGGGATTTTCTGTCTTTCAAAAGGACAACATGACAGCTGGAATAGATGACCGATGGAAGATCCCTTTTGACTGAAGTATTCCGTTCTAGTCTATTCTAGCATATTTTACATTTCCATTACCTGGATTTGCCATTCTACTGTCTCATCACTCAGAATCAGAAGGTTCTTCTGAAGCTTTTCAATTGATCCTATTTCTAACTTCTTTTCAAACATCACAGCTCTGAACTCCAACACAGCCCTTTTGATATGTGCTATCATAGAAAAGATATGTGATGTGCATTGTGCAAGATCTGTGTTATGTGGACAGGTCTCAGGACAAACTGTTGCATACCTACAAAGACGATGTTTCTCTGCTGCAAAAATTTAGCATGTATTTTTACTCTCTGTTTTCCAAGTTTTAGCCATCTGTTTATCCTTTCATAACCCTACTATTTGCGCCACAGCTGCTTAGCTTCTTAAATTTCTGGTTAGGGAGTATCTTGAAAGCTTCCTGAGGAAATCTGAGGAACCAACAAGAGAATTTTTACTGATGTTATTCTCTATGTGCAGGGACACATGATGTCATACAGCTAGAATGAAATTTAAAACTGGAATTGCTCAAAAGGCTGATCTAAAATTTGAAAGCAAAAATATCTAGCTACATCCCAAGCCAAAATAATTTGCTTTACCTGGTTCTTGACATAGCTGCTTTGCCTTCATGACACATACTTCGGAAGCTTAAAAATTCATCTAATTTTTTAACTTGTCAGGATACAAGAACAACAAAATCAATGTCAAAAAGCTGCATCTAAAGCTTTCAGATGCATCAGAGAAACAAAATTACAAGCGACAATGCTAAAGACTGACAGAATGCAAAGAAGCTTTTAGTTAGGATTCAATTTTCTGAAAATTAAAGTACAACTATCAAAGGGGTAGCAGTATTAAAATGAAGGTTGAAAACTGTCAATTTTTGATAGAAAGATTACTTTTAAAGTGTTAAAAAGCAGTCAGATGTTTTTAAGTCAAATAAGAGCACATTAACAACTTAAATGTTCAGGTTTACATGGGATAGATGCACACTAAAATACAAAGAAAAGTTTTTAAGAAAAAGCAGCCTGCATCTTACAGAAAGGCAGAAGAGGCTGACATAACAAACAAAATCCCACAGAACTGAAAAACCATGTAATTGGAATTATAATGTAAAGAAACATGCTACTTAAATCAGGTAAGGTTAATCTACCTATTTAATGAACTAGTGCAAGGAATTCTGAAATCTGTTTTGGCAACCTATGCATAGGCACAATAAAAAAAGGAGGGGGAAAAGGGAGCTGTGATTTTCATAGTATTCTCAATTCCTTCTAAACCCACATCTTCTATAAGAAGAAATTCTTTATGGCAGCTAAAGAAAAGAGTAGTGAATTCATGCATATAGAGGAGCTCTCTCCATTTCTTTCTTTTAGGTACCTTCTAGATCCACCATCTACAGCAACACAACCTTTTGATTTTCCCATGGTAAACTACAAAAACACAGACAGCTGTTAGACCAGTACCTCTTAGGCAGAAGACAGAAACCAGTCCATTCCTTCTCTTTTTTCTCCTTCACACACAGAGCTTCAGAAAAAAAACCAAAAACAAACAAACAAACAAAAACCCCAACAACAACAACAAAAAAAACCCAACAAAAAACCCCAATGAAAACAAAAACCCAAACCCTCTCCTCCTAACCACCAAAATATCGCTTCTGCCATCACTATCAGGAATATAGACTGTCATTCACCACCAGCTGGCATGCAGGTTATCTTATTTATATGTGTGATCTGAGACAGAATGACTCCAGCCTAAATATCCACACTGAAAACTGCAGCATTTTTCTTTCGCTATGTGTGCTTCAAGATGTCAAGCCTGCGAAACAGAGTCCCACTACCAAGATGTTTGATATTATTGCCTCCACTGACTCTGACCACATTTCAGACCATGGCTGGCCAGTGTCCAATGCCCATATGCTAGTCCATCTAATGGGAAGATACTTGGCCAATGACTTCAGACTGAATTACAGTCTGACTTCCAGGGGATGGTTGGAAAGTAATCGGGCCTAAGAAGGATTCTTTGACTAAACTCCATGTCCAGGGCAAGGAGGGAGAAAAGGACTGGGCCTGACCTCCTTCCCTGTTTTCACAGGGACTTCCTAGAATACTACTGAAAACATGTCAGTACAGAATTCACTGTACAGAATTATTTCAGGGCAAAGAATAAACAGATCAAATGCAATGATGCCTCTAGATAGCTCATATGCTAAGAATTTCGCCAGATTGAAAAGGTAAGGTTGACACATTCCTGGAAATTTGTCTAAAACTCATATACAAAGGCATGATAACAGGCTCCGGTAAATCTTGAAATACTCAAAGAGAGTAGGAGAATATTTTGGGAAATATCAATAAAAGATGATGTCTTCCTCTCCTTACATTCTTTCCTAGGCATTTGTTGTGAGCTACTGACAGACTTTTGGGCAAGATGGAGCTGAGGTATTTCCAAAATTTATCATAAACACAGGAGTGGAGATACCAGCACCTCAAATACCGCTCAAGCCTTCTTTTTATGTTAAGAGGAGCATAGGCATAATTAATTTCTACCTGCAAGAGCTCAAGACTGAGCTGTTGTCCCTATAGTGGCTTCTGTTATCAAAGAGTAAGTGTCACTTGCAGCAGGGAGCAGGGCTTGAGTGGCACCATCACAATGCAGACTAATACTCTGAGATTGATACAGATGGCATCTCAGGAGAGGTTATAGAGCAAGTCTGACCTACACAATGTACATTTAGCTGTTAGAACCAGTCAAGGAATCCACAAATCTTCCCTGGCTATACACAAATCTCTGTAGACACCTATGCACTGTAATTGCCAGTTATAAACATTATGTAGAGAAAGCCACATAAACAGACCCCATCTACTACCCCAAGACAAATGGGAACTCCCCTTTAGCATATCCCCTATAAACATCCCCTATAAACATTCTCAATATGGATGATTTGCAGTTATATTTTCTACAACTGACCATGAAAAGACTCAGATTTTACTCACTCAGGCTGAAGTAATTCTTCAGGCATGAGCTAGGGATTGGCACACTTTAAAGAAAAGTATCATTCTCCTACTCAATAAGGACAAGTGCCCAGAAAATGGAAAAGTAGGTGTCAGATATCCTGGGGTCCAGACAGCAAAATTCAAGGCCCAAACCTGATCTCGGCTCAACGGGACAACTGAGTTCAATTTTCTCAACCAACATTCTGTATAGTAAGGACTAACACTTGATGAAAGTAAACACACAAAGAATCACCCCACACAAGACAGCAGTTTCTTTCAAACTTCATATTATAATAGGATCACAGATGCCAAATTACAACATTTCACGTTAGCGCATGAAGTTGTATTCCATAAACCAGGATAACCCTATATAAGCACTCTGGGATCACAGCTTCACCAATGGTGAAGCTATAGCAACATCACATCTAGGCAATTACCACAAACCAATGGCTTGTTTAAACAGCACAACACATTCAAGAGATAAAGCAGCTCAAGAACAAGGAAGCCTATGCTCTGAAAATCCCAAGTCTTCTGAAGTAGCTGCTTACACTGTCTACACTCCTGCTGATATGCAGCAGGGATGCAACTTATCTTTCTGAAGAGTCTCAGGCTTGGGAAGAATGGACATGAGCCAGTACCCACACACTAATCATCTCAAGGAACAGATGTAGTCAGTGGACACATTTCTCTCTGAAGTCTTTTTCTGATTAAACTACAATGTCTCCTGTTATTATTCTCTCTTATATCTAAATTTATTATTCTTTGCATCACAATGATTCAACATGAAACAGACTGAACCTATCTAATATTAATCTACAGTCTGGCTGTTAAGGCATCCTCTTGTAAGGTGAAGTAGTATGCTTTCATAGCTAGTATCTTTCTGAATTTGATTTCTCACTTCCCTGTCCCTTTTTAAAGTCTATAATCAAAAATGTGGCTAGGTCATCTATAGCTTTTTCCAAGTTACATTAAATAAAATTCAGGACTCTCCTGTGTAAAACAACTCCTTTGCTTCTGCTCTAGAGACAGAATTTTGGACTTGTACAATTTATAGCCACTGCACTATTTTACATTAACTGTATGTGGACTATACACCAAGTCATAAATTATTTTAATTACTATTGCATAGTAGATCCATACAGGTAAATGCTTCACAAAATATTCCCATTAAGAAGTACTATTCAGAAAAGGAGTATCTTGCTAGTTGTGAAAAGGTAAGCCCTCTTTATGAGACTGTATTTGCTCTTATGCATTTAATAGGTTTGTATACAAAAAGTTCAATGTTACAAACAGTATTTCCTTTTTTATAATCTAAGAAGAATTAGATTATATTTAACTTGTTTTTACTCAGCATGCAGCAGGTAAATTGCAATTCTTTTTAAATCTTTCAAGAACTTTAAGAAACACAGCCCATATATACAATGTAAATTCTTAACATAAAATCCTGAACACAATCTGTCAAAATACATCAGTTTAAAGAAACTTACATTCATTTGGTTGTGACCTATAATTTTTCAGGATGACACCTTGGGCATGTGAGGTATTTGCAAAGATCACAAATTCCCCTCTTAGGATTTAGCATTTAACCTGACCTTGACATCTGATAATACTTATGATCTCCATTATTACCTATGTATGTATCGTGTACTCACAGCAGTTTAAACAAGTGGGATACATTTTAAGAATAGCAATATTCCAAACATCCAATACTTACAAATCCATAGGATTTGTAGTAAGATTGACTTTCAATGAACTCCAAAACAGAATTTGTCTTTTTACCTATGCAACATGCGTTACATGTCTGCTTTTACAATTTCTTGTAGAGTGCATTAGCAGCACGTGACAACAATTCACTTCAGATTTAGCTTTCTCTCAGCAACTCCTTTTACAGAGAATTTTCAGTGCCAGGCTATTGGATTAACTAACTTTAACAGCAACAGCAGGCCAATCCACCAGTGGTACTTTACTTTTCAGGATCCTTGGGACAATAACCAAGGAACAAGGACTATACTGAAGAAGCCCTTCTGATGGTGGCACATTTCCAGTGAGCTGATTTCCAAAGGACCAAACAGCCCGCTTCCTGTCACAGTGGCAAATACAATCTCATGCCAAAGCAGAATCCATAAATCTTCAAAAAAAAACTAGCGTCTGACACTGGAAAGCCGTAACAGAATGATCCACAGCCTCTCCCTACTAGCCCACACAGAACTTTAGGGTTCAGGACTAAGGCTAACCACTTGTTTTTGAGAGCAGCAGCTCACTCCAAACTATTTGGAAGTCTACAATGGATACAGAGTAAGCCTAATATTGCTAGCTTGGGGAAAAAAGAGTTTTTAAAAATTACTTTTAAGATTTTATTTTCAGTAATATAAGGGGGAAATTTAGGCCCAAGCAGTTTGGTAAATGCTCTCCCCTTGTCCAGTTACTGTGACCTTGTTTGTTACTTACAAAGGAAAACAAAGTTACGGTATTTTTGTTTGAACTGCCAACTAGGATTGCTTTTGATTAGTAAATTAAATGCAAGGTCAAGCTGCTTTAGCAACAAGGAGTTTTGATAAGGTGCTCCCATGGTTGTGTTACAAAAATATGATGACCTCAATGTTACTATGAACTCAGGCTTAATGAAAATGTGAAAAAGTGATTTGTGTAGCCAGGAAATATTACCTAATCAGAATGTATCAGCAAGTCTAGCTGAGAAGTAAATATGCACTGTAATACAAAAAAGTGCATGTGTATCGATTTTTATGTATACACATAACAAAATTAGGGGTGTTCCTTGAAGTTTCTTCTGAGGTAATGTTTGCTTATCTTACAAAAGTGAAAAAAGACAATAGGAAGGCCTTGTGATAAAACATAACAGCTTTTATTCCAGTTATAAAAATTCTGCCATCTATCTGCTGAGGTAAGCCTGAGAATTCTCATTAAAATTTCAGCATGGCTGGTCATAAAAAAAATAAGAAAGTAGGAATAGTTAAAAAAAGATAATTGGATTCTTACATGATTGCAGTATAGTCTGACACCTCTAAGTAAGGGTATACCTTCTGCCACCGAACAAAAGATTACCTGGCATGGGACGTGTCGCCTGTCACTAAATAAGCTATGATATTTATTCACTTGGAAAGTTGGGCCTATTTAGTCTGTTATTATAGAAGTTAGGACATTATGATTTTACTATAAAATTTAGACAAATAAGTGGAGTACCACTTCTCACTAACACATTACTCTAGTTACATAAAATATGTATTAAATTTGCTATTAAAATGGAAGGCAAATATCCTGAGGCACTCCTAATGGCACAAAATGGTGTTCTTACTTCCAGAAACAAAACCAAGCTATTCAAGAACAGTAAGTCACCAGTACCACAGCTTTAATTATATTAGTTTAATTCTGAACGTGAAGAAGCACGTTCTCTTTGTCTGTTCAGTCACTTCTGTAATGGTAAAAGTCCAAAGGCCTTTTAGTGGGACAGACAATCATTTGATAATGATGATGGAGAACACTTACATAAAAATTAGAACTATCAAACTCATTAAAACAAACCTCATGGTTTCTTCTGACAAATGTGATGAGAAAGACCATGTACACTAACAACATTGATGACTCCTTAGGAAGCTGAAGCTCAAGGAAACTGATATCAAAAATGCCTCCCCTGTATTTTACTTAAAATTAATCTGTCATGATCTCCTGGAACTGCTTATAGACAAATCTTTTCACTAGGTTAATCAAAACTTCCTCTTTTCTTTTTCCTTCCAGTTCCTGGAGCTCACTATGGAATTTTGTCATGCAATGAGGCCAGACAGCTTTTCACTGGACTTTCAAAATTCAGTTGGCTTATGCTCAGGAAGAAAGGAAGAGTCATCTATATTAAAGAGAAGTGATAAGATTCCTTTATAGGAGGTGAGAGACATGAAGACATAGGAACAACATGCAAAAAAGAAACCAAGAAATACGACGAGAGAAGCAAACAAAATAAAAGGGACTGAGAAAAGATGGAGACAACAAAACCAATCTGCAGTGGTAAAGCACAGAACAGAGAGCAACAGGAGTGTCCTATCAAAAAATAGCCTGATGTCCACTATTTCATAGGATAGATGGAAAGTACTTGCTACTACCAATTCTTGTAAGCTTAGAGAAGTTTCCACTTTCCTTAAGAACTGAAGGGGTTTGGAACAGAAGCTAGTTCATTTACATGATTTTATAATGAGTAGACACAACAACTGAAACTTCAACACTGCTTAGCAAAACTCAATAGTACTACTTCAAAACTGGACAGTAATGAAAATTGTCTTGCTTATAACAAGTCAGAGTTAGTAATTAAGTATTAACCTAAAGTATCACCAAAATTCTTTCATTTCTCAACTGAATAGTGAATAGTGAACTGAACAGTAAGAACTGTTCAGTTCACTATTCAGTAAGTAACTGAACCCAACTACTGTGAAACAAAAGTTATTATTTTGCTAAGTTTGTAGCAGTAAACTCACTTGTGTCTACCTACAAGAAATGGAATCTTGCTGTTCCCTGGACACAAAAGCATTTCAACTACTTCTACTTTAACATTTTCTGTTGGATCATCATCTGAGAACTTTGTAATGTTCATAAGCATCATAAATGTAATTTTCATACAGAATCATAATAATTAAACATTTTAGCCTCATAGATTATTTTTTAACATTACTTATAATGAAATACTAAACAATGCAGGAAAAAGAAACTTCAACTTTTCCACTTTTAGCTGCTCTACTAACAATTCAAAATCTAGTTTATGAACCTCCTACTAAACTTTTCACAATAATGCAAGGATTTCTCAGCCCATGGAAGTTCTTTAATATAAATGACCAGAATGGAGAACATATCAGATGAAAGTTTAAAGTATAGTGGCAAATATACAGATATACAAATTACAAATATACAAATTATAAATTATAATGGCTCAGAAATAGAGAATTTTGTATCAGTTGTTTAATCGGTTCTTGTGATTTCATAAATTCTTCAGAAGTCTGAAGACTTCTCATTAAATAAAGTCATGTGTATTAATGCCCTGGTGTCACTCACTAAAACTTTGTCAGTAACAGTGAGTAAAGACAGTTCACCCATTTTCCCACAGCACTGTGCTTGCTGCATCTAACAATTACACTGGCAGTAGCCACAGCCATTTCTACATTAGTTGCTGGAACTCAGATTCCTGCGTATATCTGCACATTTCCCTATGCAGACAGCAATCCCTAACTACCAATATGATTATCTCCAATTGGCTACTGTATGGTCTAACTCTTTTTGGGATGTACTGATGTCCAAAGCCAGGCTGGATGGGGCTTTGAGAAACATCGTGTAGTGGCTGGTGTCCCTGCCTGTGGCAGAGGGTTGGAACGGGATGATCTTTAAGATCCCTTCCAACCCAAACATTTTTATGATTCTCTTCTGTGACATAAAGACCTCCTTCCATGTTGCAGGAGACTTACTCCACATACTGTAAGAGTATACCATTTCCCAGAACTGTTACCAGAAAATTATTATGATTTTAATACCCATTGTAAGTAGATAAATGAAACTGCTTTGAGTACTTTTCAGACATCCTTACATTTTTTTTCATGCTATCACTGACATATAGTTTCAGTTAAAGATTCTCATTTGTTCCTGTCAACTGATCCTAAAGGATAATGATCTAGTGTAAGGCTGTTTTACAGGGGAAAAAAAAGAGATAATATTTTCTTTCCATTCAAATCACCCTGTTTCCACAGACTATTGTGGCTACTGAAGATATAATCAGTTGTCCCTGTTCCTCATGCAGTACCAGTTGATTTCTTGTGACAAAGGCCTGGAGTATGTCAATTTTAGCTTATGATTTTTTCCCCCCATCAAAGACCTAGATTGTGAAAAAGTGTAATTCATGTACTTGATACCAAATGAGCTTACATCTAAAAATAACAGGAAGAAAAGACGTGCCAGTGTCTCCCTTAGAATAATATCTGCAATAATAAGCTTTTTAAAAGGATGAACAGAAAGAATCAATTAATTTTCCAGACTTCTCCAAAGTCAACTATCAGGAGATTTGTATCAACATTGAGCTACTTCTAGGTGACGTTTGTTGCAGCTGATTTCATAGACAGCTTGTTAGTACAACCAACTTCAGTTAAGCTACTTATTTTCAAGTAAGCATTTTTTTATTTTTTCACAACTGCCAATAAAGTAGAAAAAGTATGATTGCTGATGGTTGTAGTTAACTCACTCCTTTCACGAAGGCATTGTATTTGCAGAATGCTGCCACAACTCATTAGTAAGAGATGGAAAAATCACATAGTAGTTCAACCTGCCAAGACAAATTCAAGTGCCAACAAGTAATCTTGTGCTAACTAGCAAATCTGCACTAACTTTTTTAGAATATTTTGCCACATGAATAAGAAAAATTGCCTGGAAAAATAAGTGAATTGAAGACATAGCTGTACGGTAAGCGTGTAGTGAACTCAACCAAAAGGGTATTCCCATAGCTCAACTAAATTTTCCAAAACCTTATGGAGCTGCAATTAAAATAAAAACAGGATTTTACCTGCAGCCATAAAAATTATTTTAGTCTAGTCACTTCTGCTGTTAATTATGATTTTCTGCACACTCTGTAAAAAGACTCCTTGAGTCCATGCTCATCATTTACACAGTGGGCTGAAAGCTGCAGTACTCACGGGAAAGAGACTGACCCTGATCAGAGATTATACCTGAAAATGACAGTGCAATCAATAAACCCTAATGATAGATAGATAGATAGATAGATAGATAGATAGACAGATAGATAGACAGACAGATAGACAGACAGATAGACAGATGGATGAGAAGCAGATTTCACAGATGGCCTCAACTCTTGGATATTTGCATGAGGTGCTGATTTCTGGATAGGCATGGACCTTGAAGTAAGCCTGTCAGCCAAGCGTGGATCCAGCAAATATCTGCTGGAAATGGCTGGAAAAATTGCAAAATTTTCTGCACTTGCTCACCAGTTTGATGATAGGACTAAAGAAAATATATGAATCAGCATGCATGTCCAAAAATTATTATCTGCCAGCGTAATGTCTTCAATCAGTGTTGCATTCATCACAGAAAAAGGTCTGGCATGCTCAAAGACATACGTGCAGACATAGGTGCCAACTATACAGGCAACCTGAGACAAGAATTCACTGGCATGCTTAGGCACACATGCATTTTTTGTTGGAATGGAGGACTGAATGGATTTGTTATTAGAATATTTTTGGACTCAGCTGAGCAAACAATAACAATGGATGCTTAGTTTGGGTTACTGATTCAACTGGCTGCAAATTAACCTACCATTTAAACACCAAACCAAAAAAAAACCAATCCAAAAACATTTGAATACAGCTCCTGACAAAAAATTGCCATAACTAACACATAATTTCACAAGGAATTCAGTACGTGTAGCATACAAGACATTGTATGACAGTAAAAATACCAAGAGAAAATATTAAGATGTGTTTTAGAGACATTACCACAAAACACTCCCAAAACTGAGAACAGTTTGGTAATCATTGGGTTTAACTAGTAGATAAAAAAGACACACAGCACCATACTTAAAGAGGGAGGGATGCTTCCTTTTAGCACAGATATTTCATTTGTCTCAGATTTAAGATTAACCTTCACTTATGGGAATAAGAAAGCAACGACAGTGAAAATTTCCTTACAATCTTCCTTTCTTGTATTGCTCAAACACTAGCTTTTAAAAAAATACAAGCAATCCCCATTCTTGGAAAATCTCTAAACAGGGATTAGGAAGGCAAGATACAAGCTGGACAAAGAGCAGAATCATACATATATCCTAATTATACAGTGCTAAGAACCCAATAACCCATGTTGATGGGTTCCTGCAGACACTTCAGAAGTAGCATAATGACTTCCCCTAAAAAGTCAGGCCTGATGAGACTGCTATATTGTGCTAAGCCATCAGTCAAATGTGCTGTTAAGACAGCATATGCTAACAAAAGGGTACTATTAAAGAAGATAAAAAAACACCTTTTCCCATAAATGTATATGGTTTTCTTGAAGCCCTGTTAATTTCATTGGAGGACAGGCACAAATTTTTACTGCTGATCAAAGTAAAGTTGACTTTGCTTTTCCACTGAGAAGTTAGAATTCAAAATTTCAGCAGCCTCAATTCTAGTGTATCCTAAACATGCAATGCTCAAACGTAACATGAAAGCAACTGTACTCCTTAAAATCATACAGTATGCAGTATTTTTAGTTGTAGTATCAATGTCTTAATGTATTCCCTTGCAATAGAATCAATAATGACCTCTGCAACACTGTAATATTGCTGTAGCTTTCAAAGATATGTTCAGTTGCATCAAGAACTGCAGCACGTCTACAATGCCTAACCTGAAATAGTTTGGAACAGAGCAAGTCCTTAGTGATACCTTGGGTCAATTGTTGCAAAACTTGACTGAAATTTCATTGTAATTCCACCCTTGAAAAAGCCATGATGAGTGAGTGTACTTACCCCCCACAACTTTTTTTTCCTTTTAAAGTGGTATTTAAACCAAGTAGTATCACAACTTAACGTGACCTAAGTTCAAAGGTGTAATAAGTGTTTCAGGCCATCTAAATTTAATACTGTAACCTTCTCTACACAGACTGAACAAGAAGAACATATTAAGTGTTCTGGAATTAAGTGTTCTGGAATTAAAACCAATTAAAACCAAAATTGACAAGATGATTTTATTAGACTACAGCAGAAGGCTCTCTGAAGGCTATCTGTCCTGGTGCCACTCACTAAAACTATGTCAGTAACAACAAGTAAAGACAGTGCACACATCTTCCCACAGCACTGTGCTTGCTGCATCTAACAATACTGGCAGCACAGTCACAGCCATTTCCACATTAGTTGCTGGAACTCAGATTCCTGCGAATATTCCTGAGCATTCCTCTACACAGACCGCAATCCCTAACTATGAGTATGATTACCTCCAATAATATAGGGACTTCTGTATGACCCCTAACTCCTTTGGGATGTTCTAGTGCCCACTTGGATGGGGCTTTGTACAACCTGGTGTAGTAAGAGGTGTCTGTGCCCATGGCAGGGGGTTTGGAACTGGATGATCTTTAAGGTCCCTTCCAACCCAAGTCACTCAACAACTCTATGACTTCTGGGAGGATCTTGCATTAGCCAGCCAGTGAACTAAGGGAAGAAGAAGATCCCATTGCCTAAAGTCTTGGTAAGCTCATCACATTCCATAAAAGATTCTGAGAAGACCTCCTGACTTCCTTCTAGATCCATGAAGAACACAGCTCACCCAACAATGAAATGTCCTGAGAGAAGTAATACGACCTTGCACTTCATACAAAAAAGTAACTCTGACGATTGCCAAGACACAGTAAATGGTTTACTAAAAACTGAACCTTCTTCCTAAATAATAGAAGGCTTCAGAACCCAGTGTTGGTTCCAATAACAAGGAGGAGGCAGGATGTCTCTGGACTTCCACAATGGCTGCTATTGCAGTCTTTTTAAGATCGGTTACAATTTCTCAAATTATCTGCTTGTTTTTGAGAATGGATTGAGAGATTCCAGTGAAATTTATTTCATCAGCCATTTTGTTTCTCTTTCCTTGGTTGTTTGAGTACTTCCAAGTTTTGAAGCCAGCACCAGGAAAAGACTGAGTCCTTTTCATCTACGTGCATATGCACTTCTACTTGTAAAAAATATTGCTGTCTTCAAATTTCTGAGCAAAAATCTTCACAGTCTGAGAAAGTGCTACATCCAAGAAATCAAGTCAGGGAACCAGTATCATGCTATGATTTTTACACACAACATTTTTCTCAAATAATGTTGCATATTAGTTTATAATTCCTCCTTAGCAAATAAATAATTTGGGAAAACTAACAGATAGTTATGGACAAAAATTCCTTGTTTCTGAAAACAAATAAATTGCTGGTTTAGAATCAACTTATATATGTTATTATGCCATTTTTAGATTAATGAATCGGGTTTTTGGTGTACATTGTGCAATTTCTTGAATCTTGGAACTTTTTCCTCAAAACTCCTATTCGAAAAGCGATCTACTTTTCTGCAACATAGAAATACATGTTTTTACAGTATCTTTGATAATAGCAAGGGTGTTCAATATACAAAGTCCAAATTCCATAGTGGTATTCTTAGAAAACAAATAGAAGCTATTTCTCCAGGTTTGTACAGACATGATACTATGAAGTTTTCAGAATTACTTATAATAAATACATTCTCAGAAGTATAGAATGCTTAACGCACAACCACACACAAGGAATTTATTTGGGTACTTTTGCATGACTCACATATATCAAAGTTTCTAAAAGTGAATTCTTCAGTTTCAGAGGTTGATACATGTAATATGACTTGACAGCAATATTGACAAATATATTAATTTTGAACATCACAGTGAGTCAATTCAGTGAAGTGGAAAAAAAATAATTAGATGTTCAGGATCACTCTACTAAACCTAAGACTCTACATATTTGTAGAAAACAGGTAAATATAACATCAAATTTCATATTATGACAATTTCATAAAAGACTGTTGAAGTTTTCAATGCCATACACCCCTAACAGAAAAGCAATTTTCGTGACGCTATTTTAGTTTTCCTCTAATGTTTTTATAGCTGTGTACAAATGTGAAACTTGAATGACCCTTGGAAATTATCTAAAGCATAGAAGTTAATCAAACAGCTCCATAATTTGACATATTATTCCCCATCATTTGGTGACTAAAGTTACTTACTACAAATAATTGTCAGAAACTAAAAAGTAAAACTAGCACATATATTACCTTGTTAATTTTCATGAGGTTTGTGTACAGCATTTTAATTACAAATGGTATATGTTATACAATTGCAACGGACACTGTCCAGGAGTATTTTGACCTGACATTCAGGAAAAGGTATTTGGTTGCTCAGTAAAACTATTGTATTAAAAATAATTTCTAAATTAAAAGGCACTTTCTTTCCTTTAAAGCTGTGATGTTTTGCAACAAAACCTTTCTTAAACAAATACATACTACTCCTATTTTGGACTTCATAATAGCTTCTAAAAGACAGCAGTACCAATATTTAAACACTCTTATGATACCTATGGACTGAAACCCATTAGACTGGTTAATTAAGAAAACAGGTTACATTACCATATTAAGAGAAGGCTCCCCTAGTCTTTCCTGATAGATATTAATAACTTTATTAATAAGAGAAGTGACAGAGTATAGCTTTTACATCTAAGCACGACATTAGGCCAAGGAGATCCAGAAGCCAGGACTAGAAATCTTGGTATACAGGACTAAAACGCAAAATAATGACGTTAAACTGAAAACATGATCTAGGAGAAAACTGAGATGTAATCAAAGAATGTAAATAGTTTAACTAAAAATAACCAACTGAGAAAATACTGGATGAGGACACATAGTGTGTAGCTACTCTGGTATTTTGGTGGTTAGAGTTGCCATGAGTAAAAATGATCAGCAATACCATAGTCTTGCATAAAAGACAACACGCTACCTTGAACTGAAGCTAATCTTTACAGTTTACTTGTTGGTAAGGCTACAGCTATAATTTCCTTACAGAACATTCTCTACCTATGGAATAAAAGAAGAAATTAGAGGAATTCAGAAGAAAATATTAACTACTTGAGGTCTAAAAAAGGTGACAAAGAAAGCAAAAATTAAATAATCAGGAGTCTTTCAGCTGAGAGGAAACCAATACCCAGAAAGTGCATGCAAAGTGAAAGCTCATTCTGCAGGAATATTACTTGACTGTGGTGACCAGAAGGAATCCTTTCCCTAAATCTAGCCCTGCCTTTTTACAGATTTATCATATGTACTTTTCAGTGCCTGGGAATTTAACTTGTAACTAAGATGCAATTTTCTTTAGCCAGTATATTCCACTTTTTATCAGTTTATTGCTTCTCTAAAAACACTAAACACAATTAACTAGTTTCGCAATTATTTTATCTACTCCAACCACACCAGATGGGTTTAACAACAAAGTAAAAAGTTTTCTATCATGGTTCAAGAGATGCCTTTAAATATAGCAGTACAAGGTCTTCAAATAGAACTATAAGAAAAAAAGCTATATATGTGACCACAGTTTTCAGGTAAAAGCAAACACCTCACCTGTTTCTTCATGTACACCTTCAACCAAAATCCTCAAGGTGTGCATTACCTTCAAAAGAGGTAACTTTGTTTTTAGAGCAAATGTTCGCGTTAAAAAACCAACCAAACAAGACCCCCAAACAAACAAACAAAAACAATCCCAGCAAATAAACCTCCAAACCCTCAATTCCTAAATTCCTCCTCTTTTTTCCCCCCTTTACCTAACATCCCACACTTCCATACCTTAATGGCATTTTATATGCCCCGCTTGCTTCACCTGGCCATTTTCATTGCTTAAGATATCGCATGCTGTGAAAGACCATCTGTTGGACACCCAGCCACATTTAAGCTTCTGATTTCTAACATGAGCTCAGCTTTTGATAGCAATCCCTATATACAATACGGACATGTTATCAGAACAGATATCTTTTTAGCAAACAAAGCATTTTGCTTCAGTATATTCTATCCATATTCTATCTCTGCATAGCTTAAGCACCAGTACTTTCGTGACTTTAACTAAGATGCTGATATAAATAAAATAAATTCAAATATCTGGTTACAGAACGGAGCACTAAATCCATAGGCTTCTAAATATTAAAACTATACCAAAAATCCTAAGTTAGATCCAACATCACTACATCAATTCATCTTTATATCTTAGTTACGTCCTAGCAGTGATTTTATAAGCAATATATTCACCTCCATTAAAAAAAAAACACGTTGAAAAGTTTGTCGGACAGTTCAGAATGACATCTCCTTTTAATACATTACACATGCTCGCTCCTGTGCAAACCAAGTTTTAACTGTCATGCTGTCAAGAAAAGTGGTAATTCCCTAGTCATATCTTATCTTTTCAAGGAAGTAAGAACTACAGAACATTTTACAATAGAAAATTGTATCATATGTTTAATAAAACCTTGCATGAAAACCCAGAGAGTTTTTGTATTTGAAGCTGAAAATGAAAAAGAAAAAATCAAAAAACCCAGCCAGTGAACAAAATGCAGAAAAGCGGGAAGCATTTCAAGTTTTATACGTGTCTGTTCTTCTATTTCCTCAGCCCTCTCTCAGCTTAATGCAATAAAAAGAAGTCCATTAATAAAAGCCTGAGCACATGTAAAGAAGTCTTAGAGCTGCATTGGGTCATTAACTGTGATAGATCTTCTTAAGGGATATATCCATGTGCCTATTAAGAAAAGTCCCAACCTGAAAATCACCTTAAGTATGGTCCCTTATCAATGTTCAACAATCAGGCATTACCTAAGGCAACAGATGTACCTTGCAAAATCTAGGCTGCTTTTGAATGCTCCCTGAAATCTGGTTTCAAATTTGTTGTATTAAAAACCAACCAAACAAAAAAACCCACCAAAACCAAGAAAATAAACCCCCAAAGCAAAAAGCTACTCATACTTCTTTGATCTAATGAAATTAGGTTCATTGCACTTAAGCTTTTCCTTCAGATTTTGCAACAAATAATGTGGAATTACCTTGGTGTTTGAAAATTTGTAAAGTAAAACAGAACTGCAGCTGATAGTTAAGGTAGACTATCTCTGATCAAACCAGCAAGTTAGCACAGAACATTCTCTGTAAGGGGAAACTGCCTCATTTGAAATGGCTTCAATCTTTCCGCTCTCAGTGCAGTTTGCAATGTACACGTCTTTGCTAAGGCTGGGAGGGAAGGAGACTTCCCAATGTGCAGATTTTTTGATTAGTTATTTTTCTTTTAAGTGGTTCAATGTTGTTTGTTTGCTTTGCAGCAAAGGTACCTGGAACTTCTGTGTAGAACTCTACTCACTTTTGATTATTTAAGTTACTTCAGAAGAACTAAGCAAACTACTTGAGTCTGTCCTTTATATGAATTATGAGCAAAGGGGGAAGAAAATAATTGCTAAACATTTAAACTGGGATTTGATCTCCAACAGCATTATGATAATTCACACATTTTACTCAAAGTGTCTGCTTAATCCACAAATGTTCAGTTAAAAAGCCTCAACGAAATGTGGATCAAAAAGAACAGCAGTTGTATTTACTGTTACGCCATACAACATAACAAACCTACTGAAGTCTCAGGCATGCTGCTGTGCGTCTCTTTCTGGTAAGACTTTGCAGTTTGTTTTTCCTAAACATACCTAAACTGACACAAGCAGGTAGGTAAATTTCACAGAAGAGTAAGATGTAGCCATTAAAGATGTCGACATGACACTCGCAGGGATATTCCATCCTACTCCTCTGCAACAAACCAGAGTGAAAACAACGAACCAAGTTGAGCGAACTGCAGGCAGCACGGCTCCTGCCAGCCGGGGGGAAGCTGCGGCACTCACTGCCCACGGCAACACAGACAGGCTGCTTCTCCCTCACCACGCTCCCGTCCCGCGGCGATCCTCTCCCGCTTCTCTCACCCCGCTGGAAACTTTCCGCGGGGCGCGGCACGGCCGCTGACACCGGCGCCGAGCCGCTGGGACCGCGGGATGCCGGGGCCGCCCTCGCAGCGCTGCGCGCCTCGCCCCGGCGGGGAGGCACAGCCCCGGGCACCGCGCTGGGCACCGGAGCGCCAAGCGGGTCCCGCCGAACGCACCCGTGTGCCGAACGCCGGGCCGGGCCGGGCTACACCGCCGGCTGCCTCCCGCCGCCTCCCCTGCCCTTCGCCCCTCGGCCGGCGGCGGCAGGACAACTTTCCAGGGGACGCTTGCCCTCTCCCGGCACTGGAAGCGTGTCGGCTCGGGTCGGGCCGGGCAGGCGTGTGGGGCGCTTACCTGATGTCCCCGCTCGGCTGCAGGGCAGGGCAGCGTCCCCGCGGTCCCCTTCATGCCCGAGGGGCTGCCTTGCCCGCACACACGTCCTCATCCAGCTTCCTGCCCGCGGGCTGCGCCTCCTTCCCTCGCCCTGGCGGGGCGGGCGCCGCTCTCGCGGTCTCGCCGGCGCTGCAGGGAGGGAAGGAGGAACGGAGGGCGGGCGCCAGGAGGAGG
>VXAX01005887.1:423390-480571 GCA_013399835.1 Leptocoma aspasia
GAGTTCTTAATATTTTCAGAGACTATGCCTGAGTGATCAGCTGCCTTCTGAGAAAAAAAATCTTAAGTTGTATTATAAGGCCATCTCCCTGGGCACCATCCAACTGTGTAAGTTCAAATCTGAAAAATGGAGGGTGGTCTATCTCAGGGCTAAAGGATCCAACAGCAATTCTGCATCCGTGTGTCATATGACCTGCTTTTTCTGTGAACACCTACACAAAACATAAACCAAGCCCTTGACAGCACATTAGCCCTTTCAAGAAATCCAGGGCTTTATCTGAGTTCCATGGTCAAGCATCGGTAATAGCTTCCCTCTTGTAATCCAAGGATAGAACAAGGCATTTCTTCACGTTCAGACTCAGTGTCCATGGAAAGAACCCCGGCTAGGTATAAGCTCCAGAGGACTGGAGCCCATGGGCAGCCTTCTGTTGTGAAGTATGTTGTGCCTCTTATAACCCTGAGCTCCTGAGAAATCCATACATGTTCCTCTTCAGCTTTTCTGTTGCCCATTTTATTCCTCATACTGCATCTGGAGTCCATGATTGTGTCTCAAAGTTGTTTTTACTCTTTATATAGCCCACAAAAAGCATCCTGAGAATTCGGAAGACTAGTTTCGAAGGTTTGTGGCTACTCCTGTTAACTCTGCAGCCTATTAACTGGCTACTCCTATTAACTCTAACTTAGGCAATAATATCAGGATTCATTTGTTAACTGGGATCTGCAGCCTTTTCTGGCACTTTCTCCATTGAGGGGCCCCAGAGTGTAGGTACTGGTTCAGTCCAAGGCTCCTTTAAATGTGAACCTGCTAGATCCAACCAAGAGGAAACATAGGATAGTTTCCTTGGTCATTCCTGGCAGGCAGTTTGCATGCCTTCTGTGCCTCCTTTTTTCCCTTAATCCTCCTAAGATTTTTCCCCTCTTATATTTGAGTGTACACTTTCAAAGATTTCTTGCTGCAATGCAATTTTACTGTAATTAATTCAGACTACACATTTTGCTTGTCTTTTTGTACCCTTTAGATCTGACCAATATGAATGCATTGTTAGCAGAGTGAACACAGTTCTCATTTCTACCAGTTCTGTACCAATTTATATTGTATTATTTTCTTCTCAGTCGCTAGTTTATCTCTTTTTTTCCCTCTGTCTGTGGAGAAAGGGATAATCTAATTAGATTTTAAATGCCATATTGCAGTTCTAAGTAAGGTATTACTCATTAAAAATAACCTTTTATTATGACTCATTTTGTCACAAAATATCTTGTAGGTCATGCGTTGTCCCTAAGTAAAAATTTTAACAATTTTTTTTTAATTTATATTTTAATTCTACCTGCTTAAACCAAATCAGTCAGTGATACAATGTACTTAGTAAGTGTTTTGGTAGTGGTAAAGGCAGGTCATAAGCATGAAACTCTTATTGTAAACCATTTGTAGTCGGGTGGCAATTGCTTGAAAAGTAATTATTTCACAATGATGTATGGTGAAATAGTGTATTATATTTAAACTGGTCAAATATGACAACTAAGACTTGTCTTTTTATTTTTAAAAGGGATTATTTCCTGAAATTATTAGAATCTCTTTCTGTAGTCATACAAAGATGATGGATCTCTGTTGTAGGTATTTTAGCAGTGGTTGTAAACAAGTCCTTTAATATCCTTCTGAAAAAAATTACTTAGCATATTGTTAACAGGGGTTTTCTGCTTTGCTTTGGTTCTGGTTTTACTTCTTCTGTCTAAATTATACTATATCTCTTGCCAAATTGCCATCAACATGCACACAGCATAACAATTTTATTTTCAAATCTTTACTGTCAGCTGAATAATGTCCTTTCATGACACTATCTGTGGAAATGTGAATTCCTTGGAGGCTTTGAAACAGTAATCAGTACTTTTGAAATTTCTTTTGTGCTGCTATTCAGACTTTAGCAAGAATGTCATAAGCCCTGAAGAGGAATCATTTAGTTGAGCCACTAGTTCTTGTGTCATCTAGATGAATTCATGCTCACTGTACGTCTTTTGAATGTACCAAGTAATGGTAATAATCAATCTGGTGCTTCAGCTATGTTACTACACTAAAATGTTATTTTACATCATTCTTTTACTGTGCAGTAGTTGTTCTGGAATTACCTCAGCCGTCGCATCTTATATCTATCATAAAATTTTAAGTTTAGTTTATATTAGTATGTGTATCTTTGTTTCACTTTTTGCTTTTAAGAATATGGATAACACATGTCCCAATAAGGAGCACAAGGCAAGTAAATAACAATAAAGAAATAAAATATTGCTAATTACAACCATCCGTATAGAGACAAATTAATACATAGTAGTACTATCATGAAGAGGCCATGAATTCTATCCTATTTGTAGGCTGTTAGGAATGTATACTACTCACTTCAGCTGTTGTACTGGGTATATTCAGTTATATATGTGCCTAAATATTTACAGCATGGACCATTACTTTATGTACAGTAATGCATAGAGAAGTCCTTTTATAGTATCTATAGATAAAACCATTTACAATAGTTCATGAGAATCAGTGCTCAAGTCTTATCCCACAGTCTCACAAGTGGAATAGTGATGTGCCCTGTTTGCTGTGCCACTGCTTCTGTCCTGACTCAAAAAAGAAAAATTTGGACTGTTATGAAATCCCCGAACAATTTAGACTCTTCAGAATTGCGTGTTCCCACTTAAAGATACTTTCATCCTTCAGTCTTGAGGCTACAATGATACTTGGAACTCTATTCTTCTGTGAGAGGTTAGTGACAGAGTGCACCCCAAATTGTCCCCTATCTGCTTAGAGAAGAATGTCTACTCTATGTTCTTACAGAAGTTCAGAAGGATTCTGAAGTTAGATTCCAGTGTGGCAGATCACTTAGGACTTCTAAAGGAATACAGGATTTTCTGAGAACCCTCAGTCCTGTGTTTCTGCTGTTCTGAAACACGATGAAGAGACACAGATAATTTTTCACTGAAAAGGTGGGAATCATAGCAAATTGCAACCAGAATAAAATAGCAACTTTGTAGTTGTGGCTACCTTTGCAAAATTGAGAGTTTAGTTTCATGAAAATACAAGAATTTTCAGGAACAGTAATTAAATCATAGAATTCTTTTGCATATTTTCTCAGTTAAAAAAAGAAAAAAATATCTCAGGCTTTATTTTAGTATTAAACATATATTTTTTCTCAAACAAAATACAGTTATTTTTTGAAATAAAAAATATTTTTTATTTGAAAAGAGTGACAAAATAGATCCTGCTACTGTATAACTAGTACAGGATATAAATTTTTTTTGCAAAATATAAATTCATTTAGGATAAATGTAATAGAGGTGAGAGTTGCTTATACAGACACAATGTAGGAAAAGTATTTTAAAATCTCCTGTAAACTCACACTACTCCCAATTTTGGTTCAACTTTTCAACCCTCAGTGTTATTATAGGCATAAATATAGTTCCTGAATAACTTTTTATTTCTAGGATCAGTATTTCCTCTGCTGAGTGAGCACGTTGGTCTAATTCTTTAGAAATTCTGAAGACTGAAGGAATGAAAGGCTAGATATCCTTCTGTGGGCAGTGTTTCTTAGCTTTCTGCTTAACCTCTGTGTTATTTTAGATTTCAGTGTGAGAATCCTATCATCTTTGATTGCACACTGTGTGTGCCTTATGGAATCTAAAGCAAGTTCCCGTGTTTCAGACCAAGAAGTAGGAGTCTCCATTAGCTACAAAGATTAACTGAAATCTGATGCATTCTAGTGCCAGTGAAGTATATGTATATCTGAAGCCATATGCTTAAAATTACCTTCACAGAGTAATTACTTCATTCATTATTTTTTAATGAAGTAATTAAATTAATTAATTATTACTTCATAGAGTAATTCTGTTCTAACAGGAGCTCTGGAGGTCATCTTCATTCATTCCTTGCTCAAAGCAGGTCTAATTAGGTCAGGTGGCTCTGGGCCATGTCAAGCTGAGCCATAAACATCTCACAGTCTGTAGACAGCCTCTCTGTTCAAAATTTGGATAACCCTCAAGGTAATTTTATCCCCTTAATATCTGCTCAGAATTTTCTGTGTACCAATCTGTGTCTGCTTACACAACCAAGCGGGCCTGGTGTGCTCTAGCGTATCCAAGGCAGCCATGGGATCAAAACGGTGTGAGATGGGATTTGTAGGATACAACTGTCCTTCTGGGGCAGCAGCTGGAAGCCAGTTAAAACACCCTGCAGAATCTGGAATTATAGTAAACCTTTCCTGGCTAGTTAGAACTTTTTATGTGCTTATTTCTTTCTTCTCTTCAGGATATAGGTGGAAACTTATTTATCCTTTCTGCTGCTTCTCCTCCACTGTGCAGCAGCATGTCACCCTGCTGTCACTGTTCAATTATCACTTAATTGAAAATTGGCATGATTATGAATTGCATGCTTATTAAAATCCATTTCAACATAAATTGCTGTTCAATAATATACTTTGATGTCATTCAATGTTATTAGTAAAGATGCTATGCTTTTTTCATACTTCATTGATGCTTATTTCAAACCCATGAATAAATATTTTATTAAAATGTAATGAAAATTACTCCTTCCTTACACACAGTTTTTGTGGCACATGAAATGTACTTTGCAGACATTTTTCTCTAGTTTTATTAGGTGCAGTTGATTCTAGTTATCTTTCTTTGGAATTATGAATATGAATGTATAATGCATCTACTTTTAAATATAACCATAATTTTATCTTTCACAGTGTGTACAACAATAAATCATCTCATTAAGTAATTTGAGGAATACATAATGAGCAACTTTGGGATAAAAACTTTATTGTATACATGAGCTGAAGTCTTCATAACTATCCTTGAAAGAATTTTTTGACTGGTGGGATTAATTATATATCACACAGATGCCTGTCATACACTCTGTTTACACTATAGGGAAATGAAATAGGATAGCTAATTTTCTTTTATTCTGTTAAAATGCCAAGGTTTAATTAAACTGCTTCAGCTTAAGGGTTGCACAGCTACTTTCAGCTGTCACAAAGCATACTAGAAATTGATTTGTCGTTGCCTACATGCCCAAGAAGACATTCAGCAGGCATCATAATTTCATTCAAAACTGTTTTTATTAATCATAGCTGCTTTTCAATTTCTAAAATTTGTATGAGAAACAGAGTATATTAAAATAAGTTTTGGCCATATGCTCAGGGAGTAAAAACAATGCAAATATCTAAAATCTACATTGGGTTTTGAATTAATGTCTGGGTTTTGCTTTTTATGTGGGATTTTTATGACATTGAAATTTCATGCATGTTGGAACATTTTACATAATCATTCCAGTTATACAAAAACAATTAGGCAGCATCATGAATTAGCAAGACAATTATGAACAATAAAAACATAGTAACAGAAAATGAAAACTAACCACTTGCTTGCAGCAATACATACTTGCATGCAATGTATAATAACCACAATATAGAGGATTTTAAAAAATGTTGGCAGAAGGGACATTAAGCTTGCTCACTTCAAGCACTCTACACCCAACCTTCAGTGATGTCAGAAAGACAGCCACCATGCTGAACAAGAGAATGCAGCCATTACTGAATCTGCATTTCCAGTGTAAATACCACAAAGGCAAAAGCTACATGTATAAGAAGGCCCTTAGTGCTGTCTTTAAACACTTGGGGAAAATTGGTGTTAACAGAATACTTTTTCCTCTACCGCTGTCTGAGTTTGCAGAGAAAGCTCCAGCTGAAGTCTGTACACAGTGTGCTTGCAGCATGCACACAACTGCCTGGAGTTTGGCAGCATTCCCTATCAGCTTCTGCGCTAATGAACATGTAAGGTTTCACACAAAATGTGACAATTTGCAGGGGAATAATTGCAGAATAGGAATACAAGTAGAACAAATACTGTCTGCATGTGGTTCACTCCCTAGGTTGGGATCTTGTATTAAGCTCATTATTGGGATTTCATTTTTGATTGAACCCTCCTGTTTTCCATTTCCCAAGGGTAGCTAAATTTTTTTTAATTGCTGTGGCTGTAATCAACCTGGTGTTACTGAAAAGTTCTGTATCTCATATGGCAGGAGAGCATAAAAATTCTGACATTTTTAGTCAAGGAACTGATGGCTCTCAATCCTAACCTGTAATTTAACTATGGACAAGGTGTTTTCTTTAGTGGTAGAATGAGGATAAAATATGTGACTTAAATCAGAGAGGAGCTGATCTGAGGCTGTTTCCCATCCAGTTTCCTTCAGCAGAATTAGAGGCACCTAATTCTTTCTGAAAGGCTGAGCTTGGATTCTCTTACATACTTTTAGTTTGTGCTGCCTAACTTAGTTTGTCTCTTGCTTGCCCTGCAAGCAGGCTTCTCTTCTTGACCCTTCCCTGATCTGAGAATGTGGTTTACAGCTAGCAACAACTTATTAATTGAGCATTAAGGTTTTATGCACCTCTTATTCTGGGTCTGTATGTTAGGTGAGAGTGCAAACCTCTGAGAGTGATGTGAACAACTGCAAGTATAGTAAAAAAATACATTCTGACAGTCTTATCAAAGCCTGGTGACAGAACAAATTAATTTTAGCAAACTGAACATCGAGTTCTAGGATATAGTTACTTATATTAACTATTAAAGGAAGGTAAGCTGAATCTTTAGGCACTACAGTAACAGATAAATTTATAGTATTTCAATGAGGTAAAGGGATGTAATCTAATACATTCCTTGTGTGATCTCCACCAATTTTTATCTATATATACATTGAGATATTTAAAACCATTACAATTGCACAGAAATTACATTTATTTGGAGAAGAAAATGGAGTGAGTGTTTCTTAATATCCAATACCATTTTGGGAAGAGAAGCAGGAAGCAGATCATCACATGGTGTAAACGCGCATGGATGCTTTCCTCTTATTGAAGGTGATGCTGCTCAGAATGTGAGCCATAGACCTTAGACATAGAACCTTAAATCAGAAAGAAAAACCTTTCCCTTCATGTGTGCCTATCAAGCACTTCAGTGGTGCTTCATTTAAAATAAAAAACCTTCAGCTGACCTAACACACCTTAAGGTCTCCAAGTAAAATTCTTATCATTGTTGCATGATTTGTGGAAAAGTGGAGAACCTTGTGTTTTAATTTGCCAGGGTTTGTCTACCACACTTGGTTTATTTTAAAAGCACTGTGAAGCTGAAAATACTTTTTTTGGGAAATTGTCTTCACTTTTTCCTCTTGCTTCATCTGTCATCTGCTTCAGATACAGTAAGTGACATTATTCATACTCATTCATGCAGAGATGCACTTAATAAGCTCACACAAAAAGTGTTCATTAGTTGATTGACTGTAACTTGATTGCCTGTGGATAACATTCACAGGTTTATTTCTTCATTTCAGCAAGGAATGGAATCTGCCACACCTCAGTCTGCATAATTATGAATACAGTTCTTACTGTCATGAGGAAACATTCATACAATTATAAAACATTCAGTGTAAAACATTCAGCTGCTGATGTCTTCAATAATACTAGGGTATTCAAAAATCAAACCATACTTAAAGGTGTTCTAAAAGAGTGGAAAAAGTCCTTTAATTTTGCTTTATGATCAATATTTTAAGAGCATAATCAAATAGAAGATGCAAACTTTCTTGTAAGAAGGGTCTGTCCAAAGTGCCTGGTTTGGTGGAGAAGTAAAACATACAGGTGGTACCTCAAGGTGTTCACAAGATAAAAATAATCTATAGAAAACAGAATAAACTTAATAAAACATCTATGCAAAATAAAACCACTAGATTTATTAATAATTTTTGGGGATGCTGTTTTTGGAAGATATGTTAGATAACATGTTAACAGAATTCACTAGTATTTTAGAATACTAGTGTATTCTAGAAAACTAGAAATTTGTTTTCAAATTTCCTTGGGAATTTTCTAATCTTTGGGAGAGGAAAGAAATGCTTGTTTTCAAGAAACGTTTAGCAAAAATTTTTAAAAGCCTTTATCCAAGTATAGATGATTACAGTACATGTGGATAGAGGAATATACTTCTTAGTGTTGAGATAAGCGAATACACCTTGCTTTCATTGCTTGCACCTTGCTTCCCATCACTTTTCAATGGCGGCAGCAGCCCTGTCTCACACACACACACACAGAGCTCACCTGTATGTTCATGATGTTTCTCTGCATTACAGGATTCGTGAATATCTTTGTAAAGAATAAAAAATAGATTTAGTTTCACATAATAGATGTTAGGAGCTAGATACTCTCTCTATCACTTCCTTATGAATCAATCCTGGAAGCTTCCATGTGCATATTTCAGTTTATCTTTAAATTTCAAGATTTATTTTTTCTTCCTGCTTTGCATAGATCTTTTCACAAGTTAAAGGAGTGTTTTTATCAGGTTGCTGATAGAATAATGGGAATGGAAATTAATTTGAGTGGAGAAGAAAGAGAATGTTTGTGTTTCCTCTATGACTCAGATGAAAGGAAGTAACAATAAAAGGGGTGAAAGCAGCATACAAGAGAATCGGTAGATGTGTGTAATGTAGCCAGTCATTTCAGGGTGAGTAGCAAACAGCCATCATTCAGGAATAATAGGTTTTTACTGTGGCTTTAGTCTGAAATTTTGCTATGACTCAGCACAAGTGGAATTATACAAAATAGTTCATTTTTCTTAAACTGGCAGGATTAGTTGCTGCTTTGTATATTAAATTCTGTCTCCATTGATTAGAGAGAGGGCCTGGATTATATAAACGTCTTTCATAAGTATAGATTAATAAATGGGGATAAAACAAGGAATTGTGAATTCTAAGCAATGTGTGAAGTTTTTTTAGAAAATGTTTACACTGGTAATATTTGAAAAAGCAAGACCTTTTTATGCTGGCTGAAGTTTGCATGTATGTTATCATATGGCTTCATAACACATCCATGACATATCCTCATTATCTTTACTTGCAGAGCTGCTGCCAGCGAGACACTGATGTTATAAGGCCTTCATAGATGTCATAGAAATGTAAACCAAATTATATTGGGCTGTTCTGTCATGCCCATTCCCACTATGAAAGTCTGTGGGGAATAGGATTGCTAGCATTATCATGTTAGTGGTACTAACAGTATTAGCTCAAGGGACACACTGCAACCCCACTAGTTTTATTTTCCCATGATTGAACAGGAAAGCTCTCAGTCAGATGAATTTTTTCCACATATGCATTGTCAGGTAATTTGGGCATTCTGAGTAATGGTTGAAAAGAACAGGGAGAGTACTCTGTTTCAGCTTCATATAGTTATCCTGAAGAAGGTTTATCATGAGGATTATGCTGACAGATGCTGCATGCCATTAATTGTAACAATCTTATTAAACACAAGCACTAAAAGCATTGTCACAGTCAAATGGTCATATAGTAACTCTCTCATCTCTATAGTGTCTTTTTGGAGTTGGCTCAGCTTAACTATGAGAACTGTGGAGCAGTGGTGCTTAGTGCAGCTGCCTCCTGTTTTCCCAGACCACCTTGTCTTTCTCTTAGTGTTAGTTTCAGTCTGGTGGTGTCACTGATGTGTCTCACCAAAGGTCATCAAAGAAGCATGCTGCCACCTGGCTGTTGATAAGAGACAAGATTAATTTTAAAATTAATTTATTATGAAAACTAGTACCTGACATTACTGAGCTTCATGGCCTCAGGGAACCCTTTTAATGCACAGCTCTTCTTTTGTAAGACTCCTAATGGAACACTGAACACTCTACTGCTTCACAGTGCTTTCAGAGATCTTGAAATAGTGCCGATTGCTGCCGACATCTTTATTCCATTTCAGTTTTTCTCTGATTAATGCACGTATAATAATTATCTTATGGCAAAGATCTCCATGTAAGAGTCTTTATTTGCTTCCCTGGACTTAAGGAACATCACTTGCATGGTATGTTTTGCTGATATCTTCTCCTTCATCCATGGGTGTTTATACAGGTAATGGTGCCTAATATAGCAGAACAGACTGTCGTATGGATCACAAAAGAGTAGCAGCCGGTTCCCTGCAGACTATAGAGGTCATCTGGTCCTCCCGTTAATACTTCACATAAAAGTGAAGCTAGATTAGCCTATATTGAGAATTTAGTATGTAGGGAATGGAAAATATAAGATGAGGTTAGCAGGTCGTCCAAATTGAATGCAACATGTTTGCTTGATAAAGAGTAACAAGTCTTCATGCTTTTCTTGCACTATTCTGCTTCTGGCCTATCGAATTTGTGGTTTCAATCTTGGATTGCACTGGGGAAGGGCCACTTAGGAGTACAAATTCAGAACAGATACAGAGTTTTTGAAAATTTCCTTAAATGTCAGTGGGAGGAATAGAACCTCATACTACTTGGAAAAGGGGATATTACCTAATTCTGATGCCTAGATCTGTCCTAGTTTAAGATTGTTCTCAGTTTATATGGGGTAACTGAGTACAGAGTCCATAGATCACAGATTGCAGCTGTAAGAGAGGCAGGTTGCTATTTAGCAGAGGTGCCTGTGCCTGCCTCCTGAATGACAGACACAGTGATTAGGTAAAAGGAACAGGATAAATCTTGTAGGCAAGGAGGCAATGTAAATTATGCAAAGAGCAGCTGATTAATGTAAACATATTGTAAGTAAATGATTGATTAATAGGCATGACTAACACATGAATTAAGTCATATTTTTCAGCAGCACACACTATGGTCTCACATTTTAAATCTGTATCTAATTACAGTGATTATGCATGCAAATCAGATAATGACATATACAAGTAGCCACTTAGATGCACAACTGGTCATTTGCATATAAATTTGCATGCAATCATGTTATAGATTAATTAAGTATAGAACTTGGATTAGTTTTGCGGGCACTGTCATTCCCTGAATGAAGTAGATCCTCAGAGAAAAGTATTTTATGACCATACAGTTACATAAGGCACCCAAGCACCTGAAAGCAAATGTAAAGTTACACAGGAAAATCTTACATCTAACATTTTCTAATTTCTGCATAGTTAATTTTGCAGACTTAATGTTTTAATTTTTTAGCATTGCTTTTAAATTGCATAATTGAGTTCAGATTAAGCCCTACATATAATCATTAATTTTTATATCTAAATAGATTTTTAAGATAAGATCCTACTATCCTTTTGGTTCTGAAATCTAATGTTCTTCAGACTACTGTGACCAGGCTGGGTAAATGTTAACTCATTTTCTAAAAGGGTGGCCTTTTCAAAAGCATGTAAGTAACTTTGAAGCCTGTCCCATTTTTACAAGGTGACTTAGTGATTTAAAAGCATAGTCCTAACACTGTTAGCGTTAGGGCTCTTGAATCCCTTGCATGTGTCTGGGTATCATATCCAAATCTCTGTTTCAAAATGTCTGAGGAACGTATTTTAGTATTTGTATAATTACCTAAAATATTTATGGGTGATAAATGAGGATTTAATACTATTTTATTATTTGATGTACAAATCGCTTATGGCTGCCTCTGTCTTTATCTAAATGTCTTTGCAAATCTGGCCTTAAATTGCTTTTGAGAAAATCATGGCTTAGTATTCCAATTAACTTAGGTACTTTACAATGTTGACTCAATATATTAACTCTCCAGATTTTAGTGTTTTTCATCATTCATCTATCAAAAAAAAACCCAAACCAAATTAGTTTGAAATCTTGATCTTTAATCCTCATAGTAACCATTGTAGCATGAAGACATTGGGGGAAAATCTGGAGAATCAAGGACTGAGTTTCTAATTGATTTTTCTTTAATCCATAAATATCCCCATTGTCTATAATTGTAAAGTATTATGGAAAAATGAAAAGTGTTATTGAAGAAGAGCACTCTCTAGGTTCTCAAAGGCACCTGCAAGTCCCACAAATAATAATATGTATGTTAATCAAGTGCCACTTTCTGTTTTTGAGTACTTTTATGACAGATTTGATTTTCTCCCATGCTTGTGATAAAATTTTTGAGTCTACAGTTAAAGTGGAAATCTCTGAGGTTTCTACAGGTGCCTGGAGCTATTGGTTTTAGTGTCATGTCAGTTAGGATATCTGTACTTCCATTAACAATTAGAAGAGGCTACTGGATCAATAGTCTTCCAGGCTTCACAGCTGTGATATATATTGCCTGATGTTCACTGAGCCCTAAACCTGAGTCTTTACCAGCTGTTGCTCTTGAATAGCCTTCAAAAGGAGCATCACATTTTAAATCTGAACAGGCAGCTTTGTTGCCTTTTAATCGCAGAACAAGGCTGAGAAGAATAGAACAAATGGTGAACTTTTGTCTGCAAGTTTACTTCAGAACTTCATTCTTTTTCACAGAGGAGAATATTCACACCCCTTTGTTTTAGTCTGTGAAATATTCAGATAGACCATGCAGTTTGGCTTTCTTTCCACTTGTGATTGCTTTTGAAAGGAAGCTCAGTGTTTGTAAATGTTACCAAGTCACAGAACAGCTGAGGTTGCAAGGGACCTCTGGAGAACATCTAGTCCAACAGGAGTCAGCAAGAGCAGAGCCATCTCTAGTCAGGTTTTTAGTATCTCTAAGGATGTAGATTCCAAAACCTTTCTGGACAACCTGTGCCTCTACTTGACCACTTTCATAATTAAAAAGCTTCTTCATAAGTGGAAGTGCACTTTGCTGAATTTAATTTATGTCCATTGCTTCTTGTCCTGTCACTGAATAGAATCTGTCTCTGCCTATTTTACTATTTTCCATCAAGTCTTTATAAACATGGATAAGATTCTCAATGAACATCCTCTTCTAGAAATTCAGCATCCTTTCTCAGTCACTTGTGTGTTAGATGCTTCAATCTTTAAAAATCCCTTCAACTGTCTTCATAGTCTATCAAGGGACTCACTCCAGTATGGCCATGCCTTCCTTGTACTGGAGACCCCAGAGGTGGACACAGCATTCCAGAGGTGGCCTCACCAGTGGTCACCTTGCTGGCAGCATTCTCCTTAATGGCAGCCAGGACACTTTTCATCCTCTTTGATGAAAAGAAGCATCAATGGCCCATTTCTCCTGCCTGTTGAGGTCCCTCTGAATAGCAGGACAACCATCTGGTGTATCTCAGACATTTTCTCCCAGTTTTATATGTGAGGGTGCACTCTGTCCTGTTCTCCAGCTCATAAATGAAATTGTTAAACAACATTGGCTCAGCACTGACCCCTGGGGTACTCCATAAGCGGCACCCAGATGGATTTTCTGTCACTGATCACAAGGCTTTTAGACTGGCAGTTGAGCCAGTTTTCAGTCCACCTCATGGTCTACTTCCCTATCCTGTACTTCATTATCCATGAGGATGTTATAGGATACAGCAACAAAATGCTTGCTAAAGCCAAGGTAAAAAACATTCAATATGTTTTATGATAGAATTTTATGATAGAATGCTCTCACATTGGTTAGCCAGGTTTTTCCTTCATAAATCCATGCTGACTACTCCCAGTCATGATCTTGCCTTTCATATGTCAGGAACTGGCTTCCAGGAGTATCTGATTCTATCACTTTTCTAGGGATTTGAGGCCTCTCTCAAAGACAGAAATGACTTTTCCTTTCTTACAGACCTCATGAGCCTCCTCCAAGCACCATTCAAAGATCATGAGTGGCTTTGCAATCACAGAACCATAGAATCATAGAACCATACAACCATAGAATAGTTTGGGTTGGAAGAAACCTTTCAAGGTCATTTAGCCCAATGCCCCTGCTGTGAGCAGGGACATCTTCAAAAAGATCAGGTTGCTCCTGCCACAGTTGTGTGAATTTTTGTGCATGTGGATGGACCATTTCTGAGCATGGAAGAGGTGATCCTTGAAACTCAATCAGCTCTTCAGGACCCCTCATGTCTCCAGGATGGCCTCACGTGGGATCCTTCCAAGCAAATCCCTGAACAGATTAAAATCTGCTCTTCTGAAGTCCAGGATTGTGGTCCTTTTAATTGTCTATTTTCCTCTTTTCATGAGGAATCCTCCCTCTTAAAGCAATAATAAAAAAATTGCTCTGCCTGTTTGTCTGTTTTTAAAGAACTGTATTGTATGGCTCCTCAAGTTCAATTATGCTGCTAATTATTCATAAAGTATTGGAAGAATGTTAACTGTATTAGAAGGTGTCTATTCTTGAAGACAGAAAATACAGTATACTTAGTACTTACATTGTAGTTTGGCTAATTCATGAAAGACTTGAGATTGTATCATATAGCAGGAATACTGAAAAAAGTAATAAACTGGGGGAATAGATATGGTGTTGGAATTAAACATTATAATTGCAGTGGCTTTAAGCTATTCATATTATACCCATGTGCAATACAAGAAAAAAATTCCTGAGGGGTTCAAGGAAGACACAGAAGGTTATTTTGTTTCTTATGGATATTAGTCCTTAACAGAAGACAAAGGAGACTCCCTTGGAACAAAAATCAACATTTCAAATGCATTTCATTTAGGGCAAAAATGCATGTATGACAAACAAGACCTCTTCTGTAGTAAGCTCTTCAGAACAAGACTGTACATATATTTAAGGTGACACCAGACCTTGAATATTTTAATGGTCAAATAGAAACTAAAAATTATACTGGTTATTAATATTAAACATCCATGTTAAAGCATGAGATGAGGAAAATCTCAGAAGCTCCATAGACATTTCCCTGTTACCTGCATTAATACCTACATGCAACCCAAACTAAAAATGTAAACTACACTTATGTATATATTTTTGCTCAGTTCCAATGATTTATGAAGCTCATTTTTCCTTTCCTGTGTGTAGGGTACTCATACCTTCCTGAAGGGTTCTGATAGTTCCTGAATTTATTAAATGACAAGGATTTATTTAAAGGTATCCATTGTATAATAAAAACTAATTTGCATTAATATAATGAGGTATTTAGTCTAAATTATTCTAGTGAGAGTAGCTATGAAAATTGTTTTGAAGGATTTATTTTCCACTTACGAGTTTCTTTCAAAGGAGGATTACATACTCAGAGGAGAAGAAGTAATTGATAAAAATAGCTTTTTGCCTTTCAATGTTTTCACTCCCATTATCTTGCTCTAGAATAAGACGTTAAATCTTTACAATTTGAGACAATGAAATAATAACCATCCCTAAATCCTTATGGTAGTCAAAGAGTTTTAAATTGTTTGCTACCTGCATTATAAAAATCATCTACCATAGTTGTTCAAGGTCTCAGAATTTTCTTGTCTGCTTTGTTCGACTGTATGCAAGGAGTTCTCATTTGATTACAGCATACAATGAAAACAAACATCTGGATTTGCCACATGCTAGTGCCTTTGTTAATATTGTAATAAAGTAATTGACAACCCAGTGATGGAGCTTGACTACTGCTGAAGAGTCATAAATACAAAGCAAATACAGAAAGCAGCAGTTCTCTGAATATGTGTAATACTCCTTGCATGCCTACATGGTCAGTTTTGCTCACACCAGACCTAGACTGCATTCTCCAATTGTCCTCCCGTCCACCTTGCAGGTACCTCACAGGAGGGCTAAGAAACACAATTTGTAGAGATGAGAAAATATTTTTTTATATTTTTCTTTTTGTTTCCTTTTTTAACCATAAATGGTAATAATCTCTTGTCTTAGTATAAGAGAAGGTGAAATACAATTTGTTCAAATCTGAAATTCAGCTTAAAGTTCTCTGATGAATTTTGTTTAGTCTCCAATCAAACACTTTTTTTCTTCATTAGTTTTTATGTAGTTAAAGAGGAAAAGCAATTAAAGCCAATCACCAGTAAGAATGTATGAACTTGGCAAACCCTTTCTTTTACTATTATAATGATGTTTTCCATGTAATTTCTGAGCTACCTGTGGCTGTTTGGCCTTGGCCTATGATTTTGACAGGTGGACTCACACTTGATCGGTACACAACCTAGGACTGTATGTACCTGTCATGGAAAACCTCTGTTTCCAAATGGGATGATATTAATGTCCCAGTAGACAGTGCCCTTTTGTCTGAAATCAACGCATTAGAAATCAGTGTGATGACCAGGTTTTCAACCTTCTGATTAGTTTAGATGTGGAAGACCACTGCTGGGTGAAGAATGAAGTTTCATATTATTGTTGCAAGAGTTTGGATCTAAACAGTGCAGAAAAGTATAAATTAGCTTAGAATATCTTCCTAAACATCACATTCATACATTGACTATTAGAATATTGTTATTTTGATTTTTTTAACCAATGCTTCAAATTTGAATGTTTTTTAGCAGGAAGAAAAGAAAGTGCCTCACACTTCAAAATACATGCATATAGAGTATAGAGTTTTCCATTTAAAACTCCATTTAAACTAAGAGTTAAGGAAAAAAAAAACCCTTCAAAAGTTCATGGCCTTTTCAGATAACATATACATATATATGTGTATGTATATAGACACATATATAAGATACTTTATATTTTTCAGGAAAACTATTTGCAAATAAGTTTTTATTTTATTAATGTGCATCGAAGTAGGAGTAAATAGGCTATTTAAGTATTGTAATACAGAAATTTCTTGGATAGTTTGAATTTAATCTTATTGCTAAGAATTCTCTTATTGGTATCCATGGAAAACCTGCAAGACTTTCTCTGGTATTTAGGTTGTACTTCATCTTGATTTTGAAAGGGAACAAAAGATGTCGTTCTGGGAAGAGGCAAATAGAGTGAAAAGTTAAATGAATATTTTAAAGACATCTAGAATGCCCATTTTGGAGGAAAGGGTTTCCAAACTTTGGAAGAAGTCCAAACACAGGCAATTTATTAAGTGTCCTAGAGATATGTAACAGGAAACTATAAACTGCTGTAGTGGCTTGACCCTGGCTGGATGCCAGGCAGCCCCCAAAGCCTTTCTAACACTCCTGTCCACCACTGGACAGTGGGGAGAAAATATAACAAAGGGTTCATGAATTAAGGATCAGAAGAGATCACTCACCCAATTCTGTCATGGGCAAAACAGGCTTGAATTAGAGATATTAATTTAATTTATTGCTAACAAAATCAGAGCAGTATAATGAGATGTAAAATAAAACCTTCAAAACACCTTCCCCCCACCCCTCCCTCCTTCCTGAGCTCTACCTCCTCCCCCAGTGGCTCAGCAAATGGGGTTATTGTCAGTTCATCACATGTTGCTTCTGCCATTGCTCAGGGAGAGGAGTTGTTCCCGTGCTGCACCGTGGCGTTCTTCTCATGGGAGACAGTTCTCCAGGAACTTTCCAATGTGAGTCCATCTCATGAGCAACAGACCCCCTCAAACTGCTGGGACATGGGTCACTCTTCCACAGGGTGCAGTCCTTCAAGGACTTCAGCCTTCAGGCTGCTCCAACATGGGCTCCTCTCCCCAGGGGCCTCTCATGGGGTCACAGCCTCCTCTCAGACATCCACCTGCTCCAGTGTGTGCTCCTCCACGAGCTCCAGGTAGATCTCTGCATCCCTGTAGATCTCAATGGGCTGCAGAGGCACAGCTGCCTCACCACAGTCAGCACCAAGGGCTGCAGGGGAATCTCAGCTCAAAGCCTGGAGCACCTCCTGCCCTCCTTCTGCCCTGACCTTGGTGTCTGCAGGTCAGTGTTCTCACGTGTTCTCACTGCCCTCTTCTCTGGCTGCGCTTACATCTGTGCAGTAACTTTTTTCTTCTTCTTCTTCTTCCTAAATATGTTTTCTCAGAGGTGTTACCACTATTTCTAATCAGCCCAGCCTTGACCAGTGATGGTTCTATCTTTGGAACTAACAGGGATTGGCTCTTCTGGAAATGGGGGAAGCTTCTGGCAGGTTCTCACAGAAGCCACCCGTGTAGTCCAGCCCTGCTATTAAAGCTTGGCCATGCAAACCCAATACAACTGCATAGTTTATGATCAGTTGTAAGAAAGTGTTGAATCATACTCTATGACTTTAGATATGATCCTTTTATCTAACAGATAAAAAGGGTAAGGTAGATCATGTTAAAAAATTATTTCACTGCCATAAAATGGTCAACATTCCACAAGAAAAGCAGTCACAGCTTTTTCGTTTATAATAAGACTTTATGTGGATAGAGGCCAAAAGAGAAAAGTTGGTAACCAAAAAATAAATGCTTTTTTCCTTCAGAAATGATTGTGTAATCATAATATTGTGTAAATATTTAAGTACAAAGTGCTAATTTTACAATGGAAAAGAAACAGATAGAAAGATAGAAGATAGAAAGATAGATAGAAAGATAGATAGGCTGATGTAGTTTCTGAGTGTCATGGGAGCAGAGTTGTGGTGGGAAATCAGGGAATGATTTCTGACCTTGTTGATGATACCCACCAGAGTCATGGTTCTACTGCCAGGAGGTCAGATAGGGCACTCATCCAGATCTCTTTACCACTATTGGTAAGCAATTCTCTTTCCCTCAGATGAACAGTTCCCAAGTCTGTTCAAAGAACTGAATGAGAAAAAATACTGCTTCTTTCTTATTGACCTTGTCTACATGTGCTGGTCAGGTTCTTCAGGCCTCAAATATTTCCAAATAACAAGATAATCCTGTAAACCAGTAACTTTCTTTGTAAATCAGTAACTTTCTTAAAATACTCCAATTAGTTTGTGTGCTTTATTAATATTTTATTCAATCATTTTCTGACTATCTGACTGTAGATTTATACAAAGGCTTTGTCTGCAATATTCAAATTCATCAGAACAATGTCATGGCTTTTCTTCTTTCCTGAAAATGATTATTTTTCTTAGTGCAGTGTACTGAAATTGTACATAATGACTTCACTGTAGTCTGTATAATTTAAAATGGAAAAAAGGACCTTTGCCTGAAAATACTCTCTGAAGAGAAAATTAACTCAATTATGCAGCTTTGGTTCCATTTTGAGTCCAACTTCAAGAGCCAATTCTACATTATGTCTACATATGTGTGCCAGCTACACATCAAAAAGAAACTGATTCGTTCTAATAGGTCTGTTGCTTGGAGGCTTTAGGAACAATGGTCTAGGGGGGAAAAAAGGTAATTGTGATATTATTGTGTAACTAAGCAGTTGTAAAAATAGTGCCTTTTCCTCTGAGCATGTCAGAAAAGGTGGTTTGAGTGCCTGAGCTGTAGTCTCAAGCAGCAAAGGAGTAGTTTTTCACAGTATCATTATAAAAAACGACAGTGGGAGACTGTGTTGCCGGTAGGGATACTCTGAGGACCTGACTGAAAAAGCTGGAAGAATCATTGTTAGTACATTGCTGAGTTAGGAGGTGGGAGAGACCCACTGAACTGGGGCCAGTCTGGTACTATTCCAGACAATCGTCCTTAACAGGTCGACATAGAAAATTTAATTAGGAGTCTACTTAGAAACTTAAGTGTTGATTTTTGTTTTAGCTAATGAGAGGTTCACCCCCCAACAAAGCTACCTCTACCGTAATCCCAGTGAAGTTGCTTTTACTCCCATTTATGGTCTGATTTATCAAATTACCAACACATTTCTGACAGAACTGGCCTTTTGCTTTCATGCTGTGTGTCTGTAGACTGCCTAATGTTTGTGACTGTAGAGAAATAATAGATTATAATTGGGATTTTTTTTCCTTTTTGATTAGACCTACTGCATTTTTGTATGCTGCTTGCATTAATTCTAAATCCTAACTAATAAATGTTAAAATATTTCTGGGTGAAAGTCATACTTTTACTAAAGCAATCCTAATTTGAGTTTTTTAACCTGGTGCATAGGTCTTATCTGGCCTTCAACAGAAAAGACCTTTGCATTTAGAAAGGGTACCTTACATAATGATAAATTACCAAAATACCCTATACATAGGTGAATCCGTGGTCACCTAAAACCAGTTGGGTTTTTCAATTTCTATTGGAATAAACATAAGGAATTTGAATTAAGTATCTCTAATTTAGTAGCGTAAAAGCTATTAATTTTCTGTGGGATTTAAAATTGAAAGTTACAAATGTGCTTGAAAAATTTGCTAAAAGTTCTCTGAAATATGCTGTCACTAAATATAATAAATTAAATAATTATCAAGTGTATTTTTTTCTGAAATATGAAAATATTATATAGCATTATATAATAAACTGCTAATCCAAATGGAAATTGTAATTACTAAAGACTGCTTTCAAATTTTAAATGTCATCAAAGCTCATCTTTGACCTCATACGGTGATGTCTGATACATTATTTTTGCCACAGAATGATAGTAAAGGCCTATGAAAAGATGACTCATTGAACAAAAGGAAAATTAAATTAAAAAGTAGGACTTCACACAGTCTTACTTCCTTAGACTTCAAAGATGAAGTGAAACTGTTTCAAAGCTTTCAAATAGCTAAATTATTCTCACTGCAGTTCTTACTGATTCTTTATCATTTCATCTGTGAGGTTTATATTAATCATAGCTAGAAAGCTACATTCCGAGATGTTACGTTCCTATGCTTAGGAGCAGGGAGTTCTGAGACCAGTTCTTTAACCCTTCAATTCTAGCCTAAAATAGTTGTCCTGCCTCTTTCTGTAGAGTAGAAAGGCTGCAGTGGGAATCCCTTCTACACATTTTAGGCAGCTGTCGTGGCTAGAATATAAGGATTGGCCCTTGTATTGCCTGTATCTTCCTATGAACCAAGAGCAAACCCAGGAATCTTCCTCAGAATAGAGCAGAACAGAAACTGCAGTGTCAGAACCCAGGGCACAGGGAATGTTTCTCTGCCTGTTTTAGGAAGCCCCGATCCCCAGCAGAACACTGCTTTTAACCTTCATACCTGGAAAAAATTACCAAGGCTTTGGGATGAGTTGGAGCATACAGGTGTGAACTAGGTAGTAGTATGTAGTAGTAGTAGTTTATCACAGGGTGAAGAATTTAGGGTTTTAGGATTTTAATATGAGAGTGAATAGGAGACAAGATGGAGGATTCTGGGTGTTGTCTCATCTCCTTGTTCCTCTTTGGCTCATTTTCTGTAGTATTGGTGGCACAAAGTTATTGGTTAGAGAAAGCAGTGGCATGGGTGTTACGTGAATAGGTCAATAGAAGTTATTGGTAGAAAAGTAGAAACAAAGTGCATGTTAGAAGGTAATTGGACTAGATAGCTTTAAAAAGACCTTGGTTTTGAGTGTTCGGGGTCCATTTTGTGCCTGGCTTCTTGCACGCTAAGTCTGGTGTGTAGACGGCGTACTGAACTTAAGAGAAAAATAAACAACAGCCTGAAGACCGTGAAATCAAGAGTCCTGCTTGTTTTTCATCCTTGGCACAGAACTCACAGGGAACCTTCCTCCAAAGGGCCCAGGAGGTGGGTTCCCCCTCTTGCTGGGACCAAAAACTCGGCACTGCAGGTTTAGCATGGGAAAGTTATATGAAGTTATTTGAATCTCTCACAATTTAAATAGTGTTCCACTTAGCATCTCCCAAGGGTCTCTGGCTCAGCTTCTGCAGATGAAATGTATTTTCTCACCTATACTTATCTCCTGCTCTGCTGTTAGAAGTACAGCCTTTATTGATGCCAGCTGTACTGTCTCAAGTCCACACAAAGAGATGTGGTATTGTTGTCTGCTGATGGATCAGTAGAATACAAATACAAGAGAACAGTATATTTTCCTGAACCTGGCCTGTCACCTCTCTTTCTCCGTGATTTTCTTGAGTTGAAGCCACACTTGAGTCATCATGCTGCTTACATAGGGGTTAGAAGAATAAATAGCTTTTGTTACTCCGTAAGTAATAGAGCGTGAATAAAGACAGGAGAAATCAAACACTGCATGTCCTTGTTCTCAAGGAGAAAGTGATAATTCTTTTTGCAGAAAGCTGTGGCTTAAATATCTAGATGTCATATGAAATAACCTGAGTCAGAACTGACTTCCATAGAGCCGGTTGTGAAAATAATGCTAATTCTGTACCATTGCAAAACAAAGCAGTGTGGCTAAGATTATCATTCAGACAAAACATTCTGATATTGGCAATACCACATACTAAAAGCAGAGCAACTTAGGTATTATTAAGAGATGTATAAATAGTAAAAAAATTAATAATACTTTTATAGCTAATTTTCAAATATTTTAAATAGTCTGATTTAGTAAGCTAAGCAGATAGTATACAACTATGAATGTTTTTAAGAAAGTTTGGGTTTTGCCCCACAGATTCCAATGGCAAATGAGACAATGAGACAATGGCAAATGAGACAATGCTTTCCACTGATCTGACTGCCCAACCCACATCATACAGTTCTGAAGCTGTACCTCAAGTCCTGCTTCAAACTGATAACTTCTTGTTGGAAACAGATCCCTTCCAGAGAGATCACCAGCCTCAATCTCCAAAATTCAAGTAACAGAGATCCACCCCTGAAAAGACCTTTTCAGACTTGTTAATTATCTTCAGGTTTGATAACATAGGAAGCAAGTCTGCAGTCAGTATTTGAGGCTTTGGTCGTGTGTGATGAACAAAACCCAAGGCAAGTCAAAATTATATTTTTTCGGCACATCAGGTAATTTCTACTTTCTGTAGGATTACAGATATTGGAAATGTGTTCTCAAGTTCAAGATATGGGAAAACAGTCTCCAGGGAATATTGCCAGCTCGTAATATCATAGCTACATATAATGTGAATTTATATTTACAGTTAGCAGATGACAGTTTCATGAAGTGAGAAAGTGTTTTTTTTAAAGAGCTGGTGGGTTGCTCAGTAATAAAGAGAAGAATGCCAGCTGGACAAGGAAAATACTGCCAGAAATATCAAATATTTGTAAACAAAATAGGACTAATTAATTATAAAAGATATACTAATAAAAAGTGCTAGCCTCATCTCCCTTTTCTTCACGTTTCTTTAATTATAGTTTTTAAATTTTCTTCCTTTGCTAAAGAAAATCTGTCATCTTCTGTTCTAACTTTTGCAATAGACATGAGTCCAAACTTACTGCCTTAATTAAACAGAAGAAAACAGAGTTTCAAGAGTTCTTTATAAGGATCAAGGAAGTTTCCAGATCTGTAGCATAGACATAAATCAAAGACATGTCTATTTTGCTAGCAAAAAAAATAGTTTGCTGCTGATTTCAAATGCAGCAATGACTAATAACTTCAGTGAAACAATAAAATCTGTTCCTTTTTTCATACACTGTAGCTTTTCCCACTACTTCAAAACCCAGGGAATCTTGGTAAATTTCAAAGATCTTTTAGTCTTACCTCTTGCAATACTGTAATGCTCTGATAGCACCTTTTCCATTTTTGGAAGATTTCTGTGAATGTATAAACATTTAGCATTCTATATTCCTAGTCTGGTCTTTTTCATATTCAAGGTGTTATTCATACTAGGCTTTTTTTTCCCTTCTGATGTTTAAAGTAAAAAACAAAAAACAACAAGAACAAGAACCCCTCCCCCAAACCAAACCAAACCAAACCAAACCAAACCAAACCAAACCAAAACCCCAAGAAATCAAAAGTGATACGCTATCCCTTCCAAATTACAATTAAATACAGCAACTGACCCAAACTCAGCATTTTTCAGGTTTTCAACTTGGTTTTTAAAGTAGTCCACATTATCAAAGTAACATGGGTTGGGCTCCAGCTTAACCTTTCAAGGTCTTGATCTAACAGCATGCTGTAGAATGATAAAGCATCAAGAAGTCCTGCAGACATCTGTGGAGCTCTGTAAGGATGCACCAGTCTGTTCATACATTATTAATTGCAGGATGGGTCTCTAAATTAGTTTATCAGGCAGTTTAACTTGCAACCACCACAAAACCTCAATCATAAAATGTGGATATTCTCAGCCAGCTGGAGAAAGGAATAGAGATAAATTTAGTCTAGGACTGAGGAAAGGAATTATAAGCAAATGTATTATCTCTTTCTCTAGATAAATGTTTTGAGACAATTGTCCTTCGACTGTGTTTATTCTTAATTTACCAATGGAGTCAGAAGTTTTTGCATAAGACCAATCAGGTCTTATCTTAGCGAAGCATGTTGTAAAAGGCACAAGATGTTTTTAATAAATTCCCTTTTGTTTTTCACCTTCTGGAGTGTGGAGTTCTGTGTTGTTTCCTAGCTCAATAGTGACAATAAAATCCCTTCTTTCATGTAGAGATTAAGAAAAGCTGAAGACCTGAAAATTATTTTGTATTACAAGTAGACAAATTGGCAAGTAAAGAAAAATGTACAGGTATCAGAAATAAAAATAAAAGCTGCATATATGTTTTAATGGCCAAAAACTTGTTAGATACTTTATCTATCTTACCATTACAATCATTCTTCTATGAATGAAATTTCTTACAAATAACTGTTCTAAGGTATCAATGCCTCTCTATGAATCTCCTTCCTCTAGAAAGAAGAAAGAACGTTTGGAATTGTCATCAATTGTTCTCAATTATAGTTCTACACTACACTGCTTTGATATCATTGCTATTTTCAAGGACTCTGATGTTGAAGTGAATGAACAACATCTTATTTTATTATCATATAACAAAGTGTCTCACATCTTCTGTATTCTTACAATAGAATCCAAAAGTGAAACAGATTTCTTTTTTTAATGGAAAATGAAAGGAGAAAGTATCAATGCAATTGTCAAAGATAAGTAGAGAGGGGCTAAAATTAATCAGAGAAGTTGACCAAAAAAGAAGAACCACCTGAGAAAGTTGAACTGATTATATTCAACCTGGATTCCTCATCTCTGCTAAATAATATTGTCACACTGATGTGAGAAAGATTTTAAAAAAATGTCAAGCAAACACAGCATTATTTCTACCTCTACAAGGGGAGATTTTTCCCTACTGCTCCTGTATTGCTTGGCTTCTTTCTGGTCTTACTGAGATGAAGAACCTGTGCCAGCCAGTGTAAATTTTCTTGAATGGAGGAAAGTGACCTGAGTGTCAGAGACCTCTGCCTTGTGACTCAGTGCTCTTTCTGTGACACTGACTGGAATTTGAAACAGATAATTAGGGTCTTTCTAACAGTTTAAAAATTTTATAAACATATAAGTATGTGTTCACATGATAACCTGCTGCAGTGTGTGTTTGCCATCCTTTATTTATAGTAGGGAAATAAGATAGTGAGGTGTTAAACGTGAGTAGCCCTAGGCAATATGTTAATTTCCCCATCTATTCTGTGAAAATGCCTCTGCAGCTGTGAACTCCAGTTACATGACAGTCAGGAGCAAAGGAACTCTGCCAGGCTTGCTGTTTCTTTTGTGGCAGAAGACAGTTTTAGGTATTGTGATCTATTTGCTAAACAAGATGCTTCTTCTAAAGCATGCTTCTTTGTGGTTTTTTCCCTGATATTAAGTTTTTTGTGGACAGTGTAGGGTGGGGGAATGGTCTGTGGAGTTTTCTCTGCATTCATTTCTTTGATGATTAGTCTGGTTGCTCAAGAGCTGTAAGCAGGCTGCTGACTGCTCCTGGAAATTGGATCAGTGACAAATCAACTCCTTTATTTCACTGGACTGTTAAGTGTCTTGTGCTACTTCAGTGTTTCTGTCCAAAAATAACAAAAAGCAACTGAAATCTATAAACAACTTTTCAAAATATAATGGTGTGTCATGCTACTCATAAGACACTAATGTATACAACAAAAAAGCAAATACAAATATAATAATGAAACATTAAAATGGGATATAGAGACAAATGGCTGGTTTTAGCCTCATTGCTTGGGGGGCAGCCTCAGAGTTCTAAGTAAGGAATTCTGATTTCTTGTCACAGTTTGGTGCTTGTTTTCACATCTCTGCTTGAAAGTTATGTAGTCACTGTCTGTACCAGCAGCTAAGCTGTTAATTCATCCCAGCGGCTCTGCGCTACTCACTGGAGATCTAGGAGACAGGCAGGAATTTTGTTAGCAAGTAAATTCATACATCAGGACACAGCTGTGCCATCTTTTCCTGCTGCATAGATGAACAGAGCTTTTCTCCTAGAGGGAAGTTGCCTTCTCCAGATCCTTTCTAGCCCTCAGGTGGAGTCCTTTCAGTTGATACAGAAATCCAGAAATCCATCTGAGCTGACAAATCTTTGGGCTCCTCTTCTTGGTTGTAGACCTAGCAATCCTAACATCAGCATCTGCATGGGTTTCCTGCCAGGAACTATGGAGCACTACGCTGAATTCTTAAAACTGAAAAAAGTTTACTTGCAAAAGGATGTGACTTGAACTTTGAGATGTGATTCAGAGTTTTAAATTGATTTAAAACAAAGTAAAAGTGACACGGAGCAGGACAGATTCCTGTGATAAAATGCAGATGGCTCTAGCTGAGCTGGCCACAGAGGTCCTTCTTCACTGTCAAAGAAGAAACATGGACCTGGTTGATCTGGGGTGATTTAAATGCCCTTAGTTCTTCCTCATGATTTTAAATGATCTGAAAGCAAGTAGTTCAGAAGTAAGGGTGTATATTTTAGTAATTTGAAGATGGGAAATGTGAATGCCACTCATTCTGTCCCAGCTACATTAAATTCCAGTCTGCTCACCACAAACTTGGGCATCTGAGACTTTCTGAGCTGATGACTATTTCTGTGACAGTGCAGTCCCTCAAAATCCTTCCCTTTTTATAGTTGTCATGTGGAGATTAACAGCCTTCTCCTTTGAAACAACTTAGTCATCAAAATAATCTATGTTTATTGGGGTAGATGAGGCATTTTCTAATTAGCAGATTCTCCATTTTTTTCTCCTTGAACTTCTATATACAATAAAGTTTTGTCTCCTTCTTGGTCACTTCTACAAATCCTCTAGATGCAGCTCCATTGTTAATTTGATAGTTTTCTAATGTAAAAATCATATAGATATGTAATATTTCAAGAAAATATTGAGATTTTCCCCTTGGTTATCTACAAGCCAGAAGAAGTTTTGTTCTTCTCAGCAAATTTATTTTTTATTTAGGAGTGAGTAGTCCATGGCGTAGTTAATTCTGAGCAATTTAAATTCCAAATATACCACTGTACATAACATATTTTCCTTTCCTGTTGCCTTTCCAATTATCTTTTTCTATCTTATTAGTTCAGAAAATTTTTAGTGTCCCTACCATCATACAATTTTAACCACTGGGAACAATTACTGATATTAAAATTGTTACGGAGTGACAGCAAAATGTGTTACAATTATTGCAACATTTTTACTGTTTTTAAAATAAAAGAACCAACATAATAAACCTGCTAAAATTTGTTTCTCTTTTATATTTGTTTGCAAACTATTACATTCAATTGTTTTAAGATCTCTTTAGTCCTATATTTTTTGGTCTACTTGTAATCCACTGTTTTTAATATCATGTCAGTTTATATCACATCATTTATCTTCATTTTTGCCATTACTCTGGCAGCACTAAATTATTGGTAACTAGGAAAATCTTTCTCATAAACTAGAACACAGGGGTTCCTTTTTTAATGTCCCTGCTTGAATAAGAAAAGGAGAAGAGTCTTAATTTGTTTTCCCCAGTGTCTATTTGTTTAGAAGTTTTCTTTATAAGTACTCCCATAAGCAGCAGTGTTGTCTCACTGCACGTAGGTCTTGTCACCATTTTTCCTTTTTACAAGCTTTATTTGGAGAGGCTCATTCCAACTGGTGTTAGTGAGACCTGATAGAATGCCTCTTCTTGGGGTTATTTATCTGTGTGTGTATATATATATATGAACCCTATCCTTCGAGAGACTGTGACTCAAGCCCTGCTTCATACCTCTTGTGTTTTCTCCCCACCAGAGCAGTGCAGAAAGCATCAGAAAACCTGTGCCTCTGAAGATAATACTTTTAGATTATGTAGTGAGAGAACAGAGGATCTACCTTCCTCACAGAAGAGCTCCCTTTTTAGCTTGTGAAACTGGCAATTACAGATATATGTTGTTCATTAATGATAAAAATATGGTTTCATATCAAGTACTCCTTTTAATTCCACCAATTACTTTTATTTCTATAGCATTTAGTATCTGTATCCATAAGCAGACATCTGCATATATTAGGCCCTCCACAAACACAAATTAAAAAAAAATTTATCTTTTCCACCCCCAGATTTCGATGAGAATAGAAGGAAAGGCAGTAGATGGGTGCAATTAAAAGGATAGTACAGAAACATTGAGTTTCTCTTACTTCATCATAGACCTTAGCAGGGGTCAAAGTGCATTGGCAGTCTAACTCGTGTCTGGCACTTTCAATGTGTGAACATTACACTAAAGGGAGGATCCATTGGAGAACAAGGAGGTGATTTTGTGGCTTTTTACATGGAGCTCTTTCCAAGTAGGAGAAAGCAAGATGTTGTTCAACTTGCAAAAGTCTGCAGCCAGTTTAAAACACATTGATCAGCAAAAGGCTAATCTGCCAGTACTATGAAATATTTAAAGTAAGGTCTAAGATACATAAACAGAGGCAGAGTTTGAAAAAACATGTCTAAATCAGATGGGTCAAAATAAAAGCACATTGAGAGTTTCATAGGATTTTTTCTTTTCTTGATCAGAAGACTAAATCTTTTTGAAGGGAGGTGTTGAACTGACCTGTCATTATTTAAGTAGTCACAGGGAGAAAGATCCCATTTGTTCTGATCCATCTGCTGACATAAGCAATAGAAACTGAATTCTGTATTGTTATTTGAGAAAAGGCATATGTATTTAACTGGACAATTTAAAAAGAAGAGATGAAAGACTTTTGTCACATTATGTTGAGCTGATCTAATGTCCCTGCTGGGCTTGGTGCACTCTGGTGCAGTGGTACTGCTCTGTGCCAATTCCATCTGGTGCTTCACACCCAGTCCCAAAGCAGTACAAAGGTGCTGGGAGGCAGCAGCTTCTCCTCTCTGTGTGACTGGCTGAAGTAGAAGCTTTCTCCATGATGTCTCTGTTCTTCTTGTCAAGTCCCTGCTGGTGTGTCACGTTTCCTTCAGCACAAGCAAAATGCTCTGGGAAATGAAATGAACTTGTGAGGGAAATGCATTATTTGAATTGTGTTCTTGTGCTGTGCTTGTGCCTCCATTCATTTGTACTGGTTAATTTAAAATAACATACCTGCAAAAAGGAGAAAGCTGCGGAATTTCCGTGCTGGGCAGAACAAAGACAGTTTGCAACTAAATAGTACTTTCTATGGCACAAAGTTATATTTATGGTCTTCTTTGTTGTATTTCTTAAACAACACAGAATTAGGAGAAATTCAGTCATGTTCCTGGACTATCTGAAGGTACTGATGAGGAAAGATAAAATGAATGCATTTGTATGTTTCAAAATGTCTTCATTAAATCAACCCTACAAAGGTTTTACTTCACAGGAGCACAACACTCCAACGGAACAATGGTTCCAGGGAGAAAAAAAGTACCATTTTTCACATTTTGTCCTTGCTGATGTTTCAATTCTATTACAGTGGCAGTTGCTAATTGCTAAATAATACAAGTCACTTGTCAGGAGTTTCTATTAGCATGTTATTATCTCTGCAGAAAAAGGGAGATTAGCTTAGCACTTCAGCTACCAGACCTCGGCAGGATTTCATGCAGAAAAACATCAACATGCAGAGCACAAAGTTTTCTCATAAGGCCAGATAAGTACTGGAGCTTTTGTTTTGACACTAATATGAAATAGCAACATAATATAGATACAAAGTCTTCAGTGCCAAAACTTTAGCCATAAAGTTACCAAATTTACAAATGACAGATATTAATTTTCTTTTATTTCAAATAAACTTTGGGAGAATATTTTGTTTACTCTTTTTAAATTGTTCACTCATGCAACAAAGGCTCTCAGTTGTCTGATGCTATCTGGTTGCTAGATAAAATCAATGTTGGAATAAAATTTGTTGTCGAACTCATAGTACACAATGTTATGTTAGAAGAAACATTTTATTAGTGTATATCCCTTTATAGTATTGAGAGATCTCATACATCATGAAGTCATAATAAAAGAACTGTTGTCTGTGCTATTTATTTGGCAACTATGAAGTTTCCTGCTATTTTCCCCCATTTTGTGTACATTCAATTACTCTGATTGAAAAAATCTGACTGCAGCACTAGAAAGACAAAGTCCTGCCCTGAAGAGTTTATAGTCTAAAAGGCAGAACACTATAAAGAGCATTAAAGCACACAGGTTTCTGTGTGATTAACACTATGACTCATGTCTTTAATGATGGTGTCTTCTGTAGATTCCCAGTTGTTCCTGGGTTTTTATGTGTCCTAAATATTTTGACTGCATCTCTCATCTACTTCTAGCACAGACTTATTCTCCAAGATGTATGCCCAGCTTTCCAACTCCCTTAACTCCCATCTTCCCTACACTGTCCTGGCTTTCGAATAAAAAAAGCAGAAACAAAAATGCCATCAGAGAGAGACCACAACAACAATTTTTGTTCTGAATATGGAAAATATTTTATTATCCAATAATTCAAATTAATCTCATTTCTTCACATGGTAGCCATATGCCATGAAGGGCACATGGATTTTTTAGGGGGCAATAGGTATGGGAAGCAGAGTGTGGCTGCCCATGATGATGGAGATTTTTTGTTATCCCTAGATTATATGATTCGTTTCCCAGAGACCTAAGAATCAGAAGTTTTCTCCTGATATGCACTTCTGCAAAAGCAGATCACAGGCTAGCCATCTGGTAGTGACATTGCAGCAATGGCAAGATAAACTGCTTCTGTTCCCAAGTTTGAATGAGAGGCAGCCCTTAAAATGGCAAATCCAGACAGAAATCCTGAGCTTCATACACAGGAGGTTTAATGCTTTTTACTGTCATTTTTGTCTGATCTTAATTCAGTAGCAAAGTACATACAGGCTTTCATTTTTAAATTGCAGGCTGCTTTTTAAAATCAGCCGAGCAACTCAGCTGGAATAGATTTTCTAGACATTTCAGCAACCAGCAACCCTCATTCCCATGTTCACTGGCATTCAAAAGAGCTTAGCACTGAAGGTATGATCTCCTTAGCAATTGTAGACAGTTCTCTGCCCTTGCAGGCAAACAGGATACACAAATTCCCTTCATAAAGTTCTTTAATTCAATTTTAAACATAAAAAATTATTTTGTTCGTGTTACCCTTTCTGGAAAGTTGTTCCAGACAGGTCAGTGGGTATGTTTATTTCAGTAGGGTCAGAGCTAAAATATACTTGTACTCAGTTTATTACCCCCAGTTGTTCTTATTCAAGCATTATTCTTTAACATAAACTGTTTTATTTCCTCTTAGCATTTAACCTAACGTATTTATTAGCCGCCATATAATTTATTAGCCTGTATTTTGTCAAATCAAACAAGCAAAGCCTGTCACGCTCTGGATGATGCTATTATTTACTTTTTTCAAGTCAAAGTCACTCTTCTTGAGCATTGGTGACAAGTTTTGTGTTGTATTAAAGACAAAGTGTCACAAGCACTTTATACAACAGGAATGCTGCTTCACTACCTATGCAGCTAATGCGTCCTGGTGTTGTATTTTGCCAGGTCACTTTCCAGCCATGCTGCCCTCAGCCTGTAGTGCTGCATGGGGTTGTTGTGGCCAAAGTGTAGGACCTGACACTTGGTCTTGTTGAAACCAGTTTGATTCATAGAAACAAAAATTATAAGGCTGAGATCTAATCCACAGCAATGTCTGCATTCTGTTTGTATATTTGCTTTCAACAGCTACCTACTGCCACCTCTTCTTAACCTGCCCCCTTAATACCCTCCACCTGTTTTTTCCTGCAGTGACCCAGGTCACATATGTCTGTCTCCTTAAGTGTGGGTAGTACCTTTGCTACCCTCCAGACATCTGAGACATTGCTCTCCGGACAATGGATATGACACACTGGGCTACGTGGTTAACGCTATCAGTACTTCTAATTTTGGTTAGTAGCATGGGAGATGTTTAGTCCTGAAAGACATGAAGAGCAGTAGCTCCACATGTGATCATGCCATGTGTACCACTCTTCCTCAGAATGATTGTCTGTAACAATATTAAGATCTGCAGTAAAGGCAAAAAGTTAGTGTTTTTCAAGTGCAACAAAACAAATCAGAGGAAACTATCAATGTCCTGGGTTTTCCTTTTTTTTAAACATAGTAAATGTTTGTTAAACAAGGTGAGCAATACAATGTTGGAAAAACCTAACTGCAGAATCTGCAAGTTGATATGGCAGCTCTAACAAACCTTTGGTCAAAATTCACTAGTATCTTGGAGTTTTGTTTCCACTTAGGTTGAGATAATTTCCATTATGGCCCTGCTTTGCCCCCGAATTCGACATCATTAATTGTATTGACAAGTGAAGCAAGTGTTCATTTAGTTTTGAGGACCTTTCAAGATTATCTTTAATCTTGATCTTCTCGACAAATTTCTTTTTCCTTGCTTTTTTTAATTAAAATGTTTGAGAAATATTTTCCACTGTTTTCAAATAACCTTTGAAAGCTCTAGCAGAGCTTGACTTGCTGTCCTCTTGAACTCTTGATATATGGTTGTTTATTCTAGCATTTCAGTGGGAGTTGAATGTTAACCTCTTCAGAATATCTATCCAGGAATGACTTCTAAGCTCATAAAAATTCTAGCCTGAATCCTTAAGTATTTTCAAAAGCATGCAAGAAATGATGAAGGTTAATTACCAGCGACTTCATGTAAGTCATTTAGATATTTTTGAAATTCTTTTCAAGGGTATAAAAAGTGTCAGTCACGTAATACAAATCTTTTGTAGTTGGCTCATTTTGTATACAATGAAGAACTACTAATTTATACCTTCTGCATTTTCAAGTGTAAAAAAGTCAATTTTTTTTCAGAAGCAACTTTCCATATGTACTTACAATCAGTGTAAGTTCACTGCACATGTTCCTTATTTACCATTTCACACTTTTGTTTTGTGTTACAAAAATTACAATGTATCAGCTTGTAACCTTTTCACTTGCTGGTTTATCTAAAATTCTTTTTTTTTAAATTACAACTTAGTAAAAATTATCATATTTTAGGATCAAGAAATGAAAAGATCAAAGCTGTCTACTAAATATTTTGGGGGTTTGCACTAACAATTATAAGACTATTTTATCAAACTAGTTTGAGGCATCTTGTAAGATGAGATACTACTTCATGATTCTACATTCTGGATTATTCCAGGCGAACCAGCTGCAAATGTCCTGTCTCTTTTAATACTGGCAATATTTTTTACTTCTGTTTCATATACAAACACCGGCAGTAAACTGAATATTTAAAATGCTTTTAAAGAAGTTTCTCAGTATTTCTCATAGAGCATATATACCTGGATGGTTCTGACAGCTGGATAAACAATAAATAGACTTTTCCTAAAATGCAACAACTGTATAGAAATTAGAAAGTGAGAACCTGATACTCTCAAGGTTATATAAAGACAAAGTGATTAACTACCAAGACTGTATACATAAAGGGAGGACTTACTGTCTCTGCATATATTGAGATGAAGAGCATAGGTGACTATTCTGTCAGTTCCAACACACATGTAGGAGATGCTAAAGTATCACCCTTATGGCAGGAACAAATCTCTGCAGTTTGGGTGCTGATCCTCCATCCTTTGGCATAGAATAAGTGTGACATGGAAGAGAAGACATTAGTCCAACAACTTCCATCTTGTCTGGGACTCAAACTCAGGACTGAAATGGTTATTTTATTAAAAGCTAATAATTTATGCACAAACAGCGATAAAAGTTTCATGTGCAGTTCTAGGTTTTTTGGCATTATGTGGATATGACATGTGGGAAAACTGCCCTGTGCTGCCTTTCACAGCATTGTCATTCACAAGCCCTGTCATTCACAAGCCATTGGATGTGTTCTCTGTGTACACTCCTGACACCCCAGTCTGCTTGGAGAAGGTACAGCCTGCTTCTGTGACACATGACAGGAGTGGGTGTCTCTGCTTTGTCTGTCCTGTAGTGCTTGTGCCATGACAACTCTGATTCCTTTTAACAAACCCACCCATAAGAGGTCTGCATCACACTCTGTGGTGGCACTGGCATGCTCCATGGCTGGCTGAGTGAGCCTGGTGCAATCAGTCCCTCATCCCCCATTGATGTCCTTCTGCCTCCAGCTGCACCTAAAGGCTGAGGCCTGGGTTTGCTTGGACCAGGGTTGTTTGGAGCTTTTGCATCTCACAGCAAGTGGGAGAAGTAGGCACTGTGCTTCTGCCCCAAGCCTGGAGTCAGGGATCTCATCCTGGTCCCAGAAGTAAGGTGTGGGTGTCCCACCTGTGCTCCTCTTCACCCTCCCCAAAGTCCCAGATGTCAGTCAAGGCCATGGCTGTGGTCCTAGTACATTTTACCCACACATAGATGAAGCTTTGGCAGAGGGCTGCAAGGGGCTTTTCCATAGGTATAGGGCAACTGGACCTATCCTCTTATTAAAGTCTACCCTCTTCACTGTAAGGAGGCCACATTCCCAGATCCATGAAAATATTCAATTGCCCAGCAGCACCAGAACAACTTCTGAGGCCCCACTTCCTTTTTCAAGAAGGTCACTATGGTCCTGCGCTGCACTTATTGATTCCCTTACTCAGAATAAGATGAGGAAAACTCTTATTGGCTTGAATATAACCAAAGTACAAACCCCAAACTCTCTCTTAAAGCTAATTGTAGTGTTATGCTGAGTGTAGTAGACTGTAGCAACTATTTCAGGGAAGAGGGGATAGCAAGAAAAATACAGCACTGACCTATGTGTCTTCTGTATTAGAGAGGTCAGCTCTGAGTGGCTCATTTGACCTTCAAACGCCCAGACATGCCAAGCCACCAACAGCTGACAGACAGGGTAAGTTTGGTAACTTGTCACCTGCACAAATAAGCACAATCCTTGACTCAGCAGTTCCAAATGACACCACATACCTTGACAGGGAAACTAGACAGCAAAGCAGCTTTAAATGGAAAGTTATTTCTGGTGACCTGATCCTTTGCCTTAGGCATGTGGGGTGTGATGTCTTGTGTCCCAGTGGCTCAATATCCTGAGCATCCTGGGGTGTTCGACATCCTGAGCAAGTATTACTATCCAGTCACTGAATCACATTTGGATACTGACAGTACAGAAAGATGGTCCAAGTCCAGTGGGGAACTTCAGGATCAAAGACAAAATCTCCTCAGAGGTAACTGATCTTCTTCTGCCAAAAAAACAATACTTAATGGCAATTAATACCTCTATTTTTAAAAGCAAGAGAAAGCTCTGTAAAGAATGTGATACTCGAACACTCAGAGTGATAATTATCTCTAATGCCTGTGAAATAAATAAGATCTGATGATTTATCCTGGTTGAAAATTTAAATTCTGATGCCTACAAGTAGCCTCATGAACACCATTAAATTCAAGTAGCATCCCTCTCTTTCCTATGTCTGCACAGGAACAAGAAGTTTTGTACCAGTATAACTTGGTCTTATTCTTTATTTTGTGATCGAAAATTCTAGACACTTACATACAACTGAAAAAAATGTTATTGTCTTGGTTGTCCAGTACCATGGAAGCATCTTCCAATAGTCTCATGTTATTAATTCAAAATTTTTAGGCATAAAAAACCCTTCCAATTTTACTCATTTTTTTACTCTTTAAGCATGTGGCTAACACTTCTTTTTTCATGAAATGACTATGGGAAAAAAAAAAAAACAACCAGCAATGGAGTAAATATTTCATTCCTTCTGGTCTTTTGCTCTGAAAAACTAATATGAAGCACTGAAAAATGCTATAGTGTCTCACCTCACTGAATAGTAATTTACAATGCAAATATATGTAATTTTCCTTAAGCATAGTAGACTTGGGGGAAAAAAATAAGGTATGCAGTCAGTCCTGCTCTGTAAACACACAAAGAAAACTGCCCCTGAAGTTTCAACTCAAATCCCCTTTTCCTTTGGCAACTCTATTTTCATTAAGATTATATCATATTGTTTGTTATACTGACTGTCCTGGCAGCCTTATATAGGAACAGTGGTAAACATTAGTATAACTTTTAAAATAGATCTTAAAAAGCAGAAAATAATTGATTCCTTTTAACAAACCTTTCAGTTCACAAGGAATAGTCTTATATTGTCTCTCATGTTTTAAGCCATGGGTGAGGAATAGCTGTGTTGGTAATTGAAGGTCTCAGTATCTGTCCCAGCAGAAAGTCAGCCTTAGGCTGCTTCACGTGTTTGCTGAGAAGTGGTAGAAGGAAGGATGGAGGAGCAGAGAAGGGGTGGAAGGGTCCATGTATGTGCTTGTCTGCTATCACAAGAAAGAAACAGGGCTGTAGAAATTAACTGTGAAATGTTTTCTTACCAGACTCCTTTCCCTGCCCATGGACCCCAGCATTCCTCCTCTGTAGCTGTCTGTACACAAGAAATTGGAAAGCCTTTCAGCAAAAATATTGCAGTCTGTGAAATGTTTCTGAGTGGTGGGATTAATTTTTCCCTTTCACTTTTGACTAGTGCTAGCATATTTCTTGACTATGGCATCTTTCACACTTCCAAGATTACAGTTATGCAAAACATAGTATTGGCACACTGAGTTATAACCCAATAAAATGCCTCTCTGTTATTTTCAGACCTAAGGCAGGTACTTCCAGTGGCCTTCATCCCACTCAGATGATGTGGCTTCATCTCCATTAGGGCTTCGGGTTGGAACAACAGTGTGAGCTTGTAGGGAAGTCCTGAATATCCTCATTTCCCACACCTCAGAACCTACAAAGCAGTTCTGGGGGTGGGAACTGGATGTCTTTTGGTGGAAACTCAATGGGAATCTCCCATCCAGGGTGCATCACATGCACTGCAATCACAAATGCACACAGGCATATGAAACCAAGAAGTTCCAAACTCTTCAAACAGCTTCAAGCTGCATGTTTCATGACCATGTTCAATCCAGGAGACCAGACTATATCTAACCAGATAATATCCATGAGCCATGGGTTATGTGGGATTAGGGGGCTCAGTACTACCTCTTTCAGTCTATTAATCCACCCCTTTAGTTCAAAATTAGGTGCTTGCATAGACATACCTTGGGTCTTAGAGCTAAATTCCTCTCTCCTTGGTGGAGCCATCACTCATATATATTTATATATATACAAAAATAAAATACTGACTGTAAGCATGGGGACTCTTACCAAAACTGAAATTAAATATTTTTCTACTTCCTAAAAATACTGTAATTTTGCCCATGAAAATTCAGTGCTTACAAAATGTGATTTTCTGTGAGGCTGTTATTCAATCAGTTTTCCCGGGGGACTGATTGATGCTGAGTGGGTGGCAATTGAGTAACCTGCCAAGGTCACACATTGAGACATTGCTTTTCCTGAGACTGCAGCCCAACATCTTGCTGACTAGCAATCCTGCTTAACAGAGGCAGCCTCTACCTGTAAGAAATTACTAGAAATGGCCATATAACTACTAACCACTGAAGAGAAATATAACAACATTGAATGACCTCCACATTAATGGATCTAGTTTTCAGGTGAATACTACACAAAGGCAAAACCAATTCTTTCAGGTAGATTATTGGATAGTGTTTTCTTCTGCGGTGATCACAGGCACGTTATTCTGCTGGTCAGCTGAACATGCCCAATGCGCTTTTAGAATGCATTCTAGAATACTCTTTAAAAATACTAGTAAGTACTCAGGATTAAAAACATAGTCCTGTGCTCTTAGCCCTGACCTACTTTGGTAAAGATGAATGTTAAAGTTGCCCTGTGTACATTATAATGTTTAGAAGAGCAACTGTCTTTTATCTGTGCTTCTTGTAGTGAAATTATTTCTAATGATGCCTCATCTTCCGCTGCCCAGGTATGTTGTTTTGCTCCATATGAAGTCAATATGTGAAGAAAATTACACTTTTTGCTATTCAAACCAGAATAACTGAAGTGTTGTTCATTTTAGCCTGAATTTCTGGAAATATTTCATGCCACTTGAGTCTTCTTTGTGCTAAGAATCATCAACTGAAAGGATTAAAAAAGGGGTAGTGAAGCCTGTAAACATGTTAAGAGAAAATAATTATTAAATGCTTGATTATGTCACTCAGTGGCAGCATAAGCATACTTTGAAGGTAAGTGTCAGCCTAAGGTTCCAGAATTGGAAGTGATGTAGAGAAAATAAAATGATGTCTCAAAAGTAGAAAACAACACAAAAATAAAAAGAACTTAACATGGTTTATAATAATGAAATAGGTTAGATTAAGATAAATGTTGGCAGAAAAAGCTTTCTCCTTGTTAAAAAAACTTTGTTCAAGTATAGAATAAAGTGTCCCCTTAAAAGGTTTAAATGTTAATATTACTTTTATCTACATTATCTAATTTTTATTTCCCTAATTAAAAACAATACTTTCAAATGCAAATATGCAAGAAACCAATGTATCTCTGAAATTACCAAAACAGGGTGTTAGGGCCCCAAATTCAGTTAAAGATCTTTCACAATGCTGGCTATAAAACATCAATTTGCCTGATATTCAAATCACTGCACTGTGAAGTCACACTGTGGTGGATTGACCCTGAATGGATGCCTGGTTCTGATCAAAGACACTCTGCCACTGCCCTCCTCAGATGGACAGGAGAGAAAAAATAAAAGAAAAATCTCATGGGTTGAGATAAGGGCAAGAAGAGATCACTCACCAATCACCATGATGGACAGAACTGGGGAAAATAATTTGATTTACTATCAATCAAGTCAGAGTAGGATAATGAGAAATAAAACCAAATCTTACGATATCTTTCCATCACCCCTTCCTTATTCACACGCTGCACTCCTGACTTCTCTACCTCCTCCCTGCAGTGGTGCAGGGGGGATGGGGGTGCAGGGAGTAGGGGCTGCAGTCGGTTCATCACATGTTGTCTCAGCTGCTCCTTCCTCCTCAGGGACAAACTTCTCACACTCATCCTCTGCTCCAGCCTGGGCTCCCTCCCATAGGAGACTGCAACCTCCACAAACTTATCCCACTTGAGTCCTTCCTGTAGGCTGCAGATCTTCACTAACTGCTCCAATGTGGATTCTTCAGGAGCAGGCTGCTCCAGTGTGGGTCCTTCCACAGGCTAACAAGTCCTGCCAGGAGCCTTACTCCCTTTTGGGGTTTCCATGGGGACACCGCTTCCTTCAGACATCCACTTGCTCCAGCATGGGATCCTCTGTGGGCTGCAGGTGGGTCTCTGCTCCACCATGATCTTCCATGGGCTGCAGGGGCACAGCTGCCTCCCCATGGTTCTGCACAATGGGCTGCAGGGGAATCTCAGCTCCGGTGCCTGGAGCACCTCCTGCCCCCCTTTATTCATGATCTTGATGTCTGCAGGGCTGTTTCTCTCACATATTCTCACTTCCCTCTCTGGCTTCTACTGCTACTTCTCCCCTGTTTCTTAAGTCTGTTATCCCAGAGGTGCTACCACCATCACTGATGGCTTTGGCTTGGGTCTGTGATGGTTCTGCCTTGGAGCCAGCTGGCATTGGCTCTGTAGGGTATGGGGGAAGCTTCTGGCAGCTTCTCACAGAAACCACCCCTGTAACCACCCACTACCAAAACCTTGCCATGCAAACCCAATAGACACATAAAAAGCATTCACAGAGGAGCAGGTTGTACCTTACTGGTTCTGAACATCTGCCTGATAAGTAATTCCTTACTAATACTGAGCATTTCTTTTCTCAGTGTTCTTGTTTTAAATCCAACTCACCAAGAAATGTTTTCTCAGAACAAGCATTTTAATTGACATCTCTACTGTTCCAAAACAAGAACTAAGTATTTTCTTGTTACTCCAAATGATCTCTAGCAATTGCTGTAAATTAAAATACACATCTTTGAAACAGATGATTCAATGTAAGCTATTATGTAAAGACTTCTTTTCAATAATTTCTGAATTTTGCTTTACATATTCTTAAAGAGAATTCTTCTGCATAGAACAATTCAAGACACACTCTGGAAATGACATTGTCCGCTACAGACCAGCTGAAATTCAGAAGAATCTGATAATGCAGGCTGGAAAACCTACATAAATTTCAGACCAGTCTCATCTAAGGGATCTTTCAGACTCCACAGTGAAGAATTCCTAAACAGCCGTGAATGTATGCAGCTTTACCAGATTCAGCTAAAGCTAGTTAATAATCTGGAAAAAAACATAAAAAGGACCTTTTTTCCCCCTCACAATCCTCTCCCTCTTGGGCTGCCTATCAGCACAGGAACTGCAGAGATCTCTCTAGCTTCACAATCAAGGAAGGATCGATACAGCTGCTTTACCAGGAAATCTTTGCACCTGGTGTAAAGAGCCATGCATTCCCCTCGTCATTCACATCAGTGCTTCAGCTGCTGAAGGTCTGGGCTGCTTTCAACTCATAGCAAATGTGTTGCTGTATTCAGAACTGCTTTTTGTGGACAAAGAACAGATTCAGATGCCTCAGAGAAAAGCAAAAAGTGGGGAGGCCAAGGATTTTCAACGCTGTTTGGGAATATTTTGTTAGTCATCTGCAGTCTAACTGATCCACAAAACATCCTGCTTAGTGCATTGTGTGCTTTGCAGCAACCAGGTATCTAAATCTCTAAAAGGATGCTTTACTGTGTTATTAGAGCCTTTGTTTCCTCCCATTAAATAGATAAATGAAAAACTGATCCTATTAAGGAGCTACAGATAATTTATTAATTACTACATCTAATAAATAAGAACAGGTCCATGCAGAGAGCTAGCAATGAGAACTTCACCTCCTAAAACTATTTTAATGGAGCAAAAGTAGCCTGTTGTGTGTGCATTCAATAATCTCCCCTAACCAAGCAGATTAAAACAGTCAGTGAGAAGAAGAAGAAGTCTGTTTTAAGTTACTTTTTTCAGTAGGGAGCTGTGATATAGGTCTTGGATCATGCTTAAAGGGCTAGTAGTCTTATGAATATGGGGAAAATTAGATCATTTATCAAGCAGCTAGTTATTAGATACAGCCTAATGGGATGCTTAGAAGAGTATCTGAAAGTGCATTATTGTTAATGCAATAGATAATGTTCAGAAAGAGTTTAAATGAACAAAGTTGCTTGAAAAAGACATATTCAGGTTCTGAAATCTTTCCAGAGTTTTATTCATTCAAAGACAATAGCTGGCAGGCTGCCTAAGAAAGGGAATGTGATGAAGAGAAAACTATTATATCTGGCACTTCTTTTGCAGGAAACTGTAACTCCTATGTCTCATTTTTCTGCTCGGCTTGATAATGTAATAATCCTCATGAAAGGAATGCACAGAAATATAATGAAAAATGATACGATTGTGCAGTGAAAGATAAAGCAATTTGAAACTTCGTGGTTACAAAGTATGGCACGGTGCTTTAGCTGTGTGCCTGTCCATTGAAGTCAACACAACTCATTTACCTCTAAGTGTTCACACTACCTTGAAAATTGAGTTGAGTTCAGCTGAGTCTTAGTCTCTGTCTACCTGGACATGTCTCTAGGTAGTTATTTCAGGCTCTGTGCGTACATGGAGCAAGTACCACAGAACTGCATGTAAATTTTACTTCCAATCATGGTCAAGACCTATTAAAATGGGAGGGTGTGTGTTTCTGTGTGCATTTGAAACTCCAGTGTTAACAGTTCAGCCCCTCTTTCCTCTACCACAATAAATTTTTGCTACACCTGCTTCTCATTTAAAAATATGTAATGTGAATATATACATAATATTTCTAAATAATAAAAAAATACAATCTGCAACTGCCATTGGACTATTATCATTCATGCTGTTGTTATCAATTAATCCATCAATCAATCAACTACAGACAAACTGCCAATTTGCATGTAGGCATTCCTGGAAAATAATTAATTCAAAACTTAATGCAAATTGTATCAACCCCAACAAGGTTTCTTCCTTTGTTTATTTTTATCCACTGCAGTAACCAGCTTTAAACAAACTCTGGATATCTCCCATTAGATGGGTACATTGAGAATTTGATCTACCTGATTCATTAAAAGAAGCACTGACCAATTTTTTTTATGTGGTATCAGCAAGTTGCATTCAAATCTGGAAAATATCATCAAGTGTCAGGATGTCTCTATCTCAAATCATAGAAGCATTTGGAAACACTTGAAAGCCTTTATACTAATGAGAACAGAGTGCTCTTTGCAAAGGGTGATCACTACTGGGGTACTCAGCCTCATAAGTGCTCCACAGTGGGATGTGCTGCCCAGGCTCCTCCTGTGGATAAATTTCATTCTCCCACTGGGCTGCAGAGTTGTGCAGTGAGCAATGTACTGCAGAGTCAGAGAGAAACAGGAGGAGATCTGAGTGCTGCAGAGTACTCCTGCCATAACGGAGCACAAGACCTAAGTTCAAGTGTCAAAGATTGATTTCATTTAGACACATCCTCTTAGCACTCAGAATACAGAGCAGCCTCAGGGCAAGGCCCTTCAAAACAAGTGCTGTCTGCCACTGCACCCAAACATTGCTCTTCAGAGACAAACTGGGTCTCTGTATTTTTGTGACCTTATAGCTACCGGATTAATTTTAAGCTGATCTGGAAAGTTCTGAAAACAATACCGAGAGGAAAAGATCAAAGTCATTTAAAGGTATTCATGAACCCATAAGTAACAGTTTCTTGTACAGATAGATGGCACTTGGGACCTGAGTTAAAAAAGATCAAATCAACATTACTAATATATGACCCCAAGGAGCAACAATTCAAGAACTTATCCTTGAGGGACTGATTCAAGGCTATAAGCAGCTTAAGATCACTGGTCTTTAAAACCAGTTATTTTATGTGGACCTGATTAATAACACTTCAGCCAGGCTAAGGCCAGTTCTGGTACATGCTTATCCTGTTGCCATTGAATACACTGGCAAAAATGATGCTTACTAAAGCAATCAAATAAAGAAATATATTTCTCTATGAACATCTGTTACCTTAGGATCAAAAAATATCAGTCATGAGGAGAGGCAAGGATAATGCAATGTGGAGCCATAAATCAAAATCTTGGAACATTAAAGTTACATTAGTAATTGCATTAGCAGTATAGTAAGTTATAATATGGAAGCACTTTACAACATCAGTAGGAAAGACAGAGAGATCATTGCAATAGAAACAACAGCCTGACCCGGGACAGCATATCCATCAGCATCAGCTGGACAAGTAAACAGGACAACTGGGAAATGGACAGTTATACAAGCCTTTTAAGGCTTAAGATTAAAGAAATTTTCTCTTTTGTAGAGTTAGAGGTTTAAAAATGAAGCCTTAACTCAGAGGAAAGGTAGATACACTCTATGTTAATGGCTAGGAACTACAAGAAAAAATGTCATTGAATAAGTGGGTCTTTGTCATAAAATGAGAAAGAGTTGTGGAATCCATCTTCCTGTAAAACAGTGGAATCATCTTAAAAAAATATAATTCACAGATATACATAAGTATAATGAAATGTGAGCTTGCAGATCAAATAAACTCATCATTAAAAGACATAAATCAAAGAAGCATTAAAGCAAAGATATATTTGATAGTTGGATGCAGATATTGAAATTGGTATTGGGCTAATAAAGTGTTCTCTTTAACACAGAATATTTTAGATATAAAGATGTTATCATAAGCTGCCAAAAAAAAGAAGTTTTAAAAACTGATAAAGAAATTCCCTAAATTACTTAAATCTCCCACACTTTTCTTTTATGGTTTTAGGTTTTACTTCAAAACCTGCAGTGTTTAGAACAGAATAAGGAGTAGTTGCTTAAGAGAAGATGCTTATTCCAAAGATTGCTTTTTAAAAAATCACAAAGTGGTAGAGGTTGCAAGGGACCTCTTGAGATTGTCTAGTCCATCCCCACCTGCTTGAGCAGAGTCAGGTAAATTAGGTTGCCAGGACTGTGCCTTGCTGGGTTTTGAATTTTGAATATCTCTACAGAGGGAGATGGCACTGGGCATTACTGAGCAGATTCCAGCTCTCTTATCTTAATTCCCTCCCAACAGGTATCAGTACACATTGATAAGATCGCCCCTAGGCTTCTTTTCTCCAGGTTTCCTCTTAAACTCAGCAGAATAAAATATTATTTTTTTAATTCAGGAGGATATTGGGTAAATCTCAGAAAAATTTCCAGAGTTCAAATACTTGGAAAGTGTGCTCCCACTGCTCTAGATATTTAATCCAAGTGGAATTGCCAGAGTTTGTCCCATCTCAGATTTTACAGGGCATTTGAGAAATCTTTGAGAGACTTCTGCTCTTGTCTCTTTAATTGTAATAAATTGCTAATGCAAAGCTGTGAGCATAGCTAACTTCAAAAGTTAACTGTGAGCATAGTTAACTTCAAAACTTCATAGTTAACTTGCTGAAGGGAGGATCCCAAACAGCGTCTCTTTTTAGTACTGTGTCTATCAGCAGAGAAGCATTTTACCCTGAAATCCTTACACAGTCTAAATACATAAGGCTATACATAAATGAATTTATAAGCTAATATACCAGAGGAGCCATAGCTTGGCCTTTAATTATATTCCCACCAATAATATTAAATATTAGAAGGAAAAAAATAGATGCCGTCCTGCATAATTAGAGGTGCAATTTACCTTTTGTTCTGTGGTTCGCAGACTGAGAGTTGTACCACATCTAAACTCTAGCATTTATGTCCTCAAATAACTGCTTGGAAAGTGACACGTGCAACTAATTTCAAGCCTTGCAGATGTCTTGGATCCCTGTGGCCATTTCCCTAGGGGAGCCCTGAGCTAAGCCATCTCCTAGTTCATAGGAGAACTGAAGGAGGTGAGGCTGTCCACAGGCACACAGCAGCTCTCCAGAGGGTCCTGTATCCCTAGGATCCCCCTTGCAGCTGACCCCAAAGACAAAGTACAGTCAAGTGTCCTCTACTTCAAAATGTTGTGTGGGGGTCATGTCCAAAACCATGAACCCTTATATATTTTTGGAGGTGCCTTGGACACCAACAAAAGACACCCACTCGGGGCCCTTTTATTAAGTAGTAGTTCATTATCTCTTGAAATTAGTCTTGATTTGAAAATTGACAAATTCCAGGAAAAAAAGGCAGCATAATAGCCTTCTTCAGTCATCAGAAAGCAGTTGATATTCTGCAGATCTCAGTGTTGTGTACATTCTGTGTTTTCACAAGAAAGAAAAAGAAATTAACATCCCGATGAAAGTATGAAGCAGTATGTGTTATGTTGCCAGACATGCTGGAAATACCCTTTGGCTGGAGAGTTTACCTAGCAGTTTATTCAGCTGCTTACCTGGCAGGAAGAAGGGAATGGTGATATTTCAAAGTGGCTGAAAAAGATTCAGGGCAGTTTCACATACCTGAGTGCTCAAAATGAGATAATAGAAATTTTGCATTTAAATCTGTGAGCATATTGGTTGGTTTTATCTTTTTTCTGCATTATTAAGTGTTCATTATCACTTTAAAATCAATGTTTTACTTCCATGAAGTAAACAGTGGCAATAAGATCCTATAACAGTATTGATTACTTTAAAATCAAACTTCATATTCTCCACCTGATTGGATTCACAGTTCAAAAGTAGCTATCAGAGCATTTGAGTAAAGGTGTTCTTGGTTGAACTAAAAGTGACAATTATAATGAAGATAAAACAGCCAAAGCTAATAATTCTCAGAAGCAAAGAAGAAGATATATTTTGGGCAGTATTAAAAACTTAGGAGCACAAAATGCATTTTTCTGTATACTCATGTTTGTCTGAGCAGCAAACAGTGCAATCATTATTAGTACTATTATTAAAATAGTATATGGTCAGTCAGACATTAATAATAATGTCTACTCAATGTGAATATAGTTTGCATCAACTGCAGATGTGCCAGGGAAGCTTATTCAGGAAATAGAACTCTCATTAATTAAATGTGAGGATGATACTAATCTTAGAGCTTTTCTTACTTTTAGAGAAGAAAGCAAAAATGACATGAGAATACAGAAGTATTCATATATAAAGTAAATGAAAATCTAGAATTCTTATTAGAGAAATGTGAGCTAACAGATCTGCTTGAAAATTGTCTGTGATAGTCAATATGAGAGAAACATGAAAAGCAGAAGAAATAGAGGGCATCAAATGATATGTTAATTTGTAACACGATGCAGCAAGAAAATAGATGAAGACTGTGCAGCTGCATTAAGCCTGCAGTAAGCTGGTGGTAGTCTCATGCTACACAGCTCTATCAGAACAGTTCCTGCAGTTCTGCCTTTATGTTAGAGGCTTTCTTTAAACTAATAAAGTAAAAAAAATTAAAATGAATTCAGAAACAATTGTGAGGGAAGACTGTTACAACAGGAGCTGCTGAAAGACTTCACTGTGTTCTTTCTGGCCAGGTGGTCACTGAGGCAGGGTCTGCAGTGCTGTGTTAGGTGATGGCTCAGCAGAGTAAAGCCACACGTGGTCACTGTAAGACATGGGAATCTGTGCATGTGGCCTTTTAGGGGCTACAGACAGCTGCATATGGAAAATATACCTTTGGGTTCTTGCACAATATTAATTCCTTTTCCAGTTCCATGCACCTGACACAGCTAGTAGTTTCCCCAAGATGGACAGCTGAATGTGGCACATGGTGCTGCAGAGGGCAGGGCCCAGCACCTCTTCCACCAGGGAGAGTTAGGGAAGGTGTAAAAGACTGAGTGAGATTTACCTGGTTGGCCCAGAGGTCTGGGATGCCTTGCTACAAACTGCTTAACCTAGTGAGACCAGCTCTCATCTGATAGGGGACACTACTGCTCTGATTTGCAAGAACTAGGATGGAGTTGAGGTAGAATCTGAGGTTTTCTGTCCTGGTAACCCCTCAACAACCCTCTGAGCACTGGGAAGAGCTCTGAGCTCTCTAAGGAAGGAGAAAGTTTTTTCAAATGGGCATCTGAAAAAAAGCAGTGACATACATGAAAAGGAAAATACATGTTAGGAAGTTAAAACTGGGACCTACATGTGACTAAAACCCAGTTTGAGATGTGCAAACAATGTGGAGAGATCAGATGCAACAATGAAAATGTTGCCATTTTGAAATTATATATTTGAATGCTGTTGATAATGTTTGATGCCAACATTTAATGTCAATACCTGGTGTTTGTAAAATGAACATCCTGCATCATCACTATTACCATTATTGTTGGTGTTGGTGTACTAAGATTCTGATTCAACATGATTGTTAAACATATATGGGATAGTGAGCCCAAAGTCCAGTCTTAGGACTCAAAGTACTTAGGTATGTTATACAACTTATGGTGTTTGCCAAGGAAAAAACGGAGTGGGGAGCATTTGTAATTACATTTGTCTTCTAGAAAAAGGTAGATCCTGGTGGACAGAAATATTTCTGAAAGTATAATTTTGATTTATTTAAATAATTTAAAAATAATATGAAATAACCAAGAGTAATTTTTTAAAAGTTCTAGAAGGAATGACACAGTAAACCATGTAAATAAAGACTATACACATTATAAGACATGCTGGTTTTGAATGAGGAATATTCAAAGTTGCCCTGTCTAATATGTTTTAAATTGTGCAATTGATTTTTGCATAAATTTCTAAATGAACACCAAATTCAAGAGACGTGGATATGTGTTACAACTGATATATTCTGTACAACTTTTCAAAAGGATAGTCCCAAAAATATCTTTTGAAAGAAAACGTGGATTGTTTCTCTACTAGGCTGCCCCTTGGTAACCATGGAAACTGTAGACTTGCCCAGGACATAAAAGAGAACTATATTGCATTGGACACATTTATTTGTTTAGATCTGAAGTTTTACAGCAATGAAAGTCGTATAACACTGTGCACCAGTTCTCTGTCAGGACCATGACCTCCACACTGCAGCAATACTCCTTGGAAATAAGGAACTCTGTAAATCTCTGGTGATCTGCTACAACAACAGCTGTTATTGCTGTCAGCTCCGTGTTCCTGTGAAGCAGAGAATCATTACAGATCAATAAATCAGACTTCTAAGGGAATATTGGAAGATGATGGCTTCATCTCTCTTCCATCCTTGCAGTGAAGAGCGGTGCAGTGAGCACAGGGGCTGCCCCAGCAGCATCACATCCCTGCAGAGATGGACAGGAGAAGAAGCCCTCAAGCCCTCACCTCCTCTTTATGAAAATGGTATGTCTCATTCAAGAATTATTAGCTCATGAAGGTGGTCCTCACCCCTGATGTCTGGAGACAAAGTCACATCAGTGCCACAGGTACTGCCATCATACACCATGGCTCTGCTTTGCTCCAAGGTAAAGATGATAGGAACTGCATGGGAGGGAGGAACTAGCCAGCTGAAGCTCAACATACTAAAAAGGCTGTTACTAAAGAAGGGGAGAAATGTTTAAAAGGAATTTTAATTCAAATTTGTCTGAGAATTATTCATTGCAGTGTTCAGCGATGAAGCAGTTGCACAAATGTTTTTTTTCCAAATGACATCATAGCAAGAAGGGATACTATTTTGATTACCAATTTTGTCCAGTGTCATTTGGAAAAAATACTTTAAAGAAGATCTATTAAAAATTTTGGGTTAACTGTTTATACATTTACACCCCACAATTAGATCAATAGCTAATTGCTAACATTCACCCCTAAACCATGAATGTATTAAGGATTATTGAAATTGAGGGTTAAGTTATGAAATAAAAATATAATATTTCATTTTAATCTAACTTCTACAGTTTTTTGAAGACTCTCTGAAGAGAATAATGTATATTCCCTCGTGTCTGAATCTTACTAACTGCTGCCATGGAGGTTTTTAATCAAAGATGTGCCCTATCCATTACAGATCAAACCCAAAGTATTCTGAATTGGAGACCCTGCTGACTTTCCTTGCAGCTTCCCTACTGGTTTAGGCAACATGGGGCCAGTTGAGCTGTGCAGACAACAGAATTTGCAGCTCTGTGACCAAACAAAACAACAAAAACCAGCAAGAGAACAGCCCCCTCCAAAGAAACAAACAAATGAACAAACAGACAATAAAAATAAGAAAATTATTTTGTGTCAGGAGCTGAAGTAAAATTCTTTAGCCTGAAATTCTTGTCTTTAAAGAATTTCTTAGTCATGTTGATTTTAAAATTAGAAACATTATACAAAACAAAATAGCTAAGATTTTTAAAGTATCTATGTTTCTTTTTTTTAATCCAGAAATATTAAACATATACTGTTTGTAGCATGAACAGGTTTGGTTACTCTTTATATAATTGTACACAATTATTAGTTGTGTACTTCAAACAAATGTTTTGCTGAGATCTGTTGAGCACTTTCTAAAACCATAAAAACTTTATACAAAGCACAAGATTGTAGGGAATGGGTTCCAAAGCAGATTTGTTTCCTTGCTGTGACCCTACACGGAAAGGTGGTTTGGTGGTTTTTTGTTTGTTTGTTTTTATTAGATATCAGAAAGATTAATTTGGAAAATAAAATGCTATCCTTTTTCATCAGCAAAGTTACTTTGCTTATTTTAAATTCCAGCTTTTCAGAATAAAATATTCCAACATGGTGAAGGGAACACCTTTCCATGTAGCCTTGTGGCTTCATTTTCCCTTTCAGCCATTTAATCAGTTTCTCATATTTCTCATATTTTATGTGAAAAGATTTTTCATAGCATTAATTTTTAAATAATTTGTAAACAGAGAAACAATATTGGTGCAGGCAGCTTATTTATTCCTTGAAGAGTTTTGACTTAATCTTTAAAATCTTATTTCATTCTTTCTTAGCTTTAATGTGAGTTTGGTTTGAATATGGATTTGGGCAAGCGTCCAAGGAGGAGGAAAGAAAAGGTGAACTTTCTGCTATTATGGAGTGTAAGAATGAAAATTAATAAAATTATCTGGAAAGCTGCCAATCCTGTGAGAGATATATTTATTAATCTTGCATAAATTTGAAAGAAAACAAAATAAATACAAAATAAATAACAAGATTGTCAAAGAGCAAACTCATATGAAATCTCAGCATTTAAAATAAATTAAAAATGTATTTAAATTTCAGATATGACAGATAAATAAAATCTTTCATCACACTGGACAAACAAAATTCTTTTGTTATTTAGGGTCTTTCAGGTAACTTGAGAGAAAGAGTAACTGCATATTCTAAAAAGCTAGGACAAAAGAGAAATATTGTATGAAGATTGTAGAAAGTAATTAAATGCCAAGTCCCTTGGCAATTAGCAATATGAAAACTCTGTAAACATGCTCTTAGGATTATGGGATTATTATAATTTACTAGCTCAATGCATTCCTTTGTCTTTACATGCAGGAAAAGCATTTGACAAGCTTGAGTGGTCAGTTTTTAATCAAGTAAACATTTTTAAAGTGTTTCAAGGATACAGAAGTGGAAAATGAGTTTTAAAAAGCAGTGGCACTGACAAGTTTTTAAATAAATTTATTTCCAAAGAGAAGGTAAAAGATTTCAGAAGTTCACCACTTTTTTGAGAGTTGTATTTCATTCCATTTCCCATATCCACTGGTGTCCTCCAAAGCAATCACAGCAAAAATAGAGCATTCTGCTAAGCTGTCTACAAGTCCCATTTCCATTGTAAAATCTATTCCTTTGAGAATGTATGTTATATAAGCGAATTTAAAATGTGATATGTGAGCTGAAACCACAATAAAACTACCCAAAATATGGACTGTACTAGTCCCAGGGCAGGAAGACACCGGTGACAGAGCCCTCAAGAGCTGCACATCAGCAAGCCCCACCAGGCCAGACAGTCAGATCTTGGCTGGGGTCAGCTGTAGGATGGGAACTTTGCCAATTCCAACCTTCGTTCAGAGTGGAACTTATTGAATTGTTGATAGTAGGGGAAAGCGGGGAAAATCCTGATTGGGTCATCAATCCTGTTCTCATCAGGAGTTAGGGAGCAAAGAAACATTGAATTAAATTCTCTGCTGCTTCTCGTGAGAGTGAGAGCACAGGATGTACAGCTCAGAGGGTGGAGGTGTTTAAGGAAAGGGATGTTTGAGGCAATCCTCTAGAGCAGATTGAGTGAATCATATGGGAACAAGGATTCCTACCTCCACAAGTGGCAAGCCTTATACACTGACAGGATTGTATAAAGGGTTGGAATCGAAGATTGTATCTGGCCCATTTATTTTCACTATGGACTTTACTCCTCTTTTATTTTTTAGTTTTTTCAAAGAAATTTATGGTAGTAAGTATTTAGTATAGTTTTATTTTAAAAGCCTCATTGAGTTCTATCATAACTGAGAATATTGGCAGAGAAAAAGAATAATTAGTCCTATTATTATGTATTTATTATTCACTTATTTAAATTTTTGCAGCACTTGTTACAGATTAAAATGATTTATTTTCAGTAAACTGGAAGCTGAAGTAGTATGCGAGTCCTCTGAGGTTTGGAATTGCTGTTGGCTTGTATATGTCATTCTCTTTGTGAGTGAATGAGAGCATCACATTGTGTTGCTCATAAATATGCCATTGTGATATACAGTACACTTTAAGTCTCTCAATGCAGAAACATATCCATGTATTTTCCTTAATCATAAACGGAAATTAAACTTGTTCAGCTCATCTCTTAGCATAATAGGGGCATCCTCCCCTATAATTGCAGAGAAGGTTTCAAAGCTTCTCCTCTGCTTAAAAGACTTTATTAGGTTCTTCAAGGTGTATTAAATAGAATAAAGGTTATACCAAGCGATTTGTCACTTTCAGCAAGCCAGAAAAGCAGGAAAAGTAGATTTATTCAGGGTGTTTTTCCAGTCTATGTATTTACAGCCTCCACATTTCCTTGAGATAAAGCTAAGCCAATTCCTAAAGTTTTTTTTCTTTTTAAATGATTTACAGCAAAGTCCCTCTGCATATCTCTGTATTATCTCTCTTGATTTCTATGTCTACATCTCTTCTTTAATATTGAAAAATCATTAACAGGTGGGTGGAACTGCTTCCTCTGACAACATCTCTGGGGTTTTTTTGTGTCACTTCAGAGGACACAGGTGCTATTTTTAAGGCGTCACATTAAACCAGTTTTGTCTTGCATTTGCCTTTTATCTCTTATTTCAGCACAGCCGTATTAACAGGACAGTAGGTATATATGTTTTTTCTTTATAGGAAAAGTGGTTTGGTGAATTTTTTCTAGTGGCACAACTGTGCCACATTTCTGTGCAGTTGTGTGTGTTCAGTGATGGGAGGTACCGTGGAAGTCTGTGAGTGCACAGTGTAACCTGCTGCTGCTGCTACTTCCTTGATCTAAGGCCTTGCTATTTTTCTCTCAATACTAAATGAGGGTTGTTAGTGACTTTCGAAAGACAACAGAAAAAAAATGGCTATTACCTTGTAAATAATGTAGAGTTGTAACTGCTTTTTGCCTCTCAGAATGCTGGAGAAACTTTAAGTAAAAATTATTCTTCTTGCACATATGGATGCAGAGGTAATATAAACACCATTCCTCAAAGGTTTGCTTTATAGTATAAATACTGATGCAATATACAGTAGAAATTAAATACTGAATATATTTATGGCGAACCAGTAACACAGCTAAGATTACTCAAAGCATTGACTGTTCCAGTATTTCCCTTTCTGAGCAGAACAGGCTGGTATTACTCCATAATTTCACTGTAAACCTAAGGAAAAGCCTTGCAGGCTGGTGGCTGAAGGTCTAGAAAATTTAAGGCTCTGGGTGATATGTGCATTTATTTCCATATTCACAGCTGTAATACTATAAAGTTCACATTTACACCAAGATAAATGAACAGCCAAAGTTGTCAGTTTTTGTGCAGCAGAAAGATGTAAAACTGAGGGTGACTGCAGTTAAATATGGAAGACCCATTAAGTGATGTGGTCTTAGTACAGCACTGATACTTACATCAGTAGACCAGGTGGCTAAGAAAGAATAGAAATATGGTCTGGCCTTAAAACAAGTCCTCCTCCAGGATTTTCTTAGAGAATTCCAAATCCAGGGAATTTGACCCATATGACCACAAAAAGTCACCTATGTCCATGCTTCTAAGCCTTAGAGAACTCTTAGTGTTCAGCTGGATCAGGACTGAATTAGCTGTAATGCTTTCAGCCTGATCTCACTGGAATCTGAATGAACGTTATCGCCATCCTATCAGAATTTGTTCTAACAAGCCCACTTGAGTGTCTACCGACACTACCCTGGCTATACCAGGGAATAAAGAACATTTGGCTCAATAAACTGAAAACTAGCAAGAATGTTCTTCATCTCAGAGCTTGAAATGTCAGGTCTGCTGAAGCTCACAAGAGCAATAGACTTTGATTTTGTGAACATTTCATGTTCTGAATCACATGAACCATAAAAAATCTGTCTGATATCTGTCTTAATCCCAAAGTATTATTCATAGGTTTTCTTTTTGTCTGGAAATGTTGCAATAACATTGACTGAAAAGGCTGGGCATTACAGCCTCAAACTGCATGTGGGGAATAGCAGCACCACTCCGTTACAAGACAAGCATTACCCATTGTCCTGCACGTAATCCTACTGAAACACTTTGGAAACTTGATAACGAGGAGATTGTGTTCCTCCAGCTCTCTTCTCAGAAACAAAATGGTTAATAGGATTTTTTAATCTTATATTGGCTTAAGGCAAGAAAAAAAACAGTATTTGCATACATGTATGTATCTGATAAGAATTATACCTCTATTAATAAGTGTTCCCACTCATTGAACTTCCAAATTAAAGATGAAACCCCTTACAGTTTAATTTATATTTAATATACTCATATATTACCAATTTTCGTACCAGTCACGGTATCACAATCCTGATTTTGTGAGCTGTGAATTTGCTACAAGATTCTTATTGAAGTGAATAGTAATTGAGAATCCCAGCATAATAAAGGATCAGGCTGAATAGAGGGTACAGCATAATGTAACTCCTCTATACTAATTTCTTGATTGCTCTGGTAATGGATAGCTTTTTTCTTCATTTCTTATCAGTTATTTGCTGGATCCACTTTTGTCTCCTTAGATTGTGAGCAAAATTCTTTGCTGACACAGACGGGTACATCTCCTTTCATTGATGTTGTGCTTGTCTGCCCCAGCAAATTATTGACCTCAACCTCAAGAACAGCAGTGATTCAATTCCATGCATAGGCTGCATTATTTTGCCCCATGACAGGTGAATAGTGAACTGAGAAACACCTGCATTATTTCTATGACTTGTTTATCTTCCTGCTGAACTGGTAGCTTTGGTATTACACAAAAGAGTCTTCTAAAGGACCAAGTAGGCAGTGAAATGATGACCTTGGTGTGGGGCGGGCCACCAAGAGCAGCCAGGTACAAACTTGGCACAGTCAAGCCCCAAGCTGGGTGACAGTGACACACTGAAAAGAAGCAGGCATAAACTGAAAGGCCAGAGTTTCCCCATGGCCCTGGCAGACACTGTTGGGCCTCTGTCACCCCAGGAGAGTGTGTTGTGGCCAGGCACAGACTCAGTTCTACCAGGTACAGCTACATTAATTGCAAAATTGCCTGATCACACAGAGTGAGGCTGAAGGGGCCTGCCGGGGTGTCCTGCATCAGTCAAGGGCAAGGAGATGCTTCTCTTTTCCTTATTTTGGCCATGCCAAGAGAAGTTTGGCTACTGAGATGGACCTCAGAAACTCAGACAAAGATATGGAATAGCAAAAAATGTGTAATGATAGCAAAATGACTCCTCTCTACCACAACCGAATTAATTGTTTTGCTTCCAATATTTCTCCTGGAACTGCTTACAAACCCATGTTATTCAATGGCCTGCTCTCATTTTTAAATACTGGGATTATAGCTTGAGGTAAACCACTTGGAATAATACCTCTTCTCTCTATTTCTTGCTGACATTGAAAAGATAACTTTTGTCTAATAATGTGTTGATACATTTGAAGAATCCATTTTTAAAAAATAAAACTCATATTACAAGCTTTACATAACCTTTCTCTTCTTGTAAATTTAAGAGATAGATTAAAGTACTTTCAATTCACTATTGTTTTAAAGGGGTTGATTTGATAATGTCAGATAGTATTTAAATCCTCTTCTCTATTCAGTCAGTGTCAGTCTTCCTTTAAGCAGCCAAATGGCATCCTTTGCTCTATCTGGAATAATTGTGAAGAGACTGTAAATGCAAAAAAATGTCCTTGAAAAACTCTCTTTTTAAAAATTGCTTCTTCATTCATTAAACAAAATATTATTTCTGTTTGGTCTGTCATTCTGCAAGTTTATAATAATCATTCAGTGTTATCTTTTCTGGTCCTCATGATTTTGATTCAGTCATGGTTTCTGCACTCTGAAAATATGATTTAAATCAGGTTAGAGAAATTCCAGACTAATCAATTGGTTTACATGAACCTTTTCTTCTGCAAACAGCAGTAGGACCAGATGAAATGGCTGGGTATACTTGGTATACTTGGTATGATTGATCATACTAAAATCTCCTATCCCAAATTATGTCATCTTGTCTTTGAACAGACAGATTAATTAAAGGACCTTTCCAGGTAGTGTCTCAGGCTTTTCCCAGTAGCATGAATGGTCCAAAACAGTAGGTTCTCATAAGAACTGTTTTTTTGCTAGTATAATACCATTAAACCCATTTATGGTCTAAGTTTTACTTAAAATACCTTAAAACGTACTTGGAAAACAAACAGGTTTCTGGAGTTTTGCCAGGCTTTGTATTGAAACCTCCCTCAAGGTTTCCTTGATTAGCCCATTGCTCAGCAGTAGCAAAGTCATCTTTGATTCAAGTTAGTAATTACTGTTAGTGAAAGCATAGAGGAGGAAACAGGGATGATCAACGTTATAGAGAAGCTTCTACAGTGGGAGCAACACCAACAAAGACTCTACCCCTTGGAAAAAGTTTGGCCAAGTTAAAATACAATTAAGTTCTTTCAAATAATGAGTGGCAAAGATGAGAAAAACAGAGAAAAAATATTTGCTGCATTTTGGAAGGAAAGTGAAGTGAAATCAGAAGGTGATTATTGCAAGAGAGAAGTGCTTGTTCACACAGCAATGGTAAAGCTGTGAAACACCTCTGGGGCAAGAAAGAGTGGAACACAACTGGCAGAGGCTTACACTGAGTAAAGAAAAAGGGTGAGACAAATGCACAGAAGAAAAAGTTACACAGGACTATTAAATAAAAACAGCAATAAAATATGTCAAACCTTTGGCTCAGAAAACCTCTAATCCATTATTTTTGGATGTGAGAAGAATATATACAGGAGGTATCACTATTTGCTTGTCCTCTTTTTTGCTCTTTCCTAGGCATTCACCATTAGTCATTGCCAGAGACAAGAAACTGGGCTAGAGGAATACTTAGTCTTACTCAGGAGAGCTTCTTTTGTGTTACTCCTTTCCAAGTTTCACATAGCTTTAGCAAGTTTGCTATTTCTAGAATTTTCTTCTCATTTCTTAGAGTAATGACATATAGAATTTTCCTCATAAAAAGTTACAAAAGTAGCATATACTCTGTTAGAGATTGTAAATAACCCTTAGCTGTTGGTTTTATATATAAAATCAGAGATAGCTCCTGAGTAGTTTAAGGCTTTAACATCAATAACTTGCAAATTTAATTTCCTTTTTCAGAAAATGTTTTGTATGCCTAAGGGGTTTTCTAATGGTTTCTGTCATCATATGCTGTTTCCTTCCAGTATTAGTGACTTCTCAATATACTGTTTTGCATCAGTATTCCTGTGAACTCCTTACACATTTTATCTTTTGTCCTAGTTTTCACTTTTCTTCAGCTCTGTTTATCAGCTGACTGTCAAAGCCTGTTTTATGACATCCTTTAGAAGATCTTCTCTTCTTTCTCTTCTTCTTATGATTTATTTGAAAGCAATGTCCTCTAGTTTTTTGCAAGTGAATCTCAATCCTGGAGAAGATTGAGCTTCTTAAACATATGATCTCACTTTCACTGCAATGTGATCCAAGCACGCTAAAATAGTGGGATCTTTACCACTTCATTAACAAATTCAGAAGTTAGTATGGAATAAAGGTATAGTGTGAATAAATTAAACATTCTTATTCCTCTGGTAGGAACGATTGATCAAACGATGAAAATAAAAATGTTAAATGCTTCATTATCTATATATTTTTATTTCCTCTCTTTTTATAATAAAATGATTCACAACTGAGGTCCTTCTATAGACATGATTTTTCCAGGGTATTGCAATAATTCAAAGAAACACCTACTATTCGACTTTCTGTTTAATTTGGAGTGTACTTTATTGTTGCTAATAACTGACAAATGTGCCTATTAATAAGACCAATTATATCTTTTTCTTAAACATATTGCTTTTAAAAATATACATTTGACAAGTATAAGCAATAAATGTCCACTGAAAAGTCTCTTTCACATCCCTTGAAATATGGTGAAATAATTTAAGTAAGGATATTTTAGTGTTTCCAGTGTTTTCCTCCTTTGAATATTGCTAATTAGAAGGCATTGCTTTAAAAGAAGGAGATACTTACATTCAGTCTATCAAAAAGCCTGGAAAAACTTTGTATGTTTAATACCATTAGCCCTTATTGGCAAAGGGTTTGGGGATTTTTGTGTGTATGTACGTACAGAGTACACGTGAACATGGTTTTATTGTAACATTAGAATACTGATTTCTCACTTTGTTCCAATCCCTGCCTCTTCTGCAGCCTCTTCAAGTAAAAAAAA
>VXAX01005887.1:480597-490776 GCA_013399835.1 Leptocoma aspasia
AAAAGAAAAAGAAAAAAAGAAAATAGCTGAATGAACTCTAAATGGATGAAAAGCTACAACTTTCTAGCCATTATGCCTGGATGTGTGAATTATTTATTTTGCATTATAGAAGAGGTATATTTCCTACCTATGGTGTCACTGTGTTAGGAACAAAGTACCTCCAAGTTGTGCTGGGTGCTTTGTCCTTTTTTTTCTCTACTCTCTTACTGGAGGTTATGCTGGTTCTTTCTTTTTAGCCTATCTTTTCTCTGTTTTAACACACAGAGACCTGTTTAAACAACTGTAAGGCTGTATGAAGTCACAGTTAGTATGCAATTAGTAGTGTTTGACAGTCACTCAAAACCTGTAAGGTTTTGGGAAGAGCAAACAGGTTATTGCAGCACAGCCATGCCATCGTTAAATCAAAATTCCTACAGGTTTTTCCACAACTTTATTTTAATTTTAGTTCAAGTGTTTGACACGTGACGTGACATTCATCATGCCTATCTCTCTCTGTCTAGACATGGGGTGTTTAATATAAGCTGGTTGTCTCAGTCCTGTTTGCAGGAGATATCTCCTTAGTGTGATTCATCCCAACTGTGTTATGTATTATCTTAAAAGAGTGTGGATTTCTTCTGTCATATCTCTGCCCTTTGAAATAAAGAAATATCTGTGGAAACTGCAGGTAAGTGACCAAACAAGGCTTTGTCCTGCCCTGTTGTAGTGACCCTGACCAGAAGACCGTCGCATGTGGAGCAGTTTGAGGTGCACAAAGCAGTTACCCCAAGCACACCCACAGCTTTCAGCCTGTGCTGGGCTGCCAAATCCCTGGGCTAGGGGAGGAACTCCTCCAGTTTATCACGACAGAGCATCCTGCAGGCAGAGCCCAGCTTTTACCAGCACTTATGGCTTTGCCTTGATCTAAATGTCAACAAGGAGTTCTCAGGTGAACCTCGTATGACTGTAGCAATGATAGAGTTGTTTACTCTTGAGTGACAATACCAATACAAGAAGGCAATAGCTGCTTCTACTGCAGCATAAAGAACACAGAACACCTGGATCCAATTAAAAAATATTATTTTTCAGGCTACAGTTGCATAGGTACAGCAAAGCCTTTAGAATTTTGGCACTTACACTTTTATTCTTCTTTTTAATAAAGAACTGTAATCAAATGTAACAAGATTAGGTCCACAGTTACAGATAATTGTATATGTACTTGTGCAGATGCTGGCTTTCAATTATCCACATATAAGTATAGCATCTGAAAGTTCTTAAAACATGAAAGAGATTTTTTTTTTACTTTTCTATCACAAGAAGTCAAATGGAATTGACTAATATTTCCAAAGCCATTATCTGAGCCAAGTAAAAACATGAGAAACTGCAGCCTAAAGATACTTTGATTCAGGAAGGAATTTTTAGTTTGAAATAGTGGCACTGCAAGAATGGCATGTCCAGAAGCTCAAGACCACCCTGTAGTTGATGGGACCAGGAAATTAATTCAACAATGAAAAGTTATAGCACAGATTAAACAAAGGCATTTACCCAAACTGGCCACATGGGTTTTTTTGAACCACTGAAGATATACTCTTGCATTGAAAAGCAGTGAAAAAAACGCTGATATGGTGGGAAGCAGATTACCTAATTTTCTGGTAGTGAAGTCTTTCCATAGTAATTTAAGAGCTGTAATTTCTAAAATAACAGAAGAGGTTGGCCCACTAGTGCCTCAGTTAGATCCTTTGTGGTCTAATATGAATTAGATTTAGCAGGGTCTGTGCTCAGGGCCAGCCATTTCTCCAGAATGAAAGCTGAGGAAGATACAGATAGCCAGGTGAGTCCTGTCGAAATTATTAAAAATTGAACTCTTGCCAAACTAAAATGGGAAGTAATTACTTTTATATTTCTAAACTCATTTTAGACAGTGCAGAATAAAATCAGATTAGGTCCCAACACTTCTGAATACTGCAGCAACAAGATCACGTTATCTACTACGCAGGTTTTTCCTAGATGCACCATGACACTTCCAAGATGTGAGATGTCTGTGGGCGTGCAGCCACCAGGACACCACAAAGGCAATGTTTGTCCTGCACAGTGTTCCTGTGCCATTAGGGGCCTCTGAGGGGAATGTTTATTTAGGCAATCTTGTGGAGTTTAGAAAGCTGCCTGGAACAGGTGCTGGCCTTAGAAAGACAGATGGCTTTACTCCAGCATGCCTTTGAAGTGAGTTTTGGCTCTGAACCAAGCTCATAACACCTCAATCTGGAAACATCTGTGATAACTGCTAGCCAAGCTGAGTGCTCAGTTTTACTACAGTAAGTGAAAGGAAGTATGAAATAAATACAGACATGCTAGGACTAATATGAAATGTGGGCCTTACCTACCTTGATCTATGTTAAGACTTCTTTTTTTAATTTAAATTTGCTTTACCTGCAATCCATCAGGAATTTTCAAGTGAGACTCTGAGGTCAGAAAATAATTATCTGTCAAAAGCAAAACTCAGTAGGAGAGCGGAGTGGGCTTTGAAGCCTTCTGATGTCACACTGACACGGTTGAAAGCCCTTTCAACTTTTAAAATAAAAATTTCAATAGATTTTCAAATTTTATATTATACTTTCCTGAAGATTTGAAGGGGTTTTTTAAGTAGAGGGAAAACGAGAAAGAATTCTTCAGATACATTAAGAATGACTTTTTTGTAGCTGAGCTTTGTTGTTCTTTTAATATAGTTGAGTCAGGTAAAATGTCAACATTTCAACTTTTTTCTCTATTTCATTAGAGATAAAATTTTCAAAACCTCACAGGATGGAAAGCTCAACCTGATAGACCCAGGTCTAGTTTTGAAGATCTTTTGCATAGATTTACTTTGAACAAATTTGAACAATCTGCTCCAGGACTTCTAGTCTTGTTACTTTGGAGATAAATGTTGGAAGCATTAGAAAAACAAGGTCACTGGTGGCAGTAAGAACCTGATTAGATGCACAAGGTATGATTTATCTGAGCAAGAAATAGACAGTTCTAAGGCATAGAACACTTCTTCCTTAAAAAAGACCTTTGAAATAGGTCACGTAAAGGCTACCCTGAAAGTACCTTTCTTTTGGCAGGCTATAAAAAGTATGATTAGTTTGAATCCAGAAAGCTACTCTTTGGACACAGAAATGAGAATCCCACCCAGAGAGAGTAAAAAGAATTAAAATAACCGGTATCAACTGCTTTGTCACTAAGTGAGGACATCTGAAGTATCGGAAATTTTGTTATCGTCCATTCATGACAGCCAGCATGAGAGATGGGATAAAAATGTAGTTGTTAACTAGTAGAATAGTTAGAGAAGTTTAGGAGATATATGGGAGATGGAACCAGAGGTACTGACTGATTTATGGACAACATTTTAATAAATGGAGAAAAAAATGGTGAGGCTGGAATTTGATACAAACATAGAATGGGTTTGAGGTTGGATCCTTCTAGTACCTGGAGGGAGCCCACAAGAAAGATCAAGAGAGACTATTTACAGAGAGAGCTTGTAGTGACAGAACAAAGGGGAATGGTTTCAAACTGAAACAATGCAGATTTAGATCAGATAGTAGGAAGGAATTCTTTACTGTTATGGCAGTGAGGCACTGGAATAGGTAGCCCTGAGAAGCTGTGGTTGTTCCATCCCTAGAATGTTCAAGGCCAGGTTGGATGAAGCTCTGAGCAACCTGGTCTAGTGGGAGGTGGTCCTGCCCCTGGCAGGGGGGTTGGAACAAGATGATCTTTACGGTTCCTTCCAGCCCAAGCCACTCTATGATTCTATGATCATCTAGTCCATCCCCCTGCCTCTTCAACTGGAACAGATTGCTCAAATGTCTGTGCAACCCGACCTTGAACACTTCCAATGATGGGAAATGCACAACCAACTTTTCAGCAGTTTGATATTAAAATTATATTTCTCCTTTCCAGTGCAAATAGAGGAGAGGCAGAGAGATGTGACACCACCTTTATAAACTTTCATGAAGCAGTGGTCTAATTTGACATTTCTCTTGAAAATATCTGGAACAAGACACACATAAGAAAATGGCCAGAGTTATTTAGCCAGTCAGTTAGATTGCCACCACACAATTGTCTGAATTCTTTATCTTGCTAAAAAATAACAGCAAATTTTTTTTTAAAAGTTCATTTTCTCTGTTTCAGCTTAGGAGAGTTTATTGTGCAGTCACCTTCTTGAATCTGCAGCTAAACACCCTCAGTGCAGGTGATTTTATCCACGGACAGTACCCTAGACACTAAAGCAACAATGGTTTTCCTTGCAATACAATGCACTGAGCATAATTGGAGTACTTGAAACATATCTAGAAATAATTTGTAGGACAACAGTATCTAATTATGTTGGATGCAGAAGTCTGGTAAGCAGCACTAACTACTGACAATTGTAGCACTGAAAGTACTTTAAATGAAAAAGAAATGTAATTTAAATGGTAACATCAGGATGATGAAATCAGTTTATGTAACAGAAGGAAAACAAAACCTAATTAAAAATATTGTGGACTGTACAGAAAGTTCCTCTACAACTTCACATAAAAGTTAATTCTCACAGTTGTTGTGTCTGTTGATTTGTTTTGGTTTTTTGATACAGGGCTCATTAGCCCACATAAATTTCTGTGGTTAGATAAAAATTACTGTTCTTCGTGGTCCTTTGGTTTCCCAGCATGATATGTTTTGTAGGACTAATCCTTTCCACAGCCTGCCATATAATTAGTGTTGGTGTGCATCTGCATTGACATTTTGAGAATCTGTTAGGATATAATTTTATCTGAAAACATTTTTGGGATGAACAAGTTATACAGTGATTGCTCACTGGTCTTTTTTTGTTGTTTTTCCCATTTGCAAAATAGTTAATGAGCCCTGAGAAGATGCATGTTTTCACCCAGAGACTTTCACAATACTGCCAAATTACATTTGATCTGGGAGCGAGCACTCTCCTCAGGGAGAGAACAGGGGGCTGCTTGGGACAGCCAGTTTCCAGGGCCAACACAATTGCACAGGTACACTTTCCATGAGCTGGCAAGGTTGACTGGGCATCAGCAACAGACTGGTTGGGCTGGGCAGTCTGCCTAAGGCAGCAGACTCCTCTGGAGCTTACCCTGTTGGACTTGACCAGGCAAATAAGGACTAATGCTCACTGAACATATGGCTGTACTTCTTAATGTGAAAGTCCTTCTCTGATAAGAAGTAATTTTGAGCAGCTGGGTAGACTTGGACTTGGTAAGAGGCTGGTTTATTTCTTAGACAAGAAAAATGAGCATGCACTGAGTAAATGAATTATCCCAATTAAGCTTTATTTTTAGTATAGCATTGGGTAAACATGGATATTAAGGCCAAATCTCAAGTATAAACTCAAGATTATAGGAGAGGGTAGAGAAAGAAAAAACCTTGCCTCTGTGAAGTGGAGGTGACACATGGCCACCCCGTAGTTTCTTTTGATAGCTGGTAAGTGTGGGATCCAGGTGCTGTCATCTGTCAAGAAAATTAGTTTATGAAATTAGTGAGGGAATCTCCTACCCCACCCAAGGATTTCTGGTTTATTGCATGGTTTATTGGTCTTTATGATTGTGATGAAAAATCTCAGGCTCTATCAACCCCACTCTTTTCTCATGGCTTTCCTAGGGGGAGCTGATGAGTTTCTCATATCATAAGTTACTGTGACCTAAGACACTGGGAATCTTTTAACAACGCAAATATTACTATATCATTAACTTAGTCACTTACCAGACAGGGTATATTTGCTCATTAATAGATTAAATTATCAGGTTGTTTTTTGTGCGTTTGTTTTTATGTTGGTTTTTTTTTTTTTCCTGGTGGAAGATATGACAGAACTTGCACTTCTCTGTACAATAGGTACATCCTCCAGGGAAAGAAGAATGAAAATTCATGACAAGACTGAAATTGCAATTAACTGGATGATTGGTTCCCACAAAGAATGGAGATAAAAGAGGAATATCAAGCCAATTACCTGGTGTTGAGGTAACAACATTATGTCGTGTGGAATACAGTGTTTGGTAAGCACAGCATTACTGGCAGGTGGAAAGTTCTGTAACCTCTGGCTTGTAGGCAATGCTAAACTGGTAATTTAACAGCACTCAAATAAGCAGGAATGTCAGCAACACTTATATAGCTTGGCTGTTGAGGCAGACAGGATAAAACAAAAGGAAATCTTGATACTAAGAAATTAAGACCAGAAGTGACAAGAGGGAGCTGTTTCAATGTAGCATTAAGTAAGAAGGGGAATGTGAAAAAGTCAGAAGTGAAATTTTCCTTGGTGGTATTAGAAGTTACTAGACCTGAAAAGATCTGGAGAGGTAGGATTTGTTCAAATGCAAACAAGATAGAAATACCTTAGAGTGACAATGTTTTCAATAACACCTTTAGGGATTTTATTACTGAATATTTTTCAAAGCAAAAGAGCTATGGTTCCATTTTCAGCACATGGGCTGAACACTTTGCCAGATATGAATACTTAGCATCGTTATGTTATCAGTAACTGATTCTCAGGAGTAAATGTTCTGATTGTAAACCGAATGTCAGGAGTAAAAGTATGGTGGACATAAGAAGATGTAAAGGCCTAGTGCCATAGCTCTTAAAAAAACATCAATCAGAGAAGGTCAAGAAGCCTCATACAAGCAGACTTGTATGAAACCACCAGCAAAGCTCCTTTGCTTTTCTTCTTCTACTGAAAAAGATATTTTGCAAAATGGTGTCCTCATATGAAAATTATCTGTGGAAGAATCATCATCTTGGAAATCTGTCACAGGGTGGAAAAGGAAATCCTAACTCATAAAAACACCTTATGGTTAATGGGAAAGAAAAAAATACTATTAAAATACTTAAATGCCCCATATTTCACATTTGTAACTACTACCTTCTCTTTTCACAACATTTTTAACAAAAAATGCTGAAGTTTTATTAAGAAATATTAGTCAAAGTATTAAGAAAGATATTTCTTTGAGACTTCAAGTATTGCTTTTAAGTATGATGATGTAGGGAGGTAAGGACATATATCTGTGGTTCTCATTTATTCCAAAGATATAAGCATGATGTATTGAGTATGTAAATGTAGTAATTGCCTAACTCATGCCAAGGCATGCTATATAAAAATGAAAGCATCAAGAATTCCCCCCTTTTCTTTCCAGTAATATTAGAGAACAAAGAATAAATTTTTTTTAAAAGGGTTTTAATGAAGTAATATCATTAACTACAGCACCTTGACTAGTAAGGCGGAACTTGTTTTAGAAAAATGTGTATCCCAAAGGAGTGTTTTTATTAGATTTCAATTAGATTCTGGAATTCCATATTTATTCTCATTGGAAATTTTCAGATAACTTCAAGATGAGCTTTTGTAGCTTGGAATCTAACTTCAAAAATCCCCATAGGGTTAATGATTTTGCATTTTATTTCCACAAAGTTAGACAATCGGGAACTGAATGTTATATTTTTTTGGGTTTTTGCATAAATGTCTGGGGATCTGTAAACAGGGTAAAATAAACCAGCGCTGAGGTAATGTAAATTAGGAATCAGGACTGTTGACAGTGTAAGCATTTCTAATGTGCTATTAGCAGAGGGACAGTTTAACTAATGAGGTACAACATCAATAGTGTGAAGTATTATTATATAATGCTCACATATTTGTTAAACCATATTAACAGAGGGACTGTTTAACTAATGAGGTACAACATCAATAGTGTGAAGTATTATTATATAATGCTCACATATTTGTTAAACCATAATATCCAATGAATATTCTCCTGCTATTTAATTAGGCATTGAGGTTACAATAAACGGACTATTTAATTTTTCACTTTATATTTAATCAAATAGCTGCATTCTTGTAAACATTTGCCATCGACATTAAAATAATATAATTACCATCTTGTAAATACCAAGTTAGGTGCCTCACAAAAGCACAAATGGGTAAGGTCACAGCCTTGTGCTTCTATAAATTTTCCACATCTATCTTTTGTGACTTAAAGCCAAATGCACAGTGCGCTGTTCCTGTTCTGGAGCAGGAGGCGCTTGCCCATTGCTCTGTGTGAAATGAGTCACTGCCTGACCAGCATCTGAACACAAATCTGCTGGTCAAAAGATTCCTGGCTGGAGCAGTGTCTTGTCTGCGCAGGTGCAGAAGCCTTCTGTGGTTTGGTGTCCCACCATGCTGTACTGTGGCTCCAGACCCCTGGGGCTGGGGTCTCCAGTGGCTCCCCATGGGTGCGGGTGCCCCGTGGGGCTGGGGAAAGCTGCCATGGTGAAAGTGTCCCTTTTCACCCTGCCTGAGGGAGCTGGGAGGGCTCACCTTGGTTCTTCACTTCCCACTTTTGTAAGTTTTAGAAAATTATGCGCATTTGCTGAATAAGGTCCCATGACTAGTTTGTCTTTTATCATACCAGTTCTGATCTCTTCTTCAAGTGTTACAGATCAGACTGAATGAAATGCTGTTGTGGCTTAACCCCAGCGGGCAAGCAAAGCCCACACAGCCATTCGCTTACCCAGCCCTGGTGGGAGGGGGAGAGAATAGGGGGGAAAGGGGGAAAGGGGGAAAACTCAGAGGCTGGGATAAAGACACTCTAATAGGGAAAACAAAAGCCACCCCCAGAAGCAAAGCAGAACGAGGAATTCGTTCACTCCTTCCTGTGGCTGGGCAGGTGTTCAGCCATGCCCAGGAGAGCAGGGCTCCACCATGTATAATGGTGACTTGGGGAGACAAACACCCACTATTCCAAAAGTCCCCCCTTCCTCCTTCTTCCCCTAACTTTACATGCTGAGCATGACTGTGTATGGTATGGAATATCCCCTTGGTCAGCTTGGGTCCCATCTGTGTCTCCTCCCACACTTTGGATTACTTCTATACATAGCCATTTCTCCTCATCTGTAGGCTTCTTTGTCATTTCCCCTACTTACTTTCTTTTGACCAGTTTAAAAGAAAACAATTGCTATTGCAGGTAATTTTCTTTATTTATTTGTTTAGGTCAGTATTTTAAAACAATGTAAAGCTTCCCTCTGGATCATTTTTAAAATTTAACATGTATAAAAGACTTCTGAATAAAAAAAATATTTTCAATGTATTTTCTATTTATTTTTTCCATGCTATCAGTAGTTCTCAGCTTTGCATTTAGGATCAAAACTTTGGGTAGAATTTTAAAAAATAGAAGTGCACATTTCACACAATATTTTCCTGAACTGCTTTTTGTCCTTCATCCAGCTAATTTAATCTTTGAAAATACTTCCTCTCCCTAAAAACAGTTGATGGAAAACCCTATCTCAACCTTTATGAAAGTATAATATAATTTTTAAACTATCTGATATTGTAAAAGGACTGCGACGGATAATTTCATTGTATGATCTGTTCTCCCTCCCTTTGCAAGAATTCCCAGTGATAGCCATAGGAATTCCACAAACAAAATAAATGCCTTGTCTGACAGACACCTTCTGAGACAGAGTGTACCCTGAAGAGAAAGGTGGTACCATCTAGGCACTCTCTTTTTTTAGGCTGTGATAAGGTCTGGGAATATGTTGCCTAGAAACTACCTGGAAGATTCATTTGAATTTTAAAATTTATTTTGGTTGGATGCATGCTCATTTTGTATTTGTTTTCTGTAATGAACAAATTTATACCTTGTGCCCAGCTAAATGGCTTCTATTCTCATATATGAACAGCAGACACAAAACAAGACAGAGAAATGATTAATCTAAGATTTTGTGACTTATATTAGAAAACTTAATATAATTTTCTCCAATGTAATTTTTTAGGGACATTATTTGCAGAAAACTAGATGACTTACAGAATGTATGGTTTGATATCAGTTATTCACCTGGTGTTAACTTTAAGAACAAGAAAGCAAGCATTGTTTGTACATCATGTTCCCTCTGCAAGGTCAAGCTCTGCCAGAGCTTGGGTGAAACTTTCAGAACAAGTAGTATGATCAATATGAGAACTAAGGATGCCTGGTTCCCTACAGATTTCTTTTGAGGTTGGTTCACTTTGATGTCTAAGCAGGCAAGATCTATGAATGAAGCTTTTCACTTCTTGACAATGTTAATAATGGCTCACGCCACGTGGATCCTCTGATGTCTAATCAAGGTTAAACCTCCAATTTCATCAGTGCAGGTCCTTAACAGGCTGCCTCAGGTGCCCTTTTTTTTTTTTTTTTTTTTTTTGGTGCTAGTAAGAAGCAGATTCCC
>VXAX01005887.1:490790-512824 GCA_013399835.1 Leptocoma aspasia
TTTTTTTTTTTTTTTTTTTTTGCTTGGTGCTAGTAAGAAGCAGATTGCATTAGAAACATGAAAACTTCCACTATTTGGGTGCCACTGGCCATTGGTTTTGGGGGAGATAAGTTATTTGGGAGAACAGGCAGACAAGCAGATCTAGAATACGATCACACAAGTTTTCCCTAAAGAACAGGGTATGAACCACGATGCTTATGACGTGATACTGAAGCTGAGGCCCTCCCTTCTCAATATGAGTTAAATCTAAGGCTTCTTGCTGTTACAAGGAGGCAAAACATTCCTGCATGTCTCATGATAGACAAGCTGAAGCCCTGACCTCTGATGGCTTTCTCTACTCATGTTAGAGGAGCTGCTACGGATTTTTCATTCAAAGTAGAGGGGTCTCTGCCCATGATTAACCTGTGTGGTTTCCTGCACAGAGACACTGGGATCCAGTAATGACTTAAGCTGTTCCATACCAGATGGCTGAACCCTTCTCAGCAGGATGTAGGTAAGACACGAACAGGAAGATCTGAAAACACAATTATAGAAATGTTCCCAATGTCAACATGCATTTTCAAAGGTAGTGGCATCCTTGTGGAGTCACACAGTGAACAAACAGAATCAGTGCTAATACAGCTTATGAAAACTCAGGTTATTGCTAGCAGGTGATGAGACTATCCTTATCAGGCACGAGCAGGAGCTAAGAAACTGCTCCCATTTATGACAGCCCTTATCAATAAACTGAAGAGATCAAGCGCTTTCATTCTTCTGATTTTTGCTGAGAAACTTTTGAACTGCTCACTTAAAATCATAGTGTCTGTTCAACTTCAGACAGGTGAAGTCTTTGTAAAAATACATCAACATTTCAATGATAAAAATAAACCTTCTTTTGTGCTGCAAAATTTAAACAGAGAGATTAAAAGAAGCTGTTTCTTCCTCTTTTTTTTTTTTTTTAATTAATCATCTAATCATCTAGCCGATTTGTCATCTCTCTCTTACTTTTCAAGCTTTACCAACCTTCACAGGGAGCAAATGGTGCTACTGGAGTGCTTTACATTTTGTGGCTTGCAGAGTCAGACTGTGAGCTTCTGGTGTGATCCAAAGTAAACCAAAGAAAATAAGAGTCTTTCCACTGGCTTCAGGTAACATTAGATCAAGCTTTAAATTCTTACAGCCAAGGATGATGGTGCTATATTCAGATCTGATACTTCAGGTTGCAAAAGACCACAACTTCTTTTTGAGATCTACAGAAATTAGACTTTCTGTATTTGTTGAATCCAGTCTTGGTGTGGGCTGCATTTTCAGCTGTTCAAGTGGAAACAGATGCTGTGCTTCAGAAGCTGAAATAGATGCTAATTTAAGATATTGCCACTGTTTTTTGTGTTCCTGAGAGGGTAAAGACAACAGGGACATCAATTTGTACCAGTGATCCCAGGAGTCAGACAAACACAAGACAATCTGAGTTCTTCCTGATAATTGGAAAATTAGATACAATACGCATTCAAATCTCTAATAACACAAAGTGATTTTTCACTATTTATCACATGAGACAGTTTAAAACAAATGAACTAGCTAAATGGAAAAGGAGAGAAAAGTGCCTGCAAGTTAGTTTTCTTTTGTTTGTCAAAAAAAGTTTCTCTGACTTGTTAGCAAAGGGAAAAGGACAGTACAGACTCATGATTCTGCTGTAGTCAGCAACATCTAAAAGAAGAAAGCAGTTTGGCTAAAAATGTGAGCTTGTTATATTTATACAGCAGCATGTGGGGCAGTGTATTTTATTTGACTTTCCATTGCAGCTGTTGCAATTGGTCTTTGTGAAGCCTATAGGTAAGTATAAAAATAATATTTGACTTTATTTGCAGGTTGCTCATGCACTGAGTAAAATCCACCACAGCTCTGTTTCTCCTATTTTAAAGTATAATATCGCACCTGCACATTTTGAACAAAGAAAGGCTTTGTAAGGCACCTGCCAGTTGTCATGGAATCACACACTATTGTTTTAAATAGCATATTGCTCCTGGGCACATGCAGCAATGATCATAAATTACACAGAGGTTAGAAGAAATGGCAATGTCATTGGTGAGATAAGTATGATCCACATTTTTAGGAATATATGCTCATCCTGCTCAGACTGAAGCATTTGAGTATTTTTAAAAATTTTTCCTTTATAGAGAAAGGAAAGAAGTATTTTAAGTACATTTTTTTTTCTTTTTTTCCCTCATAGAAAAAAAATAAAAGCAGAAGGCATTTTTATGAGTGTTTCAATGTGTTGACATCATAAACATCTTTGTGTATTACCTCCATTTATAAATCTTGGGTTTTAAGGTTGCACAGAATCCCAGCAAACATAAAACATCTTTTAAGCCTCCCACATGAAAAATCTTCCAAAATGAGCCTATGGGGAAGTGGTAGCCAAATGTTCACGTCCTAAAAATTTGCAACATCATGTAAAAGAACCTGCCTTAGGAGTATTTAAGAATACTCAGCTGAGTAACTCAGTGCTTTAGTAGAATGAATGAAATGCCATATGTTCATAAGGAAAATTAGGTTATTTCAAAATCTGTAGTGATACTAATAACCTACCTGTAGATAAGAGTAATGCATATGGATTAAAGAATACTGTCATCGATACTGTTGTCTCTCCCTTTTCTACTTGAGCAACAAACAGTGTCTGAAAGCAAACTGAGAGATATTTTTTTGGTGTACTGAGCATGAGAAGTGAATATATCTTGCAAAATTAAATGGTTTTTTTGGTGTATATATATATATAATGTGTAATAGATATGTTTAAATATATATTTTTAATTCTAAAAAAATGTAACCAATGTCAAAGAGTAAGTCAGTGGAGGCATCTCTCAAAACTAAAATCCTCTTAACTAATTAGATATTTTATTTCTTAATACTTCCTTGTAGAGATGATTAGAAAACTTCCATGAAAATATTTTATAATGCAAGGCAATAATCCCTAATACTTGTTGGCAGCATAAGAATTTGTTAGCTACACCCAGAGCCATCTGCCATATTTAGCAAACCTTTAAAATAAGCAGTAGAGGAGATAAGGTGTTCCACATGGAAGACTCAGAAATTCATTACGCAATTTTTTGTAACAACAATCCCTAAAGTCAAATACTTGTATCCTTCAGGTCTTGATAGCAAGCAGAAGAAGTGTATGCATTCTTATAGAAGTTGAACAGGATATTATTCAGTTCACTGGACTTATTTGAACTTCGAAGATATATTACTGGGAGTGTGTTGAAATAACTGAGACCTGATTCTGATGTAAACAATGCCATTTACTCAAGTAGTGTAAATGATTACTCACCATTCACAACAAAGTAGCTTAGAGCAGAAATATACCTCACTGAGATTCCACATTTTAGTCTCTTTTGTTTGTCAAATTTATTTTTAAAATGTAGAAGGTAGAAACCAAAAGCTTCTATTGGGTACTTTAATTTGACCAAAGGGCAAAACTGTTGCTTCTTTCTGTGCATTTCTTTTGCAGGTTCAATGAATAGATACCTTTGGCAAGCTAAAGCACTATTATTTGGCTCACAGCACTGACACACAGTGTTTCTGTTAGCTGAAAAACAGAAGGAAGGTGTGTCATTCAGGAGCCTTAAGAAAATGGTGTTACTTAGAAATGGCTGAAGTCTTGATTCTTTACAGGGCTGCTAAATTTTTTTACTGCTTTTCAGATCTTTATGTTAAGTGTAGTTGCCTAGGCTTAAAGCAAGAATGAAACATTTCCACTCTGTTCATGGATGGCTGGGCAGCCCACAAAAAATTATAAGAGAATGGGGAACAAATGAAAGGGAATCCTGCTAGACATAAAGCACGTTCAGCTCTATTACCTGAGAGACATTTCTGTAAAGGAAACATAAAAAAGTGTAGGAAGGTTTCTTATTGGAATAGCACAAGGAAATTCACATCAGCTACCTTTGCTTAAATGAATCTGCCATAGGTGATCCCGGGCACCAGCACTTAGGTCCAAAAACTATAGCCTGAAACTAAAACCAAGGGTCATCTGTCATCTTCAAAAAAGATGAAGCTGTTTCAGAATCTTCTTTATGCAAGCCCTGCACAAGCCCTCAGTGACATAATCATGCTTGCCAAGCACTGAAATCATAGGAACAGTCAACCCAGGAGCTAGCAGAGCAGGATGTACCACAAAAAGGCTCACAGGACCAAAGCACTGAGAAATGAACCTTCCTAAATGGCTCGTAGTGACATTTGTCTGTGAGCACAGAGCACTGCCTTGATATTCTTACAGCTCTGCCTTGGGCGACGATTACTGGAATGAAATTCAACAAGTCCAAGTGTTGGATTCTGCTGCTAGGGCAGAGTAACACCAGGCACAAGCGTATACTTTGAGAGGAATGGCTGGAGAGCAGCCCTGCACAGAGGAACCTGAGGGTGCTGGTAGGGAGTCACTCAGTGTAAGTCGTAAGCAAGCCCTGGCAGCCCAGAGGCCAGACCCTATCCTGGGGTTCCTCACCAGCTGGGCAAAAGAAGGGATTGTTCCACTGTATTCAGTGTTAGTGTGGTGTCATCTCAAGAAACTGTGTGCATTTCTGGGCCCTGCAGTTGAAGAAGGCTTTTGAATGCATCCAGAGGAGGGCAACAAAGCTGGTAGAATTGGCTGGAAGGGATGTCCTGTGACTTCAGGCTTGTCTTGTTTGGAGTAAAGGAGGCTGAGAGGCAGCTTCGTTGTTCAGCTTCCTGAAGAGGGGAAGTGGAGAGGGAAGTGCTGAGCTCTCCTCCTGGGACTCTGTGGCAGAACATGTGGGAGTGGTTTAAACCTGCACCAGAGTAGGCACAACCTGGGCCTTGGGAAGTATTTCATTACTGAGAAGATGGTCAAATGCTGGGAGAGTCCTAGAAAGGTGGTGGATGCTCCAAGACTGTCAATGTTTAAAAGGCATTTGGACAATGCACTTAACAACATGCTTTAACTTCTGGTCAGCCTTGTAGTGGTCTAGAAAATCCCTGTAGATCCCTTCCAAGTGAAATGATTCTATTCTATTCTATTCTATTCTATTCTATTCTATTCTATTCTATTCATCTCTAAAATTACCTATTGCCCTATTTTTCTACCTTATTTTTCATTACTAAAATACTACTTGTAAATCCAGTCAATTCCCGTTTAAGAAAGGGGAAAATTATTTTATCTAGTTTAATTTGCACAATGTTCCACAAAGAGGTTACACCCAGTGTGTTATTGGCAATCCCCTTCAATCTGACCCTGACTTTGCTGATGTCAGTCACATCCTGGAAGAAAAGTTGCACGTATGTATGTTTTACTTTGCCACTACTGCTCTTGCAAGAATAGCCTAATCAAGTGAGTAACTATGTTTAGGAAAACCAAAATGAGACAAGTGGTGTTTCTAAAAGCTACTCAAAATGGGTTGCAATTTGAGTAGTATGGATGAGATTTCATCGTCAAAAGCAGTCATCAAAAATAGGAATTCCTGTGCTGAGAAGGAACATAGTCTCTGAGACACATTTCTTTGCTCTTATTTTAGAAACGGATGTCCCTGGCAGCTAGTGCTATGGGCAGCAGCATTCACAATTTGCCTAATCTTGGGCAATGGGTAAAATATTCTCTCTTTCTTGCAAGCACTCATTTTCCCTTCTGTTGTCTTCAGAACTGGGGGCATAAAGCTCCTCTGCCCCAGCACAGCAGTGTGAGCTTCCCATCCATGATCACCTTTGGCTTCTTTTGATTCCCCAGAGCCTCTCTCCTGGGAGGTATCACAGGTTCTTTTCTCAGTACTGCTGCCTCTATGATTCAGTCTTCTCTTGCTTATGACAGAGTTGTCAGGATCTTGGAGGGACACAGTAGGACAGTCTTCCCCAAGGTCACACCTAGGACAACTATCCTGTACTTTCACCTTTTTTTAGCAAAGTTTCAGTCACCAAGGCTCTGAAAGGCAAAAGTTATTAAAATTGTCCTAATTTTCATGCTATGCATTCCATTAACTGACTTAGGGGTCATTTGTTTCACAATATCTGACAATTATAATAGTGATTATCAGTTTAATTGTATAGTAGTGCAGACAGGGGACAATGAGGGTGATTTTGTTAGGTGCGCTGAAGCTTGTCAGAAAAAGGCTTCCAGTATCAGTCTTGTGAGCCCAAATGTTCAAAACCTTGAGTATGTCCTTCCATCACAGCCTAAAACCAGGAGATGAAAAAAAAACCCAGGAATTTTAAAATATTTTATGATTCTGAATTTTGATTTTTAGTCTAAGAGACTTTAAATTTTCCTTCAGCATGCCTTCTGAGGAGCAAATGCAGTTTTTGACAGACAACACATTAGTGAATGAAGAGTTTAACAGATTTCTACTTACATTAAAGTTCTATATTGGTAATTTTGTCCTATGTCCTTTAAAGCACAGTAGGATTCCCTTTCCTGCTGGATCCTGGGTCCCACTGGGATCCTATGCTGTTCACAGAATGGTAAAAATCGGAAAGGACCTTTGAATGTCATCTTGTCCTGTTGTCTTGAAGATGTTAAACAGGACTGGACCCAGTAATGAGCCTTGGGGTGCACTGCTAGTTACTGACCTCCAACCAAACTTTATGCCACAGGTCACCAAGCTCTTTATCAGCCTCTCTGTGAGGATCTCACAGTAGGCAGTGTTCATTATCTGGTCTATAGTCTTTATTGGTTTGTTTTCAGTAAACTCTGAAGTCCTGATAGACAATGTCCACTGCTCTCCCCCGTTTACCAAGCCAGCCAATCCATGACAGAAGGTTACCAGGTTGTTTGGGCACAAGTTCCCCTCTGTTCATGCCAGTCTGTTGCTGGCTGTTATTGGATTGTCTCAGCTGTGCTGAAGCTGACTGGAGGGAGATACTAGCACACTGTTGCAATCCCTTTACGTGCTCATTCTGGTCAGGGACCAATCTGAAGCTTGCACAGCTCCTTTGTCCTCTGACTATCCGGTTTAAATCCCTGAGAAGTGACACCAGGGTGATACTTTCTGTTACATCTGAATTTCTACTCAATGTGGAGTTTGGGTATGGACTGATGAACATCGACCTGGAAAATCAGAAATCTCATTAAGATAGCTCCTTAGTATGCGCTATCAGATGCTAATCCAAAAAGGCCACAATATCCTGGAAATGAACCTTGTTCTATATCCAATAAATGAAAAGGCACAAGAGTGAATTGCAATAAAAGATTTTCAATTGATGCATTTGTAACTACTTCTTTTGTTCATACAAGGTTTTTGAGTATCTGTATTTTCTACATGCTTACATCAGAAAATAAAATTAATCTGAAACAGGTGGAGGGAGAAAGAAATAGCTAATCTTTCCCATGCTGTCTTTTGTGATTTGAATATCTCATCCTGTAGTCTTAATGACCAGAGAAGAGGAGAGAGAGATGAGGTGGTAAGAAAGCTTCTCATTTACACAACTGGTTTTGGGAATCAGGAAAAACACATTTACTATGTTATAAGAGCAGATGTCCATGTGGTGTGATTAATATATGGCTAACAGTACAAGTAGGACAAGGGTTTTTTTGTTCTGAAAAAGAAAACAAAGCCATAAACAAAAATATTTTCAATGAGGAAATAAAATGATGGATGATTTTGTGTATCCTAAGGAAAGCTTGAGGATCAGCATATTATCACATGAGAAAGCAAATGTTTCTTGGCAAAACCAGGACAGAATATTATGTCTCCAGTGAAAAGTCCCACAATCCTCGGGAAGATAAACTTCTTCTACTCTTACAGTCTACAGCAGCATTCCCACTTGAGAGACGCACTTCCTGATGAAGAACATCCATGAAAAAGATGCTACAGAATGCAGTGTCATGCCACCTGGTCTCTAACACTTCGCAGTTTTTGGACAAGGTTCACAAAAAGGAAAGGAATGAAACAAATCCATCTAAAACAATGGCTCTAATTTTCAATAAATGTCTGAAAGATAGACTATATGAAGTGTAGCTGTTTGTTATGAAAAGGAAATTAATTCAAGAACCATACAGGATTCTAGAGAACAGCTGAAGCCATCTTTGGGAAAGCCCAGTGGTCTCCTCTATGCTCTGGCTCTGGCTTGGTTGAAAGTGAGTCACAGTTTTGCTGCACTAAGCAGCAACATTACTTGGAGATGCAGTTTTCACAAACAAAGAGCATTTGATTGTGGTCTTGTTTTGTTTTGTTGTTGGTTNATTCTGGGGAGTTTTCCGGGTCAAACTGAGGAGGCAGATGGTCAGTGTTGGCACAGTGGCCAATCAGAGCCTTGCAGAAATGGACCTTCAAAGAACTCATTTTAATGGAGGCTCCACCTGTGGTCAAATCTATTGAGAGCCATTTTTATTTACCAAATGTTGAATGATAGGGTCACTGTCCTGAAAAATGGCTGCACTTCTGTAATACTTTCATCAAAGAAAGCAAATAAGCTCTTCAGAATCATAGCTTTAATGACAGTTGTGCAATTCATATATTTTAAATAAAGTCCATAATTGGCTGGCTGTGAAGTAGAAAGAGAGTTGGTGCAATGAATGGTTTAAATGCAGCAATTACAGTATTTCTTATTCTTTGCCAATCTAAAATTAATGAAAAACCTTTCTTGCTGTGACCTTGACAAATGGTGGTGTAACCTTTTTTGATTCTCAGAGGGGGCTGAATTCTACCCTGTGAGAAAGTGATGTAAAGGAATTGCAGGTGAACATTTATAATTAGTAAACTGAAACCCTGTGACAGGGAAGAAAGCTAAAAGGCACTGATTGGATTTAACATATATTAGACACCATCCCCAAGGAATGGAATTGGAAGTTAGCTCTGAGTATTTTAATTTTTGCATACCTGATTATCTTTGGGCATCACTGAATCCTGCATTATTGAATTGTCTGCAAAATTGATGTAAACCTGCTAGAATCCACCCAAGGTGAAGTGTGATCCTGTAAAATATTGGGTATGTTCAATTCCCAATGCTCTGAGGAAATGCTTAACTGCTCAGGGAATGGGACAGAGAGTGCAGCTTCCCAGAGAAAGGTCTGACATTTGCACTGGAGATATTTCACCTATTGCTGGCATTACTTAGGGGTTTTGACATGGAAGTACAGCACATTAAACCAGTTTTAAACCTTTTTTACACTGCCGAGGTGGTATGAGGGAATCTGGAACCTTCACATTCAAATCTTGTTTGTTTAAATATCATTTCCATGTAGGAATAAAATAGTGCTGGATTACTAAAAGTGATTTGTTGATTTGACATCATGAATACTCCCAGGAGACTCAAAAATCCCTAGAACATTCTTTTCTTTTCCTAATAGATTACAACTGTGATGCATAATGATTCAAGCTATGTTGTGTTTTATCAGCTCTATTTTTATTCCTTCTATGAGGCAAAGAATCTTTGGGTGATAGATAAACAAGACAAACCAGTACAAACATGTACCTTCCCCTTCATATTTTTTGTGTTGCTAAATCCTGCTTTCAACCACTGGATTATCTAAATTGTCTAGGGTGTCTTACAAGTGATGGTAAGTTTTCTGTTATTATCTCTTAATTTCTTGGATAACTCAGAAAATTCTCAATCACTTTTGATAAGCTGAACATCTTGTGTTTTATTTAGTAATTCATATCCTGACAACACTCCTTATTATGAGTCCCACCTCCTTGACTCCTTTCTGACAAGCAAACCAAGTGCAAATACAGGTCAGGAGAACTTATACCCAAATTCCCTGTCCTTTGCATGGAGCATATGAAAATTTGCATTGTAATTAAAGAGATTCTGCAAGGTTAGTGAAGCAGGTCTTTCTGACATTAATTTTTATTATATGTTAACTATTTTGCAAGTTCCTTTGATTTTAAATTAAAAATAGGCACCTTTTCTTTCTAACAGCAACTGGCTATGTTGGTCCTTAGTTCTGTCACTGAAAAATCAGTCCTCTGACAGCAAACAATTATGTTTGTGTGAGAAAGATTAGATATTGAAACGAAATAAAATTTAAGTGCTTTTTGGGATGTTATAATGAAAATCAGGTGGGTTTTCTTATGTTATTCTTTATTTTCCTTAGTTTTCAATTGAAAAATTGATTTTATTTGTATAATTCAAGGTAGAAGCAATTTCAGGCAGGGCTTTTAATTATCTTAGCAATTCTCCATTGCAAGTTAAAATAGCAGAAATGGTTCATCCTCTAATTTTATTTTTTTCCATATTTTTTTACCTCTCATACCCCCTTCCATACTCCATCTAGTTTCCTTAGCTTTGTTTATGTCTGATTTTTTTGATTGATGCAACTGTAGCACAGATTTATTGAATAATTGTAAGTACATGGTTTTAAAATTAGCTGTGCATGGAAAATAATATGAAACATAATTTCACCTTATAAGTGGAAACAGAATAAAAATAATCACCCTGCTGTATGAAATATTTTTTACCTGTGTGGAATGAATTTTCCTACTGTCTTTAATACTAATTGAGAAATGTTTAGAAAATATCAGTACAATGAGTAAAATGAGTAGAGACTAAATTACTGAATCATAGTAACTGCAATATTAGATTTTGTTAAAACTGATGGAACTACCTTCTGCACGAAGACATCTTTCAGATTACATTTTTATATAGGTATTTCCCTTCTAATATTGCATACAGATCCAATTAAGTGTCAGAGTTATCACAACAAATTTTTATCAAAGGGACAATTGGCCACATATTCACAGAATAGAAATCCCCAGCTGACAGAAACCTCTTTGAACTGAAGTCAGAAGTGGCCAAGAGGCACTGGTGTTATAAATGGTGCTGGTACCTCTGTGCCAGCACCTCAAGCCAGCTTTGCATCCTAGATAAGATTCTTTAACTTTCCTGTAGTTTTGATGGGAATAGAACAGTTCTATCACGTCGTACCAGCTGCTCATTCATACATGTGTTTTTCAATAATTGTCCTGTCAGTAACAAATTCCACCAGTATTTCCACTCAGACTTAGTCCAAAATCCAATATTGTCAATGAAAATCACCCCAGACTACTTACAAGGGCTCTACCAGACCTTAAAAAAATCTAAATGTTTGCAAATTCCTCATTATTAATTGATAATTCCTATGAATGCTGACATTGCAAAGGCAAAAAAAAGAAAAGGGGTCTTAAATTCCTAAATTGAAACAGAGACCTTATTTAAAATCAGTACATATTTGTACAAAAACTTCTTTAAAAATTCAGCATTTAGCACACATAAAATAGTAATGGAATCAGGTCTTTGTTCTCAATTACAGCTTCCTGAGGAGGGGGTAGGGAGAGAGAAGCTCTGAGCTCTCTCCCTGGTATCCAGTGACAGGATGCATGGGAATGGCTCAAAGCTGCACCAGGATAGGTTCAGACTGGACATTAGGAACCATTTCTTTACCAAGAGGAGGGGTCAAACACTGGAACAGGCTTCCTAAAGAGGTGGTGGATGCCCCAACCCTGACAATGTTTAAGAAGCATTTGGATAATGCACTTAGCAACATGCCTTAATTTTTCTTCTGCCTTGGAGTGGTCAGACAGTTGAACAGGATGATTGCTGTGGGTCTATTCTATTCTAGTCTAGTCTAGTCTAGTCTAGTCTAGTCTAGTCATTTCCATTCCAATTACTCTGGTGAAAACCTAGAAAAGTTCTGCTGAAGAGGGTTGTTTTCTTTGTCTTTATTATGTATTACCGGTGTATTACAGGTTGGAGCCAACTCCTGTATATCAGGAGTTGGAGCCAACTTTCACCATCTGCTTTCTCTTCCTTAGGGGTGGGATGCTGTGTCCAGGAAGGGACTGGCTAAAATTCATTGCTCCTTATTTTACCTAAAAGCCTAGGAAAATTATCAGGCATTTCTAAAACTCGGTAGTTTTAAGCCCCATGGAATGATAAGTAATACCACTTTTATTCTTTTTATGGCAAAATGGGTTTTTCCACTTCATTTCTCCACTGAAACTATTTACATAATGTCTGTGTTCTTTTATGACTTGTACAAAAAAACAGTGCCACACTAAATTTGCATGGGCTTAGGGAGAAGGCTGAAATAGGAAAAAGTAATAAATGCATATGCCAATCATTTATCTTATTTTTAACCATCTCATACATTATAAACTTCATAGAAATTTCAAAGTAGTAATTTCTAACAGCTGAAGAATGCTTATTTCCTCATGAACTTTCAATATACTTCCGTTTAACATTTAGTGGCCCAATTTTCTTTGTATAGGTCAAGAGGATTTTTTCACATCTTGTCACAGGGAAAAGGGTACTTGAGTGGAAAAGGTGCATTCTCTATTATCACCACAGAATTTCAAGTACCTGAGCATATTCATTAGAAGCTGGGGACTTTAAAAAAGATATGAGATATTCGAACAAAACCTGCATGTTCTTACTATAATAAGAATTGGTTATAGTCCTACTGATATAAAGGGCAAAACTCACATGCCAAGCATGTCTGAGTTCTAGTTCAGGTCTGCATATCCTACTTTATAGTATTTGCTAGTCTTTTAGAAAATCAACTGATTATAAGAAAAATTACATTACAAGAGTCCCAGTGACACTAATGAATTCCAGCTCCAGGCAGACATTACCATGTGATGTCATGAATTATCTCATTCCTGCTGGCATTGCAAAACCACAGAGGCCTCCATTCTTGAGTATTGGAGTGCTGGGGAGAAGTCTAGGGATGGGAGGAAGACAGAAAACTGAGTCGAAAGGTAAATGACCAAGATATCTAAAATGAATATTGTAAAAGGTTAAATTCCTTTCTTGAATTTTGGATCCTGTAAGTAGTTTAAGAGGTAGGCAAAATAGTCTATTTCAAACTCTGAGTAAAACTCAGGTGTTTTGCCATCTGCTTAATAATTTTAATATATTTTAGTATATCAAATAATTGATTCTAATAAAATTCACATCTTACAGCCCATAGAAACATTTTTTCCCTCATGTTTTGTCTAAGCTGGCCTTGAAAAATTAAATTTCTCATTAGTTTTCCAAAAGATAGTTGACATTTAGGAATTAGTTAGAAATTACAGTTTTATTGCTCATGTTATTGCAATGTAATGTTCATTCAGAGAGAAACACAATGTCCTGTTTAAGCAGACTGCATTTAAATTGTCCATTTTGTTTTATTCTGAAAAGTATTTGCATGATGATAAATGGATAAAGAATAATGATTTCCAAGGAGACATTCTCCCTACCCTTGAGTTAGACAAATGAAGGCCAAAGCTGGAACAAATGGTCTGGGAAGATGCCATTTCTACAGCAAAAGAAAACACTGTTTTCTGAAGGCTGTCTCCTTAGGTAACAAATCACCGTCTGAGAAGGGATGAAGAACAACATGACTAAAAGGACTTAAATTCTAACCCAAATATTGGGTTTTTTTCTGCAGCAGAATTACTACAAATGCCACAATGTTTCAATTTGATTGCTGAAGTCTTCATAGTATCACTAACATTTTAATTTTCCATAACTTACCTTGATTTTCTTGTGTCAGTTGAAGTAAGAAAGAAAACCCTTTTAAAAGACTTCAGATGTGATAAGGCTCAATGGACCCTGCAGATAAATAGAGTCAACACTGAATGCATTCAGCTGGAATTCAGTGAGAGAAACACCTACAGAAGTACCATTCCCTTCATCATTGTGGTAGGTGCACATCTACCCACATGCTCAGGTTTTCCTGACAACCCTAAGAGGCAGATCTTCCACCATAATCACACCACTTGATTTGAGCTGTCTAGCAGGGAGCACTACACACCAAATATAGATGAGACCGAACCAAGAAACTTTCTTTGAAAAGGCAATCACTTCTCTTGAGAAGAAACACTGGGAAATTCCATATTTTCATATTTCCATATCTAGATTATAATAAAATATCCTGTACACTTCTACTTCTAATAAAAATATAAATGTGTCACCATGACTAAAGGGAGACAGTAGATGATAGTGTCAGAAAACTAGACTCCAGATTGAAGGGGAGCTGTTATTGGACTTTCTCAGGGATTAATTTTTGGACAAATTTTTATTGACCTTGACTTAAAACCAAGTAGTACATGCATAAAATTGGAGTATCATAACAAAGGAAGATTGAGATATCAAATGAATAAAGGTATAGACTACTGCTGTAATTGCAGGAATGCCAGGAGAAGGATCCAAGAAAAAATAGTTTTAAGGACTAGTATCTGAGGATTAATAACAAGAAAATTAACAATTAGGTCCTTATTTAGAAGTGACTGAGGAAGCCAAAGGCTGAAAGGTATATTATTTGCAAATCACCATCTGGAGAGTAAAGTCAATCTGTGGAAGGCTCAGTGTGTTGGTGAGACTACACCTAGACTCCTAGGTAAATTCTCAGCTCCTTCCTGAAAGCTGAATTCACATTTAAATTAGTACAGCAAAGATATACTGTGACAGAAGGTGGAGTGGAAAACTTTAGGAAACCAGGAGAGAGAAAGAGCATGGATTAAGCAGCATGGAAAACTGAATGTGGTCTTTAAATACATTGGGAAATACATGTAGAAAAGAAGAAGTGTCCCCTAAAGTTAAAGAACAGGACTGGTGTGAAAAGTAACTGGTCATAAATATGGTCGGGGTGGAAATGATTGGAGATCTCTAGACAGCAGTGGAGTTACTTTCAAGTTATCATTTGAGGAGCCTGGGAAAGGCTATTTAGAGAGATGTCTGGGTGCTGCTCTGTTCTGGGGCCCCCAGCATAGAAAGGATATGGACCTTTTGGATTGGGTCCAGAAGATCAGAGGGCTGGAGCACTTTCTTATGAAGACAGTCTGAGAGAGCTGGAGCTGTTCAGTCTGGAGAGAAGGCTTCCAGGTGACCTTAGGGCAGCTTTCCAGTACCTGAAGGGGGCCTACCAAAGAGCTGAAGAGTTTTGTAAGGGCACGGAGGGATAGGACAAGGGGGAATATCTTTAAACTGAAGGAAGGCAGGTTTAGATATTAGGAAGAAATCCTTCACTCTGAGGGTGGTGAGACACTGGGAAAGATTTCCCAAAGAAGCCGTGGTGCCCCATCCCTGGAAACCCAGGCAAGACCAGGTTGGATGGGGACTCTGAGCAATCTGGTCTAGTGGAAGGTGTCCCTGCCCATGGCAAATACGTTGGATCTTGGTGATCTTAATGGTACTTTCCAACTTTACCCTTTCTATGGTTCTATGATTTCATGATAACTGGGATTGTACCACAAGATCCTTTAAGGTCCTATCCTCCATATCACTGTATAGTTTTGTTTCTAAAGGGACAGGTCTTTCAAAATCATAAATCAAGCCTTCATCAATGTTGGGAGAGGGCCTGCTGGATTTATATTTTAAAGAAAGGGAAAAAAACCCCGTAAACCTGTTCCCAAAAGGGGTTTGCCTTCTGTGGTTTCAGCTGTTAGCCTTTTTGTGTTATTGATATTCTTTAAGGAGAGATGATAGAAAATAATGCAGATGTTGCATATCAGACTACTCCAGAGTTATCTGGCTACAAATAACAGAAATATAATAAAAAGAACAGTGGATATTTGTATTTATTATGGCTTTCTATGTTATTTCCTTTAGTTACATATCTGTCTAATGATAGATAACCCTTCAAAGCAATTTTAACTTTGTTTTAATTTAGATTTTAGTATGGACACTTATCTGAATTATCCAAGGTACTTGGATTTGCATTACTGGACTGGAAATTTCATGTAAACGTAATGTAATAAGATTTCAGATTCTTTTTGTTTCCAGAAACAAGATATTTCATGAAGAAGGTTTATCTGGGAACAAGGGTGACCAGACATAGCCAGAAGAGTGGTGACAAAAGTGAAGAAGGGACCGCTATTCATTGAAAGCTTTGTAAAGGTTGAAATTCTCATTGTTTAGCCAACACACTTAGTCACAATGTATTTTAATATGGAGGTACATCAACCTTTTTAATAGCATTTTTTAAAATCCTCATCACTCATTCCACCAGCTAACAGAATGATGAGGCTGTTTAACATGGATGGTACTTCTCTCCTAGCATCTTTAATCAACAGGCAAACCAGTGTCAGGCAATTACCTCTTTCCAAAGGGATACTGCCCAAGGAAGGGAGGTCAGGACAACTGTCACCACTCAGCTGGAAATGAAGCTTCAGACATCTGGCAACTCCTTCCCTAAGCCACTGACCAGAATGAAAAGATTCCCACACCTCAGCGAAAGACTGTGAGCTCCTTATACATTCAGTGAAGACAAAAGGGCACTTACTCAGATACCTACTTCATGAAGAGAGAGGCATCACTTTAAATGTGAGGATTACTCTCCACTGTGGACAGATGAATTTCCATGCTGTAGATGACATTTCACCCAAGAGGACAGTGGCAGAAGGTTTCCAGCTTTGAACTTTGTTGCCCAGTTGTGTGACGAGCTGTGTTTTATGCACTCAGGCTTGAAAGGTACAGCTGGTCACGTTAGGAATTGAAGAGTGATTGCTTTAAGCTAAGTACAATAAACTGGTTTCATTCTATTGCACTCTTTAACATTTGCAAAGCACTTGATGCAATGAGAAAAGTCCTTCAGAATTTAAATTAGAATGAGTAAATTTAGTGTTCAGACTAATTTTTAATGACTATGACTCTCCCATTCTGTAATAGTCCCCTACTATTGCTGGCATGTAAAAGTAACGAAATGAAATACAAGAGTGTTACAGACTTTCAGAACCCTTTTTTAAGTCTGTGTCACAAGGCTGGTGTCCTGCTAATGTGGTCATGTTTTAAAGTTACGTTTAGGACTTCACAAAGTGTTTGCTTAACCTGTGATTTTTACAGCCTTTACAATGTTGTATTCTTAATTAATGCAACCCTTCCAACCTGCTGGTCTTCTCTATTTACAATAAAAGATTAAATTCACTAAAGCTGCCAAGGAGCTGGAGATGAATGGAGCTCAGCTCCAAAGTTTACAGGGAAAATAAATAGAAATATCCATTTCTAGGATTCAGTAATTGCCTATATATTAGTTAATCAGTAATTAATTAATAAGTGATTTATCCTATTAAATACAGATTCCTGCTAGATCACAGGAAATATGGATGGAGGAAGAGTGTTAAAGAAGTTTTATAAATAGCTATAGGGAGAAGATTGAAGGGAAAAGGGAGCAGTTAAGACACAGGACTGACTAACTAATGACTGAGAAACTAAACCATAAAAGAGCTGGTTCTGGGAAGTGATGCTAAGATGTTGCTTGGACTCTCAGTAGAAGTTGTTGTGATACATGCTGAAACAAAAAAGAACTATGCACTAGCTTTAGAGAGGACCTGATAAGGCGTTGTATTTTTTTTTCCATTTTGTAGCATTGACTGCACAACCCTACAGTTTTTCTACAGAAGCCTATATTTATTGTTTTCTACAACCTCATCCATTTACATACAGTTCCGAGGTGAAAGCATGAGTATGGAATACACCATCCTCAAGGAACAGCAAAAGTAAGAGTATTTTTTGGTGTTTTTCATTGCTGGGGAAGTTTTGGGGGTTCACAGAGGGTGGGATGGATTGTTTCTCCCAAGCTGAAAAAATCGATTTAGGAGCTGCTGATCCCAGAGGTCAGGTCAGTGCAATAGGCTCCTCCACATCACGAGCACATCAATGTCTTGTATTTCAGACCAGCAGCTTGTAGCTTCAGGGACTGTAAATGGGACATCAGTTTTTTCTTACTTTGTCAACACAGCAAGAAGATGCATTGGCTGAATGCAGTCTTCTGAACTTGTGGTTTAATTTCCAAAGCACTGCACACCTCTGTGGCTCCTTTGTGGGGTCCACTAGGTGAAACTGTACTAGGACTTTTGCTTGGCATCTAAGATGGAAGATGCTATAAAATTCCTCCTCTGAGCAATGTGCAAGTTTGGCAGAACATTATGTTGAGTTGATTTTATACCGAATCTTCCTATACTAAGACCTATGTTTCTTTTTGATTAAGTATTTGTCATTTTAATGATGGAATATGAACAGATGTGTTTAACTTTCATGGTTAATGATCTCTTTGTTTCTGCTTTTAATCCCTGCCTATTACACTAATGGACTCAAATTAGTACAGTGTTCAAGAGGCCATTAAGCACTTTTATAGGACATCGAATGCTAATGGAAAGTTGGTATGAGAATTCAAGCATTTTGCTCTTTCACTAGCATATTTGCAGTTTTCATTTCTAAAAAAATAGCTTTCTGTTTTAAAAGAGTTCATAGACTACAGGATGCCCTTTAAAAATTGTCACACAGCTTATTTTTCCATATATGTAAGTATTGATTTATGAAGTGGTCTACTTTTTTTTGCTTTCTGGAACATGATACTAACCTTGGAGTGGAAATTTTAAACTCTGGACCTCTGTTCTTAAGAAACCAAATGGTTCCCTCAAACCTGGGCTATAACATTATCGCTATCATAAATAATCATTGTAGGCTAAAGCAATCCTAACCAGGAAAAGTAAGGTCTGGCAATAAATATAATAAGCTTTACTCTGCACTTCCAGCAGGTAATCAAATTGTAAATTATTCTAATGAAACACAAGGTGAGGAATCACATCTCTTGACTAGTAGCTAAATGTCCACTCCCCCCTCCCCTTGGTTATCCATTTGGTGTCAGCCTGTCTACTACTTGGAAAGACTATCCATATCTCTTTACTACTGGCCAGTTGTCTAGGGTGATTCTATATATGTGTTTACCAGCAGATGGTCTCATAATAATTACTAGAGTTGCCAGGCCATTTATGCATAACACTTTCCCTAAGCCACTGACCAGAAAAAACATTTTTAAAATTTTATCTTGCATGTGTTACTCAGAAGATGTACAAAGAGAGTTAGAAAATTTAAAAAAATCTCTAACTGGAAAAAAACGAGAGGGAAAAATAGAACCCAAATTAATGACAGCAGACAGGCACTGCTGAAATGTAAGAAGGAGTGAAGAAGGAGACCCTTTCTGGGCAAGTGGAGATTCATTAAATGTCTGATCCCCATAGGAGGTAGGTTCTTTCTGGTCCTGCATCATATGTGCTACATTTACCCAGATTTGATGCATTCTAAGGTCCATAAGCAATAAGAGAAGAAGTCTTGGATTTGGCCCAGTTCAATAAAAACATATGGAATGGTTTCTATAGGAAAGCAGTGAGTCCATTGCAGCTTGGAAGTCTATAAAATCTTTTATGTTATGGAAAAGGTGAATAGGTAACATTTATTCATCACAGCAGAGGAGCTCAGTGAACCGCAGTGATATGAGGCCAAAACCAAAAGTGTTTTCATAGAACACGTTGCTAACTTACAGAGATTGTTGTCAAAGAGCAGTGGCCAGTACAAAATTTAAATAGATTCACAAAGAGAACAGACAAATTTATGGAGCATGTTTTTGTAAGTGGGTGTGAAACACAACCAGGTAGGGGAAATAACTGTCTGGAGGAGCTCTGATTGACAAAAGCTACAAAGGTTTCTCATGGCAAGCTTTGTCCTCTAGAGATCTGTCAGAGATTTCTTCTCTAGACATTGCCATAAGCTAGACATTGCCATTCCTGATTTCCTCATAGAGATGATAGTTTGAAGCAAAAGGCTGTCCTTGATTCTAGGAGCCGAGGAGCAGACCTAGAACATAGCATAGAATGATGAATCAAAATGGTTCTTAAAATGAACCAGTAAAAAAAGAAATAGATTGAGAGAACACATTAAAAATAAGGAAATTGTGAAAGGATTATTTCACACTGGAGCTACTTACAGACAAAAGACTACTGGAATGACCTTGAGGAGGTTCAAAGAGACATGAATCAGTATTTCTGAACCCCACAAAGAGAGCAGAGAGGAACAAGGAAGAAGAAAGATGTAGTTAGAAGTTTGTATGAAGCCTGGAGGAACCTGATAGCAGCAGAAGGATCTAAGAAGAGGTCTAATGCCCTACAAAAGTTTGGGCACAGCCTGGCTGAGCCCAACTGGGCTTTCTGCATCAGGGACATGAGCCTGAAGGAATTTCTTGGAGGAAGGCTGAGGCCAGAAACATTACACAAGAGTTAGCCATTATTAATCCCATCAAACACCTGCTCCAGGTCCAGGAGTTGGAGGGAAGACAACAGACACCTCCCTACCCACCAGGGGGAAAAGGCTTCTGACTCCAAAACAAGCAGTGGGTGACACTGTGGGCATAGAGGAGAACTCAACTCACTGAGGCTGAGAACATTCTCCCTTCTTATGCACTTACAGTGTGCACGGAGAAGAGGCACCGAACGCCACTTCCTCAGACTGTGTGTATTTGTCTTGTCAGGCAGCTGTGGAAGCAACCCACCCTAAGGACAACCTGGCCCATGTGAGACCATGAGAGGGCAGGAGGCCACCTGCTTTAGTGTGGCTAAACTCTGCTCTTGTGCTGGTTGGAAGGTGCGCCATGTCCCCCTTTGGAGAATTCCTTTAAGAAGGAACTCCAGCTGAACCTGCACTCCTGCTCCCACCTGGCAAAGCCTATCCCACAGGACCCAGCAAGACCAACTGGATTTAGGGGACAGTAGGTGCCCAAACACTATGGACCCATAGGAAGGGGCCTGAAGACTCTGTAAAGGGGCTTGTGATGTTAGTTTCAGAGCCTACTGAAGGTGATATACCCTTGGATATAGGTTTTGCAGGCCCTATGGCCTGCAAGGGACCTATGGACATTCACTGAAGTATTTGCAGAGAAAGATCGCCATCAGAAATTTCTCATACCTTTTGCTGTATGCATGCTTCCCCACTTTTTGACACTGGCAGAGACACAATTTTTTGGACTAAGGACTGGATCTGTGGAGTCCTACAGGCATGAAGTGAACTGACTCCCTCTTTTGCCTTCAGCAGTGAAATAATCAGATTGCTTTCTACTTTAGAGACCCCACCAAGTACAGCCTGCAGCCTGAACTCACCACTGAGAGGATGAACAGATCTCTCTTTCCTCCACTGGCCCTTGCTCTAGCCCACCAGTTTCACTTTTGCCTTAAACTGTTTCCAAGATAAAGCTGTGAAATGAGGTAACCTTCACAGGATCAAGCTTATTGGCAGCTCTAGTCCTCGTGTACCAGTCCTGTAAATCAGGTGATATGGTAACAATCCCCTGCAAAGGTACAGAGACTTGGGTGGACAATAGGTACACATCTCCCTGGAATACACACAGTGAAGTTTTGTCTTCATATTCCCAGGGAAACCTAAGGAAGGAGTTCAATAGGAGCATTGTTGAGAAATTATTTCTCCCTAACTTGTGTGTCTGCCCAAGCTCTTGCTTTCAGCCAGGATATGAGACTTCTACACTGAAAATATCTTCTAATGCTTAAAAATATGTTTTTCCTAAAAAAACCAAGCATTTCTTTCTGTGGACGCTGCATGATTTATTTTAAGCTTGTAAAAATGAGCCATATTCCAGTGAGTTCAGCATAGGACACTTTCATATTTGAAGATGTTTGGACAGTTGTGTATCCAGTTTGTGTGACATGGTTTTGGTTGCAGGGGACCAAAGAATCTGCCAGGAGCTTCTCCTGTGTCAGACAGAGCCAACACCAGGTGGCTCCAGGACAGACCAAGCCCCTGGCCAAGGCCAAATCAATCAGTGATGCTGGTAGCACCACTGGAATCACAGATTTAAGAACAGGAGGGGGGTGAGGGGAGAATTTAGATGGAGAGGAGAGAGAATGTGTAAGAGAAGCAGCCCTGCAGACACCAAGGCCAGTGAAGAAAGAGGAGGATGCACTTCAGGTGCCAGAGCAAAGATTCCTCTGCAGCCCATGGTGAAGCAGGATGTCCTCTTACAGTTCATGGAGCTCCATGGTCAGCCAGATATCTCTACCTGCAGTCTCTGAAGGACCCTACAACAGCACATGTGAGTGCCCAAAGGAGGCCATGACTCTGTGGGAAATGCATGTTGGAGCAGGCTCCCTTCCATCATGGGAATCAACTGCACCACTTTGCTTGGTCATGTGCAGCCTTGCTGAAGGGGCACTCAATCCTACTATGTCACTGATATTTTAAATAATATTTGTCCCAGTGGGGACTTTGGAAGGACACTGCTTGTTAGTGGTTAGTGGTTTCCACTTGGATATTGAACCATTGACAATAAATCTTTGGACATGGCCATCCAGCCAACTTTTTATCCA
>VXAX01005887.1:515190-620143 GCA_013399835.1 Leptocoma aspasia
TATATATATATATATAATGTCTGAAAAATGTGAACAAATGAAGAATGTGACAGTCAGCTTGTGCTTTTGAATGTGCTGTAAGAGCTGAATTAATGCAATTAATTACTCTGTGTTATCTGCTTGGTCACAACAGATGAGGACACAGATATACTTTTTTTTTTTCTTCTGGATGCTCTTAAATGCCAGTTCCTACCATCTTTTAAAAGTATGGCAAAAAGGAGCAGCAGCAGCTGAGAATATTTGGGGGTGAATTATCTGAATATCTGAACTGATTGCTAAATGATTCAATGCTGAAGTTTCTCATGTTGATAGACTTGACATTTTTCTGTGTAATTTTCTTTAGACATGGACTCATAGTAGGAAGGTGATGGCATAATCAGAGAGTGAATTCCAATTAAAGGAGCAAACAATCAAATTTTTTTTTCTCATTGAGGAAAAAAAACATTTAAGCAAGGACCAGGAACTATATGAATGCAATAATGGTAATCCTTACTGCAGAGGAAAAAGTTGTATAAGGATTTTGAATTACAAGGAAAGCAACCTTCAAACAATAGAGTAACAAAGGTCAAAAAATAACTCAGTAGAAGTCAGCTAGGATACATAAAAGTCACCGCCAGTTAGCAACAAATAAGAGATTGTACAAAGAGCATCTGGCCATGGGAACATCCCAAAAGTGGTTGATTAAAAATCCACAATGTGAAAAGAGGAAAGCAAGATTATTGAAAAACAACATAAAATGTTTATTGGTTTAAAGATATTGAAACTCTGGAGGTTTAGAGTTGTCACATTACCCTAGCACCGAACATGAACCTGCAAGAGTACAAAACTTCTCCTCAACATGTCCAGACCAGCTGCATTATGTGACCCTCGTGGTAGCAAAAATTTCAAAATGAGGTTCTAATTTCAAAAAGCACTTTCTCCACCTCTGGCCAGGTGGAGATATACCACCTCTGGTTATATTTTAAAACTACTTTACTTTGTATATACCTGGTTTGTATAGTCTCCTCTTACCCTTTTCCTGTGAGAAGAGACCACAAAAATTAGGGAGCAATGATTCTGTTTGGTGTGAGTAAAAAAGCACATGCATCTTTGAGAGCTGGGTGGAAAACTGAGCAAACAAAGTGAAGACAAGTGCAAGATTAATATTGTAAGAGTAGTAACCCCAGTAACATCCAAGAATGCATCTATATAAAGCCTTAATTCAGAGCCAAACTTAAAGCAAAATTATATTTTCTGTTATTTAAACTGAAGCTAGTATGACAACACTATGTACAAATCTGATGTTTCACTGAGCAAAAAGCCCTAGTTTAATTTAGGTTTTGAGAAGTGCATGGAGGCTTTCGGGCACTTTGGTCAGCAAACCTTTACATGTGACAGCATCCCAAACCCTCATAAGCGGTGCAGGAGAACAACCATTTACATTTGCTTGTTTTTCTTGCACTTTTTTTGTGACTTCTCCACTGGCCAGGGAAATAACTAGGAATGTTTCTGCTAAATTCAATTACTGTGGGAGTGTTCTGTGTATATATCAATTAGCTGTAGTGATATAATGTGCAAAACTGCATGATTTCCTTTCAATTTGCTACATCCCACTGGGGTTATAGAACTGGAGCTTTCCAGTAATGAAATATAATGAATAATAGCAATACTTACAATTTAAAAACTCACACCTAGTGATTTCTGATACTTAAAAGAAAAAGCCTAACACAACCATCCCAGAAAACAACAAAAGACAATAACATAGAGTTTTTACATACAAAACAGCATTTCTTCGTTAAATATTTCTTGCTGCCTTTTCAGTTCCACTTTGTAAATTAATATGCTCAGGAGAAAACCTAGAAGTTGAAGGTATAATTTACACAGGAGGAATCCCAGATTTTGCCTGCAAGTTTTCTTGCCTTATCCTCTTCTCAGTCTCTCTCAAAAGTAAATAATCTGGCTCAATTTTTAGAGCCGGAAACACAAGATTTAACCCCACTTTAGTCTTCTTTTTATCCTCGGTTTCACAGAATTCACTTTGTATTTAGCCTAGGTTCCTTAGGTGAAGTGTTTATGCTAACTCAACTGCTAAAGCTTCATGGGTAGCTAATACATGTCAGAAGCTTCTCTTACACTATATGTACTGTAGAGGTGTTAATTAGATATTGATTGTCCTGACACTTTTCTGCATTTTAGCCTTTACAGTTTCAGGGTTTTTATTTATTCATTTGTGTAGACAATCTTCTTCTTCATCATCTACGCCAAGACGAGCAGAATGATAGGGTCCCTCTCCTACAGAAACAGTCTGAGAGAGCTGGAGGTGTTCACCCTGGAAAAGCGATGGCTCCTGGATGACCTTATTTCAGCTTTTCAGTACTTGGGAGAGCAAATTTTTACACAGGCAGATAGTGATAGGACAGGGGGGAACAGACTGGATGATAGGAAGAAATTCTTTAATTGGAGAGTAGTGAAGTATTGGAACAGGTTGCTCAGAGAAGCCGTGCATGCCCCATCCCTGGAAGTGTTCAATGTCAGGTTGGACAGGACTTTTAGCAACCTGCTCTAGTGGAAGGTGCTCCTGCCCATGGCAGGGGGGTTACAACAAGATGATTATAAGGTCCCTTCCAACCCAAATTATTCTATGATTCCATGATTTTCTTAATCTATTCTCATAATAAATACTACTGCGAATGAGAAGTGTGACTGCGGTAAGGGAGATGATAAAGTGAACATTTACCATAGTTAGCAACTCACATAGAGCAGCCTTTAAACAATTTGGGTTGTCTTTCCAAACCTATACCAGTACCTCGTGTATCTATAAAGCTCTGCATCTGTGCATGCAACTTGATGAATATGCTGTTGCTCTTCTTTAAATATATATATTACATATGTAGACACATTTTTCACTACAGCTCAGCAGACTTGATAGTTGTGTTTGAAATTTTTTCCATCTGTATTTCATTGTCTTAAGAAGAAAACATGATTTAAGTGACAATGATTAGCTAGAACATGTGAATCACCTAGTAAACATACTCAGCAATTTACTCAAAGCAACAATTTCAGCCATTTTTAATTGGCTAGTCAATATATGCTGCCTGAGAAGGTGCACACCGATGCAGTGAAGTTAGTCTTACTGAAAACAGGCTTTCTTCCTTTAGCTACATTTGGCAGACCTTTCAGAAGTAATCCATGCTCCCAAGACTGGATGGTTTACAGATTGAAAATCTTTTAAAAAATCAATTTCTTCAGACTCAGTGGACAAATATAACTAATTTTCTTTAATAATACAATGGCAAAGTAATAAAATATGTGAAATATTTGACTAGTTAATTCCTTTTTTTTCTTTTTTAGAATAGACTTTTTCTGGAAGGACCTGCTCTGGTCTTTTGATTAGGTTGCTTGAAATCACTCTGATTGAAATAGCTAATTGAACATGACTAAATGATGAGTCAGACCCAATAGGAGTCAACGATAAGACACACTTGCCAGAAAAGAAAATCAGATCCTGGGAAATATTAATAGCAGTGTCATATGCAAGACATTGGAGGTAATTATTCTGCTCTATTTGGTTGTGGTGAGGATGCAGGTGATGGTAGCCAGCCTGGTGAGGGCACCTTACGTAATGGATGATAACAAATTGAAGGGTCTGGAGGAAACCGACAAGAGCTGTAAGAGGTTTAAGCAGTATTATCTGTTAGGAAAAGTGAATGTAAGATTATTATCTTAATTATGTAAGGCACTTTTGTTGTCGCTTGTTCAGTGATGAGAGGAGAAGTAAACAGCTCATATCACAGCCATGGCTGTGCCTGCTCTCCTGAAGTGTGTGTATTTGCCCAGGGAGGCATCCCTGGCTTCCAGCTGTGGGGTGTAGGCTCATGGGTGCTGCCCAGGACCCCACTGCAGTGCTCAACCCTTGAAGCAGATTCTGGCTCAGTTCCTATCCCACTGCATGTTGCACCTACTTATTTCCACATCTCTATAGCATGACTTTCAGGTCCATTTCCACCTCATATATTCCTGGCCCTCAGTGTGGATTCCTGCCTTGGCCTGGCAGCAATGTAGCCTCTTCAGTATCTGTGTGCAAAAAACCCAAAATCTTCATCCATGTCAGTGCCTAGAATTTCTGGGAGACACACTGCTCTGTTGTCCCCTTAAAGGCACACCTGCATCCTTATGCAAAAATGTACAGTTGTGTTTGAAAGAATCTGGACTGGGCTCATTCTCAACAGTCCAATGAAAGAACTGCAGACAAAATAACCTTCTGTGCCAATGAGACTCCCACAGACTGCAGGAGAACAGCCATGTCCCAAGACTGACCTTGTGCCTCCAGGCACAAGGAGGAGAGCAAGTAAGTCATCCAAAGAGCTGGACCAGGTGCTGATCTAGTGTGTACATGGCATGTGTATGCAACTTCTGTTTCTTTGCTGTGGTTTGCTTGCAATAAATGGACAGAAGAAAAGATGGGGCTACTCTACTGAACATGGAAAACAACTCTGAGAAGAGACCTGTACCCTCCCTCCACAAGGACCTACCTGTTTAGATGAAGCAGTGTTTAAGCACAATTCATTTGCAATTAGTTTCTGCTAATTACAGGCCTCTCCCAAGGCCTCCATCCCCCTTGGGGTACTTGTCGAGAGTGATGAAATCCAACCCATGCTGACTGAGTATGCATCCATGGAAATATTGCTTCAGTGTGTATTGGGTTTGCCTGGCAAGGTCTTGGTAGGGGCAGAGAGAAGGTTTTTACAGGGGTGACTTCTTGAGAAGCTGCTAGAAGCTTCCTCCTGTGTCCAATAGAGCCAGTAAGAAGAGGCTCCAAGATGGACCCACCGCTGGCCAAGGCTGAGCCCATCTCAGTTGCTACCAGTAGTGGTAGCAGCTCTGGGATATTATTTTGGAGAAGGGGGAGAAAAAGCTGCACAACTCCAGCCAGAGAGAGGAGTGAGAATATATGAGAGGAACAGCTCTTCAGACACCAAGACCACAGAAGAAGAAGGGGCAGGAGGTGCTCCAGGTGCCAGAGCTGAGATTCCCTTGCAACCCATGGTAAGGCAGCTGTGCCCCAGAGGTTCAGGGGGAGAGTAGATACCTGCAGCCCCTGGAGGATCCTACCCCAGAACAGGTGCATGGTCAAATAAGATTGTGACTCCGTGGCAAGTCCTTGCTGGAGCAGGCTTCTGGCAGGACATGCAAAATTGTGGAAAGAGGAGCCCATGCTACAGCAGGTTTTCTGTAGGAACTTGTGACCTCATGGGAGATCCATGTAGGCAGACATCTGCCACCACAGCACTGCCCTCCTTTTTTCTGCCTCAGGTGTAGAAGCTGGGAACACAAACTGTGTTCTTCCTAGGGCACCAGAACAGAGTGCATCTGTGCCTCACAGGGTGCAATAGCTGACTCTGCATCAGAAAAGGTCTGTCACTTGCTTTGGGTGTCTAAATCAGGACCAGGCTTTGTCCCAGTTGCTTTATGGTAAGAGTCTGCTTTTCACAGTTGTTCCTGAGACATGATCTCTATAAATAACTCAGCACTGATTTTAAACTTTTCTGAAGTCTAGTAATGATAGAAGCTTTTTTTTCCCCTCCATTTTTTAGTCTTTTGAGAAGCTTCTGCATGCTTCTTTCCTATTGTAAATGTTTGAGCTTATTTTCCTTACCTCAAGAATATTATCTTGAATTTCTTCACATATGAATCTTTTCTGTCTTTGTGCATGTTCAAAGAGTTTGACAGCCTGGTGATTGTATCTCCATTCACCGTTTTCTGATACCTTCCCATTTTTCCAAGGTTTCTCAGTTCAGTTTTCAGAGCAGTATTGGACATGTAATGCACAGACACCCCCTTTATAGCAGCTCTGAATGACTCTTTTTTTTTTTCCCATGCAAACTTACGTCTGAAATAAAGTAATCTTTGACTTTCAGCATTGCTGCTCTGTATCCCAGACACTGAAATTGTTGCTGTGGCTTTGAGGCAGGACAGTGAGCTGCCCTGTGGACTGCAGGCACCTTAGGGTTAGGTCATGCAACAGAGGATACAGGAGGCAGATGCTGTATGTGCAAGTATTCAGATGATTAATTCCTATGCTTTTGGGAAGATTTAAACAAGAGATTACCTGCATGAACTACCTGACTGGCATACACAGTTGTGACACAGACACAAAAAAATGTTTCAGATTTCAGTTGTATCCTGACTCAGACCAAAAAAAGTAAGGGGAAAGAGTAAACGGGGACAGTTTATGAAAACCATAATTTTTAAGAAAGGCTTGCATTCTATACTTGAATTGAAAGCTTATTGATAGTAATGGAGTTTCAGTTATGAAGCTAAACTATAGAAGTTAAATTTTCTTTAATAATATGTGCTAAAACTTGCATACTGTCCTCCCACCATTAGTCTTTTATCTCAGGTGAGGTACCTTAGACTTTTTTTCCTTTTTATTAAAGATGCTGGTTGACTGATCCAGGATACTATTCCACTGTTACAGCAAGTTGGTTTGGAAAACAATGGTGAATATGGGGACAGTTACAGTTCTCCTTTACAGTTGTCCATGTGAACCAATGACGTAATAAAAGAAACACACCAAAGAAATAAATATATTTGAAGAGAGAAAAGAAGGCCTAAGTAGTCAACCAAGGACCAAAATGTTACAGAATGGCATCAGTTGTCTCCCTTTGTTGCAGTAACTATGATTTATACTCAGTGGGAGTCCTGGGCACTGCAGAAATGTGGAAAGAAGGAGATCAGAGATTTTTCAGTCAAAACTTGATGTTGAATACTCACTTTTCTCTTATGGAAAATTTACAGGGAAAAAATGTAAACAATGTTTTACATAATAATAAAGTTAATTATAACTACAATATCTCTTAAAATATTCCAGCCTCCTTTAGAAAGCATAAATATTGTTTATGAATTTCCTTTTTCTGAATAATTTCTTTGCAATTTTTCACTTTCAGTGACATCTTCTTGAATCAGTAAGCTTTAAAGCAATAAAACTGTGTAGGAACAGATTTAATAGAAGAGTACAGATAAAGATGCTTCACTGTTTTTAAAATTATAAATCTACTAACAGCCAAATCTTATAAAAACCTTTTCCTTGACCCACCAAACCATTTTTTCTTAGGCAAATTGACACCAAATCAACACACAGATTAATATAATGTATGTAGTTTTTTTACTCTTTATAGAAGTTTTTAAGTCAAGCATTTATTTTTTGTTCTCTTAACCACTTCAGTTTTCCCTTAGTCCATTCTCACAGCCTGAACAGAACAAGGGACTAATATCTGCTGGAAATAAGAAGAAGGTACAGATGTAACTTTCTATAACCAAATGTGAGCTATATACATTGTCGTCCAGAGAAAAATATTTGCTTTGATTCTTTTAATCTCTATACCTAACTTTCCCTATCATATATGCTGCCTCTAGGAGCGTGACATTTAATGGCATTTTGATAAAGTTTCAAAGATGAGTTTCAGAAAGCAGGTATAGGAGAGCAGGCACTTTCCAGAATACATCCTATTTTCCCAGTGTGTCTTAGTAACTGTACTCAGGTCACTCTGCTAATTCACATCATGGTTGGTTTGGGATCTGATTTGTATTTATGTATGAATACAAACCAAACAGATTTGTTTCCTGAAATCTCTGAGAGTGATAGAGGAACCATAGTTTCATATTTGCTGTCAGCTTTAAAAGCTCTTGAAGGTTGATAAGAAAAGAATGAAGTTTTCGCTGGTATTGCTTGGGCTGTTCAGGTCAGATACTGTAGATTAGTTGTACTGAAAGTATTCTATGTGAAATCCATGGAGAGGCAATAGTTTTGCAACCACTTGAATAAAAATTGTCTCTAAGGACATTACATTTTTTAAATCCTTGCTAGTGCCAAGAGGATCTCCTGAATCTTAACTGGGAGCTGGAAGAAATTATATGGAATGAAAATGGTGTCAAAGGAAAATAAAATGCATGCCTAGGGTAGTGCCTTTCCCAGTGGATATCATAAAACAAAGGTCTGAGACTAATCAGTTTTTAAAAAGTCAGTTTCAACTTCCAGTATGATGCTAGAACATAGTTATCTGTATCTTTAATAAAGAAGTTTCTTTATGCCTTCTAAATGTTTGCAAAATGTCCTTAATCTCTATTAACTAGAGAATATTTACAGAGAAATAGTTACTTTCAAGCAACTGACTTAGTTTAATTTACTGTTTCCACATTTTGTCTTCCTTGATCTTTGAGCAATTGCTCACTAACTGGAATTCAGTGGATAATATGTGGTTTAGGACATTTCAAAAGTATCCTGGTCTCCAAAGATCCTGTCCAGTCTGGGATCTCAGATTAGGTATTCCTATTTTTGGCAGAAGAGACTGGCCTAGAGATAGAAAAGGAGCATTGCCCAGACAAAAGCATGACCTCAAGGGCTATCTATACATCAAACTTCCAGGAAAGATTTCTAAGTTTAGGAGAATTCTGCTTTAGCGCCGTAGTTTTAAAAAGTAGTTTATTAGTAGTTTATTAATAATTTGTATATTTATTATACTCCTTTATCTTTGGTCTTATGATTTCCTAAAATTGCTATGTGTCCTAAGCATAACATATTTTTGCCTCTATTTTCTTTATTCTGTAGGTTTAGTGCTTATATGTTTTTCTTGCTGTTTGGTTCAGGTCTTTGGCTGTTTGGTGGGATTTTTTGCTTGTTAGTTTGAGAGAATTGAGTTTTGCTCAATGCAGTACACACATGATTGATACACTGTGGAATCATTAATGTTTGCTATAATTATTTTTACCAGGAGTCCAAGGCATCTAATGAATAGTTATACATGATATAACCATCATTATAACTCCTCCATCAATCACTCATAACCCCACTCTTGAAAGAAAAAGGCAGAAAACTAAAAATATTATGCAAGCTCTCTAAAAGCCTGTTAAAAGGATTTTGACAGGTCCAGAACATCAACATGTTTCTGCCATCCTGATCTTTGTCTCTAGATTTTGACCTTAAATTTGATTTCACTTTTTTCATAGCTGAAAGTCCATCTGTAGTCAAAAACATGTGTTTCCATTTTCAGCTACTAATGATCAATAGTCTGGCTGAGCAAGTCTTACCTTTAATTGTACCACCACAGTTTGCAAGGTTATAATTTCCATTTTCAGGTCACCCACTTTTATTTTGAATATACTTGCTATGTAATTATCTATTTCCCTCATATAACTAACAGAATGTGATAATGGAAGTTGCCACTGGTTAACTTTCATCACATCTAAGCTTCCAAGCTCCTTATTGTTTTCACAGTTAGCTAATACACTTTGCCAGAAAAATGGGCCCTATAATTTATTTGTGGGCAAAAGAATAGCTGCTATTGAGTCCTGGTTCACATCTCATTGCATAGAAAGGCCTAATTCAAGCTGGTCAGCAAGTCTGCTCTTTTTGCTTTAGTTACTCCTCACCTTTCTGACTGTGAGGAGTAACTAAAGCAAAAAGTTTTTTTTTTTTTCCCCTGAGAGAAAAAGTCTGACTCTGACTCCTGCCTTGCAGGAGTCCTCATGCTGCCAGGCCCCCCTGACCCCTGCCTGCACCACCAGCTGTTCCAGCAGCTTTTGTCCCTTCAGCTCCAAGTGTGAGCAGCATGGGACATTGATCTGGCTACCAGGAAACTCTTAAGCAGCTCTATTCCTTCCCCCACCTTTGCTTGAAACTTGAAATACATAAAACCTTCTGCTCCTCTTTCTCTAATCTTAGCATTCCAAAGTTACATAGAGATAGTTGACATATATTTCCATACAGTGTTGTCTTTACAAATTTTCTCTTACTTTATGATATAGCTTCCTTTTGGCAGAGGTACCATGAAAATATGGAAGCATACCATAAGCTAAACAACTGTCTTCAGACCTGAAGATAGTCTAAATATCTATGATTCAGACACGTCCATATCTTTTCCTTTCTCTCTGCTGAAGAGACCTGAGCACTCCCCTGTTAGAGGCTCCTCTCTTCTCTGGAGCTCTTGGAGAAGAAAGGACACATAGGGATTTTCCACCTTCTCTGTCAATCTTACATAAAGGTATACGAGATGAAACCCACAAATTAGGGTTTGAAAATTGGTTTATTATCAGTGCCTCACTGCAGAGCAAACTCAGCTTGAGCAGGTGCACACAAGCCACCACAAACTGCTCTATGAGTCAGGCATTGACTTCTTTCTGCTTTAGAGAGGTCATCAAACCACAGAGCAGAGCACATACAGAGCACTTGATGCTACACTTTTCTCTCCTGATGAATCTAACAGACAATTGCTAAAAAAAAAAACCCCACAGTTTGCATGCCTTTTGAAAACTATTCCATTTTTGTTGTTTGGCTAAACAGTTCTGGCTGAGGTAGCAGTGGCTTGTAAGACTTGGAATCAGACAGAAAATCTAAATGTTAATTGGTTACAGCTGAAATTTGAATTCACAGTGAGACAGAAAGTTGACCTTTAAGTTTCGTTACCCTTGAATAGCTCTCAGCCTTGGGAAAATGTACCACTGTCAAAATGTTACTTTATTCCTAGAAGTTGTGCTAGAATTAGAAGTTGTTCAAAATGAGGCTAAAGTATGCCATAATCATGGAGTAGTCTTACCACAGGCTGAATTAATGCAAGATCAGATACAATCACGGTGTAGTTTCAGGAATACTAGGTGATAATTGTGGAGAGTCAGATAATTACTTCAGGTGGTCAGATAACCTCTGATACTCAAATACTGTGCTTGTCTCATTAAAACTTTATCTGGAAGAATCGCAATACCCACTTTTTCATGATTTAAGGAAGGTACACATTTGACTTCTTAGTGTATGGTCCATTAGTTGAGTCTCTCTGTTATCAGTGCCCCTGCTATATAAAATATATTATTCTTAAAACCAATTCCCCAAAAGTTCAAAGCCCTATATTTATGTCTCTCACGTTGCTGTAACTGCAAGTCTTTATCTAGTAAATATATACATTTCCACATGACACAATAAAGATATTGATTTTAGGTTTATTCTAAACTCTCAAGTAAATAGGCTTGATCACAGCAAAGTACAGATCCTATTGACTTTGCTGGGCAGAGACAAATAAAGCTCCTAAGCTTTACTTGGCCCAAAATAACCCTTTGTTGTTCTGATCTGTGGTTAGAAGGAGAAAATCCACACTGAATTTCACTTTAAATTTGCATTGATATTTTTGGTGCAGTTTTTTTTTTTTGTTTGTTCCAGTTTATTTTGATACTGTTTTTGTTTTTTTTCTGGGTTGATGAGTTGGCATTTTTTTTGTTTGGCTTTGTTTTTTTCCCCAGTTATTCAGGCAGCTATTAAGAGGGAAAGCTGTCTACAAGGACACCGGAAAACGAGAACACCCCTTTGGTCTACATCTTGCATCATTCCTTCCTATGGTATCACCTCAGTTTCCTGCAGCCCTGTTCAACAATCACGACTGCAGGTCCAGAGACTATTTAAAATGAGAAAGAGAGGCAGAACCTGGCCAAAGGGCCTGAGGGATGTTCCAGGCAGTGTGAGCTGATGCAGTGACAAGACCAAATAAGTGCTACAGCTGCTGTGGCACTTCCCCCCTGCAGCGCCTTCTGGTTACTCACACAGCTGCTACATACATTTTGTGTTGAGATGATGGCCCCTGTCTGGTGCATCCCCCAGCACACTGGGTCCAAATCCTGCCTGCTGCCTCAGGCTAAAAGCAGAGGGACATAAGAAAGCTGAAGGAAGAGACCTGAAGGAAATTGAACAGGAGTACACCTATACTAAGTGAGTTAGGTGCACACTGCATGACAGGTGTTTGAAAGCTTGACAAAAGCAGCCCTGCCTCACCTAAGGATAAATTTGTCACCTTTGAGCAGGGGATCACTAACTTTTAGATGTAGAAGCCTGAGCCTGCAATTTTTTAATGACCACACACTTTCCTTGCCAGACATTAACCCATTGATATAAAAAATTACAGCAGTGGGGAATGTAATCAATCATAGTTCTTATACCTGGATTTAAAGTATGTAGTTGCTTTATGTTAATCCTACTTCTTCCTTTTTCCATGCCTCCATCCTTACAGAAAAGGTCACATGATTTCTCTTTCATCAACTCCATAGGATTGGGGCGAGGTTGAAAGACTTAAAAAAGTGGTGTTAGGAGGCCTCCCCACTAGAAAATTCAGATGCAGATGCAGAACTGAAAGGCATTAAAATGAAGGTTTGCTTGAAGAGATGTCTGGAATTACAGACACAGTGGACAAACTCTGCTGATATGACATTTGTGTGTGTGTTGGGCAGGAGCAGGGCAAGGACATGGCTTGGAAGTCATTAGCATGTCAGCATTTAGGAAGGCTGATGCAAGGTGAGTGTCAGGCTAGTGCCAACATTAATGGTTAAATCGTGTCTTTAATCCCCTGGAACTGAGGGCTTGTAGCTGGCAAGGAGCCTGGACTGTTACAAGGGTGTGTTAGAAGGAAGTTTCTCATTCTGTTTCAATCCTTTGGGAAGAAGTGAAGAACTAAAAGTACATGTTCATGCCCTACATTACTTACAGAAAGTTATCATGACTGTTCGGGAAGCATGGCAAGCTGCAGCAGTGGCGCTCTGCACAGCAAAGCCTGAGGACTCCCACTTTCAGATGAAGTGGAAGCTTGGGAAGAGGGCAGGCTGCCCTTTCCTGGCTGTGTCACAGCTGCCCTCTGACTCCTGGAGCCTGGGGTTTGCTGCTGTGCTGCTTTTCCTTTCACTGAGTAGTGGCACTGTCTCCCACTGCCATAGTGCCAGGTCTGCTCTCTTAAGGGAACGGATCGCATGATTTAACATCTCTTTTTCTTTGACTCCTTCTATGGACCTACACACTGAATAGTTCATACTGAAAGCCCACCACGAGTAAATAAAGAGTACAAAAAGCCATAATTGCCTAAAACTAGGAAAAAATCCCTTTGAGAGAACAGTATTTTTTGTTGTTGTTGTACCATTTAGTAACGTTTGTTTTAGTAACAAGCTGTAAAAAATCAACACATGCAGAAAGAAATACTGCCAAGTTTTAGGTGGCCAACCCTTTACGCTGCTTCAGACCATTAGACCTCTGCATCACCAGGCCCGCTTTGCATCTGTACTTCTTCCTCAAGAGAGAGCACCTCCAAAGTACAGCTTGGAGAGGATCTCTGGACTACGAAGACCCCTGAATAATAATGAATGTTCCTGTGTCCTTCTGGCTGAAGAACCAGTCCTGGGTCTTGGCTGATGTATGGTACACCCTCACTTGTATCAGTCTGAGGTTCCTAAGTTCCATATATCATGACTTACTATGAGATTTTTATCCCCATATTCCAGTCCTTCTTCTTAATTTCAGTTCCATTTTTTTTTTTCACAGATCCCTATGGTTTATGAGCATTCCTGTTTAGTATTACAGGTAGTTGAGACAGACTGATAAAGTAAAAATTTAAATTTGTTCATGAGGGCATATTTAATGTCCTTTTTGTCAAACAACAATAGTCTGCATTTTTATTTAAGATTTCATTTATACTTTATGTTTCTAGAAGAGTGGAGTTAGTGGAGAAAATGAGGAAGCAACTTGGGCTTTTTTTTCTGAGATGTTCGCTATAACTCCAGAGATTATGTGGATTTTGTGGAGAGGATCAGCAGCTGTTTGAGAGGATGTTGTGTTGCTAGGAGACACTAATAAGGATGTACTATAAAAAATATATGCTCTTTTTAAATTGCACTTGGGCCAGGAAATGAAAGAATAAGAGGTAGATTAATGAACCAGGATATCAAAAATATCAAAGACCACAAGAATATTTAACTTCTGTGGTGGGAAGCAAGTGTTATGTGTAAAATTTAATGCAGTTCCAACCAAAATGCATCAAAATGAGAAGAACAGACACTGTGGATCATTAACAGCTTGATTATAAGTACACAGGTAGCCTGAATCAAGAACATAAAGGAAACAAGAATAGAAAAAAGTTTGTTCAACTGCATGACTGTTTCACCTTGCTGGTGTTAAACCAAGCTCAATGGTACACACCTCAGTTATTTTTATCCAGTTAATTGATTAAGCTTGCTAAAAAAATTTACTCTCCTCTTTATAACCACAGAAAGTTCAGTCAGAAAGGACATGAAAAGACATTTCACCCAAGGAGGACAGTTAAACATCAGCTATCCCTGGCAGATATTTGATCAGGCCATTCAAAACACCTCTACTAATACTGGCTCCTCCTCATCTGTTGCTTCCCTTTCCCTGTTATTAGGAAGCTTTTCCTAATGTTCAACCTGAAACTGTATTTGTAAATGATACTAAATAGTATCATTTACAATGGATATGGCTTTTAAGATAATTGAGTCCAACCATTAACCCAGCACTGCCACGTCCACCACTAAACCATGTCCACAAGTGCCACATCTACACGACTTTTAAATACTTCCAGAAATGGTGACCTCCATCACTTCCTCAAGCAGCCTCTTCCAGTGCTTGGGAACCATTTTGGTGAAGAAATCTTTTCCTAACATCCAATCTAAACATCTCTGGTGACAATTTGAGGTCTTTTCCTCTTGTCTAATTGCTCTTGACCTGGGAGAAGAGTCCAAACCTCACCTCACTAGAACCTCCTTTCAGATGGCTGCAAAGAATGGTAAGGTGTTCTCTCAGCCTCCTTTTTCCTGAGCTAAACAACCCCAGTTCCCTCATCTGCTCTTCATAATGCTGCTCTCTAGATACTTCACCAGTTTTGCTGCCCAAAACACTCTTACCAAAGTTTATCGAAGTGCCTGCATTAATCATGTTTTCAAAGCTCTGAACCCTTTTGGTATTTGTGCTGGAAACTGTTAAATGCAAAGATATTTTGTGTAAAGATATGATAACTTCTCCTGGACTTTGGAAATAAGTGAATGAGAAAGAACACAAGTTTATTAATTCACAGCCAAGAAGACTTACTCAAGAAAGCAGTGCATATTTTGTCAACACAACCTTACCCTTTCAGGTCAGCAGCAAGTATTCAGTCTCATCTGTGGTTGCCTACCACAAAAAAATAAGAGATGCCTGAAAATGTCAAACAGAAAATAAGAGATAACTGAAAATGTCAAATGGCTTCTCACAAGCCAAAAAGTCCAGATAAAGCCAGTCCTTTTTCTAGAAATAACTAGGCTGTAAATGGAAGTAAACACCTTTCTGTTTTTCTACTTTCTCAGTTTTGCTGAGAATCTAGACCTGTAAAACTTTTGTAAATTAATTTCGGCCATGGTTGTGTTGTCATGTATAGAAAACAGGAATGCTACAGTTTTAAGAGTTTAATTAAATAAGATGCAGATTCATAATATCATAGTAGAGCTTAATACATTTTGTGCTTAATGATACCACCAGATCTCAGCACCTCTACTGACGTGATAATGTGCCTGAAAGTGCCTCTGATAGAGTGGTATGATAATAGTACAGACCCACCTTCCCCATTTTCTTTTAAATTTTGTCATTAAAGGTGAAGTCAATTAAGAAACAGAAAAATGATGGTCAAATAACATCAAATGACTGAGAAAGCCATGAAATTAAATTCAGACTTCAAGCTGAAGCACAACAGGAACCAACCAGTTATGGCTGTCTGATGGCAGGGTGTTTGTCCCTCTGAATTGTGTGCATGGATGAATGTGCGTGATGCCACTGCAAATCCACAGGTGTCCAACAATTCACAGTGCAGAACTGGAACTTTTATCTGCTGCCCAATTCCATGCATAGTGAATTACGATTCAAGTGGCAGCTTTACCTCAGGAGTTATTTTTCTATTTGTGTTAGAAGCAAAATCAGGCTTTATAATAATAAAACATAACTCACCCTCTAGTATTTTACCTTCTTTTTTATTTCCGTATTGAGTATCCAGACTGGCCAGAGTATTAGGAAGTGACCCATGCTTTAAATGGCTTCATTTTATAATGCAAGATGTGGTTGAAAAAGTTTAAAAATTATTCAAGACAGGCAGATTTCTACCAGAAGCCAGAAGCTTCTCCTATGTCTTTCAGAGTCACTGCTGGCCAATTCCAAGACAGATCCACCACTGGCCAGGGCTGAGCCCATCAGCAATGGTGGCAGCACCTCTGGGAAAACAAAGTTGAGGAGGTCTGTTGTGAATACTGATTTAGGCTGACTATGCCAATTTGTCATGAATGACTGGCTTAGGTCACTTACACAAATCACCATCAAACGTATGAGTAAAAGCAAGTTTAATGCAAATCTGTAAAAGCACCACTGCGTTCAATGTCAAGGTTCAATACTTATGACATGGATGAAACATACAAAAAAAAAAATCAGATTAGAATCGGTTAAGAATTATTTTCAGAGGTAAGGGTGCAAGAGGGCTTAGTAGCACTTAATCTTTGTCTAATGTACAAAGTGGTTCAGTAGGATTTACTACAATTATAACAGGACTTAATTATAGATTTGAGATAGTAACACTCATACTACACTTGCTAGAGGGCACGAAGTATTTACCAGGGAATTCCCCTTGAGTGTCAGTGAAATAATCATGACAAATGCCTTGTGGTTTCTTAGTAGATGAGAGCTGAGTCTCAAGAATGGGGGGCATCAGCCCAGGCCCTGCTGTTTCTGTGTGTGGGGGGGATCCTCTGAATTTTGCAAACCCAAAGAGTTTGGGAGCTCTGAGAGGCATCCCTACAGCGGGAGATGCTGGTGCAGTCCACTGCAGTCCTGGAGAGCTCAAAGGACCACACTTAGGACTGCTCTTTACAGGACTGCAACATGATTAGCAGTCATCATCTGCAAAATTTCCCTCCTCAGGTCAGTAATTACCAGAGTTTCCAAAACAATTGGAGGTAGTTTCCAATACAACTGGATATTGTTTTTCTTACTCCAGCCACAATGAATGGTACCTTCTCGCTCTGGCTGTGGTTCAGGTAGGGAGTGTTCCAAGGCTGTATCAGGCTGTAATGATGCTCTTTACTTGCAATCTGCCACTTTAATGGTGGGTTGCTAATAAACCACAAAATATTACACAACTTAACAACACTGATAACCTTCTACACAGTGTTAGATCCTTTAAAAAAAAAAAAAGTTGGGTTTTCTTGGTATTTTTTTGTTGGGGAGGTAGTCTATCCCTTTTATAATTTTGTAATTGCACTCCTAAATCTGGAGATGAATGGCAATTTTCTCATGAATTTTTACTGTACAAGGAACCCTAGATGTTTCACAAGAGTACAGATGAATTAAAATCCCAAGTATAGGAATTAACTCCAAGTATACTAATAATTCCTGTGAATTGCTTGCTCCATACATTCCTTTAGCTATGGTTCTCAATGTGGACATCTCAAAACATATGAACAAGACTTTAGCCTGGCTGCTTTGTGCTTTCTTTTCTCCATAATGTAGTTCCAAATACAGTATGGGGTTATAAGTGTTGGAACCCTGTAATGTATTTTTCCCATCTGCTCTCACATCATCACAACATTGCGTTCCTATAAATTGTTTTTTCTGCCTCATTCCCACATCATGTAATGTTTCAAACAGTTGTATTATAGTAAGAAAAACTGTCCAAGGGTGTAAATTGGCTTTGTGACTTGATTCACCATTATAACAACGCCAAAAGCGACAGCTTCATTTTATCAGTTTGTTAAAGTGATTTGCCTTGTAATAAAGGAAACCATCTCAACATATTTAATTGCTGAGCTTTGGTGTTGAAAATTAAATTTCAAATACGATTGACATAATTATTTTCTGCAGTACTTACCTCACAGTGAGGAGTAAAGAGCGTGGGACACAACATTATTGAGCTTTTTTCCTTGCCCAAATTTTAATACCAATTAAATAGAGGGTGTTTCTTGGCTGGTTTATCTCATCTGCAGCTTCACTGATTCATGGCTGGCTGGACCCAGTGTGCGTCCTCCAGCACCATCTGCAGTTAAAACACAGGTATTATTATATACTAACAGAAATAATCACCAGGGGCCAAAGTTCCTGTCAGGCATGTGATATAATCTGTAAAGTCAGTATTAAAACTAGTCACTCTTGGAAGCAACGGAAGTGTAATTACTGCTATTCACTTTCCTTCTTTTATGAAAACGAAAGAACAGTGTGGCGCATAAAACAACTTCCTCTAAGCTGTTTTTGTAGCTTTTTGAAGAATTTAATTATTAAAATTCCAAGAGTGATCTTTCTAGATTAATCTTTAAACATAAAGGCTGACTCTCCACTGGAGTACTGAGGTGAAATGAAGAGGGAAGCGCAGCCAGCAGGGAGCTGATTGCAGGTCCTTGATCTCCAACAAGTAGCCCCCATGGTACATTAAAAAGTCATAAGAGTTACCTTTCAATGTTAGACTACAGATATAAGCCCAGTATGATGCCACAGCCCAACCCTTGCACCAGCTACCAGCTTTGCAGCTGGAGAGCCAGTAAAGCCATGAAGGTCAGTCTACTCTTTCCGCTCTTCATTTTACCTTAGCAGACATACCTCTGGGCTGAGGAAACTCTTCAGGCAGAGTCCCCTGCTGCCTCAGAAAACCTGAACCTATCAGTTTTGAGAGATTAACTGAGTCTGCAAGAGCTTAACAGCACCCACCCATATCCTCACAAGGAGATGAGAGGAAAGGAAAGGAAAAAAAATGATACATGTGGTGTACTTTTGTAAGGCAAAGGTCACAATAGGAATATTTTCAATTTGCCACATTTATTCTTACATTTTGTCTTTGGTTTCCTCCTGAGTCTGCACTGAAGAGCTGTTTCGGCAAGATGTTGCCATGCACTGGGATGTTAGAAGTGCTAAAGGCTCCTAGCATGGTTCCTAACAGATGAAGGTACAAAAACCCCTCATACAATTGTAATATGGGGGCTTTGACATTTTCACCTGGCTACATGCCAGCTGAAATACCCTTAACACTATCAATCTCCCCACTTCTATTCTTTAAGGAAACAGGTCATTCTACTTTGTTTTACCTTCCTCAGAAAAGCCGGATGTTATAAGCAGAAAAATCTTTCGGAAGGAGTTTTCCAGTTTAAGTCAGCATAGAGCAAACAATGACAAAAATAAGAGTGAGAGTCAAAGGTAAGAAAAAGATATACCTACTTATAGATATATTTATATTGATTTTATATTGACATTTATATTGATATGTTTACAGGAAAGTGAGGAGGTGTGCCACAGCAGGATGGGCTGTGCTGTTTGCCTCTCTTCTCTAATTAATTGCCTTGGTGTCAGGGAGCTGTCCCATCCTTATCTATTTGCCAGTTCAATTCTCTTAAGTTTTCTGTCACCACTTAACCACTGTTCACCAGTGTCAGAAGCTGTTTGGCGTTCACATATGCTTGCAAAAGCAGAGTTGTGAGGGTACAAATAAATCAGTCTGATCTTATTAATGGTGTTAGAGACTGGCTCTAGTCAGGGCAGGGAAGAAGAAAGACTTACTTCAAGTTCCTGTAACCAGCAGTTTTTAAGTACAAGGTATATAGTTATTCATGATTCAGAGCACAAAGGAAAATGTAACTAATGAAGTTTTGGAAGAATTTCTTGTACTGCCACTTTGTTTAATAATTGTTCAGTATAAAATTTTTTGCCTTTGCCTCTGAATCATCCCACTTGTGGACTTCAACAGTGTTTGATACTCCATGCAGCTCTGATCAGAACTGGTTAGAGGTACACTGTGTACTTTTGCTGTCTTCCAGATCTTGCAAAATATTTTATTGAGGTACAAAAGAAGAGAAAAATATGGGTCAAGAATGGGAATGTAGTTTCTTCATCACTTTATTTCAAGTACTAAAATTTAAGCCAGTGGCAATTAGCAAATTTCCAAATGGGAGGAGATGAGCTCTGCAAGGACTATTTAAGAAGCTGATGCATCCGAGACATAAGCACTGGGATGTCTCAGTTTTTCTCTCCAGGTTTTTCAAGCAGTTTTTAATGTCCAGGTTAGCTTTTGGCCACTGCTGTGCTCTGAATTCGTGTTTTCATGCACCTGTTATGCTTCTCAGATCTCTTTTTCTCAGATGCCTTTCCCCTAATTGAAGGGGAAATTCCAACAGCAATAGTAATTTGTGGTCAAGGCATGGTCTGGCACAGAGGCCAAGAAGACCCATCTGTAGAAGCATTTAAACTAGATGGAAACAAGGATGCCAGGGACAGGACTCTACCAGGGAGTGAAACTTGCACAGGAGATAAGAAACACTGTAGTACTGTCTTGTAACAATTGTGGAGTGTGCTCAGGGGACACTTTTGGTAAACAGACCTGGCAGTGGGGGATGGATCCAAGGCTGAACTGTTCTACCTCATGCCAACACCCACAGAACTGGTGCTGGGATGAGTGTGTGTAAGGAATCAGCTCTTGCTGCATCTTTGCAGCCTGCTTGCAGAACCGCTTAGTAGGGCTCTGCCCAATCTATCAAATCTCTTTATATTTAATCACAAATGTATGTTTAATTTTCCTCAAGGGATACAATAAAAATTTTAGCAACATAATTTATGTTTACTAGTTCATTCCACTGTATGTGGAATGATTGTTTTTCCCACCTGTACATGTCACTTTGTCTGCATGAAAAGCTGGTGCAGTGTTTCCAGGCTATTTAGTGGCCTACAAGGCTCCTTTCCTGTCTCTCTTGCTTACAGCAAACCACAGCTTTCTCTTTGATTACAGAAACTCTGAACTAGGCACAAAAACTCCTGGGGTAGGGACTAGGTGTGAAGTTTTGAAATAACTCTGTCACTGCTATTCCTAACATAAACTTCATGGATTTTTGAACATCTTCTACTCTACTCAAGAAAAAAACAAACCAAACAAACTGCCACATAGGTCTTCACTGTATTTTCTGAATTTTCCAGAGTAAAGTTATCCTACATGGGAAAGACTGACACCCTGACCTCACAGAAACCTGGTTTATGCACAGTTTCTAAAAGTAGACATAAACATAGCCAACATAGATCAACACAAATTACCAGCAAGGGTCACCCAAACTTGAAATTATAACTCAGATCATACAGGTTACCACAACTTCTCAAAAAAAATATTAATTCTATCAGCATGTCATTAGTGTGACTCAATGAGACACAGATCAAATCAAACTCATTAGATAGGCATGGGCAAAACAGCGGGGTCACTTGAGTACTGAAAAACTGTCCTGACTTTTATACTGCTTGAAGGATATAGGGGATTGCACAATCTGATTGCATTATTCAAAGTACTGTAAGTGGATAAAACAGCCTGCGTCTGTCTCTGATCTGAGGCTTTCAAGTTCATTTAAAGCTGAAACATTTAATCAGTCAGAGAGAAGAAGGAAAAGGCTGGTGTAGAAACGCCAGCTGAATTAATCTGAATGCTGAGCTCCAGTATAACTGGGAGTATCACATGTCCTAATTTATTAACCCTTAAATCTTGAAGAAATGTGGGCAGAAGAAGGAAACCTAGCCTTCAGATTAACCTACCTGTCAAATGGAAATTCACTTACTTTTCGCCCATGTCTATGTCTGACAATGGACTCAGCTCTGTTCACCTACTAAGTGTGCATTACACAAAATATTTTCTCCAAGAACCAGATTTATTCACCTGTTTCTTCATTTTTTAAGGAAAAAACAAGATACAAATTTGTAGTACCTGAAACAAGTTATAAGTGATATGGCTACTGTTGGATGCTCAATTATTAAGGAAACCTGCTTGTTTTTGTCTCTCTCCATACCCCTAGTAAGACATATGAATGGAAAAATGAAAGACAAAAACCCCAAACCAACAAGCAGACACATTTTTTTAAGATCATCTTCATTCCCAGATCTGAGTTAAGATGGTTTCTAGTACTGACTTAGTAGAATAAGTTCTATTAGGTTCTCCTTTCCCCCCCCCTCCCCGTTAATATAAGAGATTAGATGCAGTCCTAGGAGAGTAAGGACCTTGAAGTTCAGTGCTGTGGTCAACACTGTCTGGCATCTTCATTCATCACTTGGCTGATGGGAGAGAGTGCAGTCTCAGCAAGTTTGCAGAAGATACTGGGAATCATCTGGCTGATATACCAGATTGCTGTACTGCCACTCGGAGGGGCCTCAGCAGCCTGGATAAATCGGCCAGTGGAAACCTCCTCTTTCTAGACAAAGAGAAATGCCAAGTTCTGCATGTGGAGAGGAATTGTGCCATACACCTGTATTGGCTGGGCACTGACTGGCTGGAAATCAGCTTTGCAGAGAAGGCCCTGGGGATCTGGGGAAAAGTCAGCAGAACAAGACCCGTCAATACATCCTTTAGCAAAGACAAACAGCCTCCTTGTCTGCATTAGGAGGACATTTGTCACTTCTCAGCACTGGTGAGACACATCTAGAATACTGGGTGCAAGTCTGGGCTCCTTGGTGCAAGACAGATATGGACTTCTGGCAGAAAATCCAGCAGGGTGACACGGGGATGATCAAAAGATTGAAGCATTTGACATATGAAGACAAGCTGAGAAAGCTGAGACCATTCAGCCTAGAGAAGACAAGGCTGGGGATCTCATCAAGATGTATAAATATCTGATGGGGAAAGAGAGCTAAAGAAAAGAGAAACAGACTCTCCTCAGTAAGTGCCTGCTGACAGGATGAGAGGTAATGGACACAAATAAAACACGTGAAATTTTATCTAAATGTAAAAAAACACTTTCTAGTGTGGAAGGGGTCAAACACTGGAATAGTCTGTCTAGAGAGGTTGTGGAATTTCATTTTAAAACCTATTCAAAATCTCACCTGACATGACCCTGAGCAACCTCCTCTAGATGACCCTTCTTTGAGCAGGGGATTGGACTGGATGATTTTCAGACCTGTCTCCTATCCCCAGCTACCCTATGAGTCTGTGAGTCCTGCATTGCTTCTTACAAAATAGTTTTTTCTTGTGTCTTATTAACACCCAACTGGCAAGGACAGTGAACATTCAGCACAGCTGCTGGCTTCCAGAAATTCTTCCTTAACAACTACTCCATCTGAAAATTCTCATAATTTTTTGAGTCCTGGGATGCTTTTAGTGTCATTGTCACAAATAGGAGCACAGGCCCTGTGAACACCATGGGGACAAATCAGAAATTATGTCTGTTTAAAGATTGGAATGCACGGATTTCTTTTCTATGGCATTTGGTACATCTGTCACAAAACAGGACTTGAAAGAACAAAATAGTATGTTCCAGTAAATGTATGCTGGTAGTCTGAGTTAAAATACTGGCACAGTTTAGACATTTTAAAGGGAAAAAAGACAATGAAAGAAGTGTTGTTCTGCTGTAACACTTGTGTTTCTTCCTTCTCCCTACTTCCCACAAAAAGCCCCACCCAATGTTTTCTAGGCTAGAAATATCCAAGAAACGAATTAGAGACAAAAATCCCTAAATACATTTTAGAAAACTATCTATTTCTCTTTCCTCCTTCGCAAAACTTCACACATTTTTCCACACCCAGTTTTTTAACTCTGGTTTCAAGCACAGATGAAAATGTGTTCAGTCTGACTTCTGAACTGGTAAGAATTCATTGGATTTGTTTTCACCTTCTGCTTTTCAATTTGTTTTTCAATACTTTTGTACCACCTGTTTCCAGAATCCTTAGAGTCCCCTCAAATCCCATTTCCCTGCTTAAAGAAAACAATCACTGATTTTTACTTGCTTGCCAAAAATCCATGATCCCAGGTTGTCTCACCTCTAATCAAGGCATGCATGATTTTTGAAAGAAATATAAAAATGGGCAAAATTATGGGGATCCTGATCTAGTGCTGCAGATTAATATAGTTTTGTGAAATTTGCCAAGTTATTTCTGTTGTCAATAAATCTTCACTACTTTGCTAGTCATGCTGATCTAAGCAGGTGGTGTCAACATCTTTTGTTATGTAAAGCTAAAATACTGAGTTGATGAAAAAATACGTATGTTTGCTTCGCATCTTCAGACTGCTACAGGAAGTTCATGTTCCTTTATCTCTGTCAAATCCTAAATTTCTCACATTTAAAAATTAAGTCAGAAGAGAGCAAGCTGTTCTGGATGCAGATTTTCCCACACAGTCAGCTCTCACATGCACTTCCACTAAGATGAGTTAGGAAGAAAAGAAAAGAAATGAAGAAATGTAGCAGTTGCTTTTAGTCTGACTCAGGCAGTTTAATGGATGCTGAATAAGCAACTTCTATTAGCTGTCAAATCTGCAAGGGTGTCTTCCCCTTTGCTCAGGGAAGAGTTTGATTTCTGCTACAAATAATTACAGTTGTGCTTTGAAATCTCCAAAGGCAACAACAGTTTTCTTCCAATGTGTTAACTCAAGCTTTAAAAATTGTCTGAGGTCTGACAAAAGGAGGTGCAAGCCACTAACCCCTATCCTGAGTGTTAAACCTGTCCTGAGAGGGGTCATGGGTGAGACAGCAACAGTCAAAAGAGAATAATAATTTTGGGAGTGTAAGCACATAGACTCATCGTCTTCATCAAAACACAGAAGAGGTATCCTTAAGGGCTAAAGTAGATCTGTGTAAGAGATATGAGACCATAATCTGCAGTTATTGCAATTGGAACAAAAAGATGTTTACACCAATGGGTGCGATTTTTTCTTTTAAAATCATGGCAGGCAGCTAGATCTTCTCCTAGCTAGATCTTCTCTTTTTTTTTTTTTTTCAGGGTGAAGAAATCTGAACTTCAGAGAAAAGTTTCTGTGTCGTGCTCATTTGTTTAAAACTGGTAGTAACAGGCTTTTCATGTGGGCTCTCAAAAACAAAGTCTTCAGAGTAAGTTTCAGCCATTCTGCCCGCCATCCTTTCTTTCATGCTCTCTTACCGTTGTGTACAACCCCCTTTGTAGCACCTGGTTGAGCATGGAGGAAGAATACTGGACTGAACAGTGTCTTTCAGATGTCTACATCACAGCCTTCAGGTTGTGGTGTTGAGGAGCTGGATGGAGAGAGCTGTAAACCAGATATAATCTGAACCCAAGTTGCTTTTGCAGACTGTCAAGTCTCCTGCACTGAAGGAGATACATGAGAAACTTTCCAGCCCTGTTGTGGCATTTGCTTCCAGGCTTCTGGCTGCAAAATGTGCTCATGTGTCCCTGTCTTGTCTGAGGGGGCTGTGAGCACAGCAGAACCTTTTGGTGGAATGTTACTGCACAGTCACCTTTGTTCTTTTCTGGGGGCTTCTTGTGCCTTTGGGAATACTGTCTGTCTGCAGATCTTTCCCTCCAAGGGCAAGTTGCATTTCATAATGGTTTGCTGTCTGAGCTGATGCATAAGAGCATGTAGATTGTGAAGAAAATATAAAAAGGTGCTGTGCTTCTTCCCTGGCCTGAGGATCTGACGCAGGTGTGTTACTGGTCAGGTCACCTGTGGTGAAAGCAGTGCAGGAAGCAGTGAGGAACATGATCTGTTCTATAAAAATGATGAGATCAATGCCCAGGACTGCTAGGCAAAAACAAAGGTCGTTTGGGAGGCTTATGAAAAGGTTGAAAACATGTTCCAACTTACTCAGCAATTGAGGTATCAGGGAAGAGCTGTGTTAGGATAAAAGCAGCAGACTGAAGAATACCATTTTCTCCTTGCTGTTGCCACCCAGCAGCAGCATGTCAGTGGAAGCTTAGCCCTACAGTACACTAGAGCAGCAGCAAGTCAGGAATTGGAGAAAAGAGTAATTGCTTTGTCTGCCTGGTCCTGCCCCACGTAACTAAAGGCATTATGTAAAATATCTGTCCATGAAGACCTATACCAGTGCAGGAAAAACTGCACTCTTAGCAAGCAAATGTTTAATGCTGCGTGGGAGAGAAGAGGGGGATGGCGAGCGGTGGGATGGTGCTCCCTGGTGGAAGCAGAGCACCGGCTGAGCTACCAGGCAAAACGTATCCTGGGGTTACCTGGTTTCAGTGCCAGGATGCAAAAAGCAGCAGTTTAAGCTTCCAGGAGTGGGATACTCTGCAGAACTATTTAATCTGCTGGACTGCAGGTGGCAATGGAAGCTGCAAAAGAGTTTCTCTGAGAGGAGGAGATGAGAGGAGAGGAGAGGAGAGGAGAGGAGAGGAGAGGAGAGGANAGAGAAGACAGATAAGCAGATGAGAGGAGGGAAGAGGAGAGGAGAGGAGAGGGCAGGAGTACATATCAAAGATAAGCTGAAGCTTAGGCCTGTATCTGGCAGGAATTTCAAAGGACATTCTTTCTTAGGTAAGACATCAAAGACTCGATCACTGTGCTTGGAAGTTGCTTGCTGCAAAACCAGAGATTAAGACATAAATATTCCTTTGATTATAATTTCTATATTCTGTTCTACTGTTAGGTAAATGACTACAAACATAGTAGCCACTCTGAGACTATGAGAAAATGTAACAGGCAACATATCACCTAATCATAAAGAGTTTAAAAAGCACTCATAATTTTTCAATAAACAGAAGAAAAGTGTCTGTTAGTCAAAGGTGATATAAACTCTCTTCACTGCGCTTCATTTATTGGCAAACTTATCTCTCAAGATTTTACTAAAAGGCACAAAGGCACAACATTTCCTTTATCAATGGGAAACATTACACATAGCTAAATAGATGGGATAAACATACAAATAAATAAATGTTAAACCAGATATATATGTGTATGTATATATATATATATGTATAAGTTCTTGGATTTTAGAGTGCTTCATGGCATTAGTGCCTACAGGCAGTGAATAGATCATTGTGTCATTACTCTTCCAGTAAAAAGAAAGATCTTTCCTTTAAATATTAAGTAGAGAAAAGAGGAATAAGCATTAAGTATTACACCCTTTGTCAGAGCTGATAGTTACATACAAAGGGCCTGAGTCAGCAAAACACATAAGCACATGCTTAGTTCTATTCAGTTCTTCAAATATTTTTATGTATTTTGTTGAATGTAAACAGTATTAAGTATATGCCTATCATCTTCACTGTATAAAGGTTTTTGACTTGTTTATACTTAGAAAGGACTTGAGCAAAAAAAAAAAAAAAATCTGCCTGGGAGCAGGTTTTTCTAGTCCTACTATCCTAAACTCCTTAATTTGGAAGTTTTAGTCACCCAAGGCAACCTATGCAGTCTATGCAAAGTAACTGATTTAGTAAAATTCCCCACAGGAACAAGGAAAGTCTTACATTATCCTTACTCCAAAATATATGCTGGCAGAAAATTATATGGGAGGCATTTAGAACACATCACAAAACTGTTACTCATGATTCCTTTTCCAGAGTGCCATTGTTTGGGTCAATATTTGCTGTACAAGTTAAGGCTGGCTGAGCATTAACATGAAATAAATGTGTCTTGTAGTGATATCGGCCAATATTTAACAGGGGGTTCATACAAACCTTTCTCCCTTGGCCTTTCATTAACTGTTCCAAGGACTGGTGTCCCTGGACACAGGAGACTCAGGGCAATGGAAATTTGGGCACGTCTTCTTCCATTTTTTACAACCAAAAAAGAAAACAACAAGCCAACACAAAGCTAAAAAATATTATCCCCTTGTTTCAGAGTACACTGAAAGCCTGGAGGAAGTTTGCTGGTACAACAAAGCCCATCTGTACTTAGAGACAAATAAAGACAGACTTAATATTTCTAGATATAGCTGGAATAATTCAGCTGTTTTAAAATTATCTCTAAACTTAAAGCATCCTTATGAAGGCAATGCAGCATCGTTGGAGCAGTGTGAACCTTAAGTAGCAAGAAAATCACTCCAAAATTCCATTTGTCTCTGTGGTGTTAATTCTAGCTGGACATCCAGAGAAACTCCATCCTGCTGTGGACAGATGAATTTTATTTTATGTGGTTTGTGGTACTGGTGGCTGGGAGAACCAGGTCATCCACAGTCACTGCAAGGCCAACGTGTCTGCCTTCACCTTTCAATTCATAGATCCTTGCAGGACCTTCATCTACTTTCTTTCTCAGATTTCCAGTTGTTGAACAGTAAAGATAACCATGTCACCAGCAATTAATATTAGTGACCCCTTGTACAAAAAAGAAAAATCACCATTTATATCCTTTACATTGTTACTTGTGTTCATCCAAAGGAATTTAGAAACTGGATGCTCAATTTATGCAAACAAGATGAATGAAGAAATTGTTTTCTGGAGCTGAAGGAGCTAAAGGTTTTCTAAGCTGTTTTCTGCTTCTTCAGGGCCCACGTGGTAATCCTGAGAGATGTCTAACAGCTCTCCATTAAACTATATTGTCATTCAAATTCAAATGCATATTTTCCACATTTTTCAATGTCATAATTTTCTGTCTATGAACTGATGTACGGGTTTTCTTATTTTATGGTCAGTGGTTTTGGAAGTTACACAGGAATTATTTTGTTCTCTAAAAAAGTTGCCTTTCATACATACAGACGAAATTCCATTGCAAGGATAATTCCTGTACTGTGAGTCAGGTACTGCAAAGTAAATTGCCCGTTTTTTTAATGATTTAATTCTGTAAATGAAGAGGAAATTATTCAAGGAATGTCCTTGAGAAAATGAATGTATGCACTTCTGCATGTCATTTACAGAAAAATTACATGCGAAGTAGAAGTAAAAATTCAGTTTAACTTTTCCCTGTGTTACCACATGGTGGCCACATAACCCCAGCCATGTGGGCTGCTGCTTCAAGAACACTGAGAAACCCTTGATAATAACAGTTCGTTTTCCATGCACCCCACATGAAAAGACTTGATCTACACTAAAGACTTCTATGCAAGTTCTACAAACTTACTAGCTTTTCCTAAAAACTCAGGTAATATAATTCTGCCTACTGTGTAGTTTGATTATTGGACTGGTAATTTAGACAGAAACTAGATGTAATTAAAATATCAGAAGCACAATCATAAATGAATGAGAATTGAGAAAAGTCTTGTAGAAATACCCAGACACAGTTTTGCAAGTTCTTCAGAAAATGAGTGAATTTACTACAATAAACTATGATCTTTTAATATTACTTATATTTTACTTTTAACAATGACATGTAACATATAGATCATGTTTGAAATGTATTAACAATGCATTCATTACATCAGTTTCTGTATTAAAATTGGTTTAATTTAAAACAAATTTCATATTGGATCTGTGGAAATATTTCTGCAGCAAACTAAGCTCAACTCTGAAGGAGAGTTTAGGATTGGCAAACTTTTTTATTTACCACAGTGTTCTCCTGGTTCAGTCTTCAGTATAACACCAAATGCCCCCACTGGCAGCTGGGGATTTGGGTTCTCTAAACACCTCTCACGAGAATGGGACCGAAAGGGTTTGATACACATCACCTGCTCCCCTGGGATGCCTGGGAAAAGCTCAAGAGCCTGACTTCAATCAGTTGTCAAAACACATGTCAAAATTCATAAAGGATTACATATTAAGGCCAAATGCATAGAAAATAAGGGGAAGTCCACCTGTCAGACTTTTAACTAGGACCAATTTGAGATTATTTGTATTTCCCCCAGGAATCTTTTGACACACTAAACAGTGACTTAAAAACACTGCCATGGAACTTTGTAAGAATTGTGAGTATAATGCCACGTACATCCACCATCTGCTGCAAGCAGGGATGCCTCAAAGGAGGCCCCTAGATGAGGGACAAGAACTTACCAGTGGTCATCCTTGCTGCATTGTAAAAGAGGTCCTTTGGTCAGGAACTTGCCCCTGAAACTGTGTGGAGACTTGAAGCAACTGAACCCCATCTCTCAATGAGGCGCTGTGGCATCATCTGCAAAACAGCACTTTATATTTTTTGCACAAAACCCAGAATCTTTTCAGGTTTAGGCCTTTTCCTTTTTGGGTATAATTAAATATTGAAAATTTCAATTGAGAGCAAATACTTCTCTCAAAGTACCTGTTTTTCATTGGAAATAAATTACAAAGGGTGATCTACTCACAAAGTCTGAGGAGTCATCTGATACAAAATTGGAAAATTTGCTGCCTTAAAGCAACCTGATTTAAACTTATTAGAACCCTTTAGGCTTCAATACTGTATCATAAAGCATCAGTAGGAAGAGCTTTCAGAAGGGCTGTCCAGGTTTGACTTAACTTGGGCAACCTGTTGGAGATGATCCTGCTTTTACATATTCCTCTTCCAGATTTCCAAAGCAAACCATAGCCAAAGCAATGCCTACCCTGAACTCCATAGTTTGCAGAATCATAGAATTATAGAATCATTAAGATTGGAAAAAACCTCCAAGATCACCCAGTCCAACCTTTCACTGCCCACTACCTCAACAACACAACCGTGGCACTGAGAAACATGTCCAGTCATTTCTTTAATAGTTCCAAGGATGGTGATTCTACCATATCCCTGGGCAGTTTGTTCTAATGCTTAACCACCTTTTCAGTGAAAAAATTTTCATGATGTTCACCCTGAATCTCCAGTGGCACAACTTGAACCTATGCCCTCTCACCCTGTTGCTGGTTACCTGGCAGAAGAGGCCAAGGCCCACCTGGCCACATCCTCCTTTCAGGAAGTTGGAGAGAGTGATGAGGTCCCCCTGAGCCTTCTTTTCTCCAAGCTAAACACCTCCAGCTCCTACAGCTCTTCCTCATATGACTTATTCCTTTCCCCAGCTCCGTTGCCCTTCTCTGGACACGCTCCAGCCCCTCAATGTCTTTCTTGCAGTGAGGGGCCCAGAGCTGAACACAGGATTTGAGGTGTGGCCTCACCAGTGCCGAGTACAGGGGGACAGTCACTGCCCTGGTCCTGCTGGCCACACCATTGCTGATGCAGGCCAGGATGCCATTGGCCTTCTTGGCCACCTGGGCACACACTGGGTCATGTTCAGCCAGTTACTGACCAGCACCCCCAGGTCCTTTTCTGCCAGGCAGCTTTCCAGGCACTGCCCCCAGCCCGTAGTGCTGCCTGGGGTTGTTGTGACCCAAGGGCAGGACCTGGGACTTGGCCTTGATGAACCTCATACAATTGGTCTCGATCCATCCATCCAGCCTGTCCAGATCCCTCTGCAGGGCCTTCCTGCCCTCCAGCAGGACACCCTCTTGCCCAATTTGGTGTCGTCTGCAAACTGACTGAGAGTACACTCAATCCCTTGGTCCAGATCAACAATAAAGATGTTAAAGAGGGCTGTCCCAAATACTGAGCCTTGAGAAACATTACTTGTGACCAGCCCTCAAGTGGAAGTAACTCCGTTCCCCATCACTCTCTGGGCCCAGTCATCCAGATGTTTATAAACCAGAGAAGAACTGTAAGGTTCCAGGTTCTCTAGGAAAATCCTGTGGGAGACAGTACTGAAAGCTTTACTAAAGTCCAGAGAGACTATATCCACAGCCTTTCCCTCATCCACTAGGTAGGTTACCTGGTGAAAAAAGGAGACCAGGATGGTGAAGCAGGACCTGCCTTTCACAAACCTGCTGCCTGGGCCTGATGTCCTGGTTGTCCTGTATGTGCTGCATGATGCCACTCAAGAGGATCTGCTCCATAATATTCCCTGGGAATATTCCCTGAGACAGTGAGGAAGCTGGGGGAGCAGGATGCAGATTTGACACACTGAGTCTTCTCAGAAGAAATATTACTTCATAGCAACATCTCATCCCCACTGACCCATGACTCACTGCATGGTACGTACGCCCTGGTCAGCTGACAGGGCCCTTTCCCACTGCCATTTTGTGCTACAATCCTTCCCAGAGGATTGCATCTTTTGCAGAAAAACACAAACACACTGTCAACACTGACACAGTGTAGTCTCCTTCCTCATTGAAAAGAGGGCAAATTCCCACTTAGGTTAAAGTGGAATGTAGGACCAGCCCAGGTCCCAAGGCAGGTGAGCTAGCCCGAATTCAAGTACCTAGAAAACCAGCTGGTAAAGACACATTAAATTCTGTGAATATATTTTTCTGTGTAGAAGCATAGATTAAAGCGCCATGTTTAAAAACCTGCTGGTAGCTCACCAGGGAAAAGAGATCATGCACAGAACAAATTCCCCGATGGATGTAGTTATTCAGCCTTGGAAGTGAGGATAGGGAACTTTCAGCCCGAATGGGGACACTGTGGATGATTTCTGCCATGTCACAGAGCCAAATTCATAACACCAGAAAACAGCACTGAGGATCTGTCATCCCGCAGCTTCCCACACCTTTTCCCCAGGATTTTTGCACCAGGTTATAAAGTCATGGGATTTAGAGCAATGGGAAATTCAAGTTCTTTCTGAAATGCCTTCATAATAATGAGCATTGTCTCACTAAACTGCAATTACATCTTGCATATTTCCAAGAAAATGCCTTCATTGAGAAGAGATGCATTTCAGGGAAATACCATTCTTGTTTCAGGTTGCCCCTTTGTGTGTTCTGTAAATCTTCAAAGTGGTTGTGACTATAATTCATCTGGGCCGTGGGCAGAAGGAGACATTTCTCCCAAGAGGGGCACAGACTACATGTGTGTGTGGTCCAAGGGAAAGCAGCTTTAATCACTCGCTGAGAGTAATAGGCATTGTACTGTGACTAAATTTACTGTGCTTTCTGGCAGACTCTTTCTGAAGGGAGAAGTGGTGCATTTCAAGCTCTAATCTTTGTTTTGTCTGTAGATTTTCACTCTTTCTATACTAAATTGATACTAAAGGCCTGATGTCCACAAAATAGGGCCCAAAGTCAGCATCTACTTTTGCAAACTCAAGTACCTAGCACATGTGCGTCTCAGTGCAAAGCAGAAGTGACTCACAAAGAGCTCTGGACACGTGGCTCTGCAAAGTCCCTTTTTGGTTTCATGTGTGCTAAAGATTTTACACAACTGTAGTTACATTTCTGAGAATAAGATACTGGCTGTTAGTTCAGAGATACATTTTATTCTCATCTCATTGCCAAAGGCAACTGAAGTATTGAAATATGAGCACGGTGCCAACTGTGCGGTTAAATTGAAGTCACCAGCTCAGCTTTTCTGCAGATTTAATTGGCAAGACTGCAGTCTTTTCAGATCTTTTCAGATTTGGTCATCCTCTTTGTACAAAATTAAGAGAATTAAGGCCAAATCCAAGCATAAAATAACACCATAAGACCCTCATTGTCCTCATGAAATGGACAAACATGACATGTTTTCCTTCAGTTTGATTTACACCATCAGCATTTGGAAGCACAGTCATTGTTTAGCCAAACCTGCCAAATGTTTTCTCTTTAATTACACAACGCAACCACAGAGTCTCCTAGGAAAAAATCTCTTGTTTATTTATTTACTTAAGTTGATGAGATACTACCAAACGACTAGACATAGTTTTCAGGAAAAAAAATACTGAGGAAGCAGCATTTTTAAACAGGTAGGAAAAAAGCAGTTGTATGGGTTGTGTTTTGTTTTTAAATTTGAGAATAAGAAAGAAGGAAGTGCAGAAAACAGGACTGAAATTTTTGTATTTTATTCGCCATAAGTACAAAAATCTATGGAAGGATAGAGATTTATCACTGTAGTGGAGTTGTGTGTCATTTTATGTTGCAGACAGCAAGCAAGGGGTGTGTAACATGCTTCCTTAGTCTTTCTACTCTCCATCTGTCCTGCCCTGCTCACTGTCTGTCACAGCCAGTCCATCCTGTCAGTCTGGAGTTTGGCTTTATTTAGTTCTGAAGAGAAGGTGTCTCACTGTCAGAAGATGTAACTAAAGTGATTAGTTCAGATTCTTTCAAAGGGAGATTGTACTTTTATGAATAAAAATATCATCTGAAATTGCATTACTTTGAGTCATAAGTAAATCCTTTAGGGCATAAACTGATCACCAACAGGCTTGACAAAGGAATGTCTTCAGGCAGTGTATTATTGCTAGTGATGAGTGATAAGTTATGTATTTCTATACAGAAGTCCTGACTTGCAGTCAAAATGGCCTTTTAATTTATTAGAGCACGACAAGGAAGAAAAAACTGTAATGTCTTTCCAAGAAAGACAAGCTCTTATACACAATGCAACCACTCAGTGTTAACAAGGCAGTGGGCACAGTGCTGGAGTCACTTTTCAGACAGCAGACAGTTTTCAGATTTAAAGGAACATTATAAAGTAACCTTAAATTTATCACTAGAGAAAGAAAACTGGCTGATCAGAAAAATTAACTCTTTTTTCCTTCAAAAATATTCTCTTCAAATGTTCTGGCTCATACCCTCTAAAGGTTTGGGATGTATCTCTTTCTGCTTTCTGTTGCTCTTCTGTTAAGAAAGACAACTTGACCCTATTAATCTCTTCTCTCGTGTTTTGTTTTTTAACAGATCTTGAGAACCTTGGGATGAAGTTCCACTCCTCACCATCACATTGCCTCTTGTCAAACAAAACATCTTCTCAGGGGTCTCAGAGTGCTTGTCTCCCCTTGAAGCTCCTAGCAAGAGAAAAATAGACTCACTCACTGGCAACCAGAGGCTTCTGAATGCCCACAACCACTCTGCAACAGCTGGGTAACAAAAGAAAATCAGTATTTTCAAAGGAAAAATGGCAGGCCTCCATACAGCGTGGCTACTATCCCAAAGGGTGGGCTGCTGGACATCTCCAGGAAAGGGTAGCCAGGCTTCAGTGGCTGAAGTGATGCATTAGGGTAGGTGGTGGTGGTGTAGAGGGACCCTGTGCCCTCAGCCCCCAGGAGCTCTCCCCACTTGTAATGGTGACAATACACATAGGTGTGTCCTCCAGCAGCAAAAAAAGGGGTAAAGAATTGGGGGGTAGCAGAGCAGTTTTTGAGGGGATCCCAAGACAGCACCATGTGTGGGGTAAGCTCAAAGCCTGGAGGGAGAACTCACCAGACCCCCTAAAAACAGACCCACACATTCAAACTTCCCCAATTCTGCGTCTTCATATGCAATTTCCTGAAAAAGGGTGTATCATCCAAAGTGTTTTTAAATAGCTTATACATCCCTCATCGTTACTTTAATTTTAAAATGTTCTGCAGAGCTAATTATTTTTAATGTGGTGCAAAAAAAAAAGGTGTGGTAGAATAATATTTTTAACTCTAGCAATTGAAATTCAGAACTCCTATAAAATTACCATCTTTCAAATTGCAGTTCAGAAAGAGTTATTTCCTTTTATGACACTCACTCCCTTTTTTATATAATATTTAACCCATGGTGCTGTAAAAGTTATAGGAGCTGCATACTTTGGAAGGGTTATTCCTCATCCTGCTGTTATGACACACAAATAAGTGACTAAGTAAGTAAGTAAAGCTAAGTAAATGAGGCCGGAGAAACACAAGCTGAAGTGAAGTATAGCTTATTCTTAATCCTGACTCTTTTGGGGCACTTCTTTGTGAGAATCCTGAAGTAGCTGAAGATCCCTTCAAAGAAAAGCTAGTTATAGAAAACTTATCCTGAGTGCTCATGTGATCAGGTAATGTACTTGATTCACACAAACAGGTAATCCACAGCCCCGCACTCTAGACAGTTAAGTGGCTTTAACATAAACTCCTATTGCAGAGGGCTGGAAAGCAGATAAAAGCTTCATTTGTCTTCTGAACCCTCGACGAAAATCTGCCCATTATACAGTGCAGACCTGTGTGAAGGCTCCTGGTGCCTTTTTGATGTGGGGGACGGTGTGCTTTCGGCAGGGAGTTGATGACTGGCACACTGCTGCCTTGCCTCGTGTGCCACTCCCCATGGCAGAGCAGACCCCAGGCGGGGGCTCTGCTCCATCGCCTGGCGGCAGCCGGCCCAAAGCCATCACCACGGGAGGACACGTCCCTTGGTTCACAGATAGGGAGGGCAACAAAGGTTTGCTTATGGCTCCCGTGAAAAATAGTTTTTTTGTGTAAGGATATTTATCATCCGCTCATGTCATCGTTCCTGGGTTTCTGGTGACAGTTGTGGCATGGACAGCGTACAGAGTCTTTTATCTGTGAATGTTAACATTTCTTTGAAGACTAAGCACAAAATATATTACAACAAGTTTACTGATAGAAGAGCTGGAATGACTTCATAAGAGTAGAGGATCACAGAAACAGACATGTAACTGTTTGTGACCTCTGTTTAGAAAATAAAGCAATGTTCAAAAGCATAAAACTAAACAAATTTTACATTTGTTTCAGAGGTCTGAAGCTGGGACCCAATCCACCCCTCAGAGAAGCCAGCAGGAGCCTTCCCATAGACTTCAATAAGCTTTTCATCCAGCCTCCACTCAGTCTTAAGTTATTTGCAATTAAAATTCTTTCCTTCTTTACTGATAATGCAGCCAGGTTTGGGTGAAGCTGGCATGCATTACATGTCCATTACAGCCTGAGACAGGAGCTTCTAAAAGGGATGCGGGTACTCAGAGCCACTTCCCTGGGAGCAGGGACAGCTGTGTTTTTTCCCTGGTTTTTGTGTTGTAAAGTGGTGGGATACCAGCAGGCTCTGCACCTACCCTGCCTTCCTGGAGCTTCCCATGTTCTTGTGGTTCAGGAGAAATTTTACTTCAAATCTTGAATTTTTTTCAAATCTTGTTGATACTTGCTGTTTTCTTTGAATGCCAGTTGTTCTAGGAATAAGTAAGTAAACCATCAGGTTGGAAACCCTAAACACCAGTTTCAAACTGAACGGTTTTGGTGTATCTTTTAAGCACTGGGCCATAAACCAAATTGTGAGTAACAAATGCCCATGACATCTAGCCAACCCAAATCTGGCAATGTGATTTTAATCTCTAAATATTAATGTTTAAAATATGCTTCCTTTCTACTAGGGATACTTGTTAAAATTTGGAGCAATTTGTGCTGTTGCTGGTACCCTTAAAACATTGAAAGTATGTTTCGGAATGAAATTAAATCATTACTTTGCAATTCCTAGCTGCTGGAAGCAAAATCCCACGTGGGCTGCATGCCACTGAGATATGCTACACCAGTTCTGCAGTCTTCAAACCCCCCATAGTTTTTTATGTTTGCTGGTATGGGCAGCCCACCCAGCATAAAAAGGCATGCAAATGATTTTAACAGACAAGTATTGTGTTGACTAAGGTTTCCAGTGCTAAACTATCCAGAAAGATTTAGACAAATTTTTTCCCTATGGTAAAATGCATATGTGAGTTTAAAGATGAAGAAAAATGAAAGGCGTTATTTATAGCCTGAAATATCTATAATACTATACACATGTGTATTTCACTTAATCCTTGTTTTGATAAATGCCCACTCTGCTAAACACCTAATGTACAACAGGATGTGGTTCCCACTTAAATTAGCAGATGCTATAGTTTCTGATTGTTAATGATAGACCTGTTTGCCAATAAAAACAATTGATGGATCAGCATGTGTGAGCTACTGAACCTCAGAAAAAGCCCCAAACTAATAAGAGAGAGACAGAAAAATGCTTCAGGTCACAGTCAGCAGATGGGAAATGGCCAGATGTCTGTCTGGGGCAGGGAAAGTGCAGCATGTGTTTAAGTATATATCTCTGTTTTCATATGGCAGCAACCACTGGGAAGTTCAAATACTTGGACTAACCAAAGCAATGGTTTTGAAGTTTACTTTTGCATTTGGGGCACAAAAATAAACTAAAAGGATAGGTAAATCTCTAAATCTGAAAATTCAGCTGTCAGATATAGCTGATATAGGCACAGAAATGAATATTACATACAATTTAGAACTCAAGAAATAAACTCTAGATTTTGCAAGCAGATGAAAGCTACATTAGGTGATTTTGGCAACATAAGATTCCATCTGCGAGCAGCTGAAAATGAAATTACATTTTAACTTTTTCTCATAATGCTATTAAGCAAGAATATCTTATAAAATATAACATATCTAAACAACATTTTTTGCAAAACTGTGTGACACACAAATGAATGGAGAATATTAGCTAAAAAACTATTGAATTGTGTAATCTCTAGCAAAGAACCACGTGATATGTTTACATATTAAAAGCTAAGTTAGCTAATTTCCTAAGGATGCGGGCAGTAAAAATATGATTGGAAATGTCACAATTTTTTTTTTAATCACATGCAACTGCAAGATTGTACAGACCATATATCTCTGAGTAAAAAAAATAAACCCTCCTTATTTTTCACTGAAGAGACTTTAAATTCTGCCCAGATTAAGCAACCTGGTAACACTGTCTCTGAGAGAATTATTCATCAGCTAAAAGATATGCAGGTGCTTGAGTGTCTGACTGGACTGGGACCTATAAGGCAAAATTAATTATAAGTAGAAATGCAATTTACTCGTGGATTGAAGCAATTTGAATATTTCATTTAACTACTCTATAAATGGAACTTGCCTGTGTATAGTTCACAGCAAGAATATTTTTCCACAGGGAAAAATCCAGACCTCACCAGAGTCAATGACCATCTTTCCACTCACTTTGGTGGGTTCTGGATCAGTCCCCAGCTGTGAGCTGGGTATGTCTGCCTGGCAGTATCAGCCCCATGCTCGGCCCTAGGCCAGGGCTTTCTCAGCTGAAGGGTTATGTTGAAGGACCTACAGTACTCAAAAAGGAAATTGCCATGAAGAAAATAGCTGTGTTTTTTGATGTCAACATCAAGCAGAAAATACTGGAATCTTTCTTTTGAGGAGCTCCCCTAACTTCTTAGGACATTTCGGTGCATAAAAGTGCATAAAAGCCCCAGCAAGAGCAAGATACAACAGGGGCCATTTTTGCCAAAACCTTGGTTCCTGCTGTTGTACCCGGAAAACGGGCTCTAATATATCTATATAGCAGTGGCAGGAAACTGCTAATAAGAAGTAGTGACAGTACTGGAAGGCAAGGAGAAGGAGGAAAATGGGAGATACATGGCTGCAAATGTCTTCCTTGGCTGGTACAAACAACACTGGATGCAGTATGACGTGGATACACCCTCACTGTGGGAAGAATGTTGTCAGAAAAACACCCTTTTCTGTGTGTTTTCTCCTGCCTACACACCCTCTTTACCCAGGTAATATCTTTCTTATTCAGAATCTACAGCTAAGAGGGTTGTAGGACAGGAGCCTGTATATTGACTTGCAAAAATTTTCCAGAAAACCCACCTCCTGAATCCCATGGTGCGTGTGCTTTGTGTCATGCACGATATTCCGTCTAAAACATACGCCGCTCACTCATTAAAATGTCGGAAAGAAAGGTAGAGGTTATTCAAGCACAAGAGAGCTCCTGTTCAATGGTTTGACTGAACAACAATAGAAATCTGCACCTGCACAAGTTTCTGCCAAAACTGATCTCACACAACTGTTGATCTTGATTAAATTCATTAGGCTGGGAGAGATGGATTTCTATACATCTTATTGTGTGTGTTTTATGGGTTATGCTCCTGGGTGGAATATAAGGTGGTTTTTGTTCAGGAGACAGTAGGAAAATCATGCTGAGACCCAGGCCTGCTTTAGAATTCAACATATTCAGCAAAAACTTTGGCCAGGACTTATTTTGGACTTCAGTAAAACTCTATTATAGGAGTTTCCGTAGGTTTAAAGGAACTGTCTGAGAGTTTGTATATATTACAAATCCTATTCTGTACAGATTTTGCCTGCAGTAGCAAAGCAGCAACATTTTTCAACAATTCTGGCTTAAGCTATAAAGCTCTATCCTGGAGCGATGAAATTAGAAAAATATTTTACAAAACCAGAGCACAGGTCACATATTTGCAATATCTTTCTTTAGCGTTAGCCGTCTTTGAAAGAAGTTTTATGTCACAGCTGCACAGCACACATTGAGTAGTTGCATCTAAAATATGGGAAATAAATCACAGGTTTGTCTACACATTTGATAACGTAAGGAAAAACTGCAGGCTTTCCTTGCTGATACTCATTCCTCCCTTCTACCTATGTTGTGGAGACGTATCTTTGTATATGTATATTCAGACATACCGAAACATACAAATCTAATTTCTACATTTTCACTTTCCTTTGATTTACTGTTGTGCAAACAAAAGGCTTGAGGACTGATTACAATCTTACTAAGTTAATCAGGCTGTTTATGTCGGTAATTAATCAATGTTGCCTGTAAAGGCTCACATCCTGCCCCAAGGTACATAATTTGCCCTTGTCTTTCACTTTGCATCATCATTTGCATCATTACAAAGGAAGTGCAGACACGTGTGCTGTTGTATTTTCTGTGCACCCTTCACTCATTTTGAGCAGAGGTGTTATGACAAGTGAAATCTATGGTCAGTAGAAAAATGAAACTGAAATAATATAGTAAGACTAAGGAACTTGGCATTGTCTGATGTGAAATGGGAGAGTGGTTTTGCCCACCTTGTGGTGAGCAGAGTCCCCATCTCACTGAGTTGTCCTGGGAGTTCATGTCTGCAGGAGCTCTCCTCTTACCCACATGGCTCGTCACCTCACATATCCCTCTTACTCACACGGCTGTGCCCTGCCAGAGGAAGGAGTCTGCTGCAGCACAACTTGTGGGGAGCTCTGACTTGTTCCAACTGTGTTGAAGTGCATCTGTGGAAAAACAAAGCAGCTCTCCTGGGCTGATGTTCTGGCACTGAGATCCATGGACATGTTTTGCAAATGTGTGTGCCTAAGTGTGCATGTGTTTGTGTACACATGGGTGTAGGCTTATGGAGCTAGAAACAACATGTCACAACAGTGGATTAACAGAGTACATTGCTGAATGTATAACTTAGTCCTGCTGAGCTTAGAGAAAACTGTTTAAAAAGGAATTATTTTAATGTAAGGCAGCCCTCTCTGAGACAGAACATGGGTATAGTTTGAGAATAAGCAATGATATTATTCAACACTCCATACTAAGGTAGGGCCCTCCCTGCTGTGACAACGTCTTTTAAAGCTGTATTTATATGCCCATTCAGACGGAAATTTGGGCAGAGTGGGTCAAGTGGAAAAGGATAAGATCTAGTAGTGAATCTATGGCCTTTTCTAAAGCAGGCTCTGAAGTGATATCTGAATTGAATAATTGTACATAAAGATGAAATTTTCTTTGCTACATTCTGCTATTCTTAGCTAGAAGTGGGATGACTAACCCTGAGATTGGGCTTGTATCTCCTCACTTAATACAGAGGATTACACAACTGAGGCATGTAAGGTGCTCAACCTTCAGACAGCGAAAACAAGGATGAAGTAATTCCTATATTGTTATGCAATGAATTATGTCACCTGGACTGTACCTGACCAGGCGTTCAAGAAAGGCTTCACCCTAAATCTTAATGTACTTACTGTGAAGTGAGAGGAGATTGTGGACAAGCAAAGTGAACTGGCATTATTTTGGGATCCTTCCAGCTAGATGATGAGGACCTTTCTCTGGGGACATTTGGCCTGAGAAGAGTCCACAGGACTGTGCAGAACACTCTTGGTCAGAGGAATCAGAGCAGCTCAGAACTTCCCAAGGGGCAATGGAAATTATCTCATCTTACTCAGAGACAAAACTTCCACTGACTCCAGTGGTGCAGTTTTATCCATGTGCAAAAGACAATCCAGCAGTGTCACTCACACTGCAGTTATGATGTGAGTATGGAAAATCAACATATTCTCAAGGCAATTTACATAGTCTTAGCATATGGCCCATGCACTGAGCCCTTATTTGGGTCAATGAGAGCTTCTCATGCAGAACAAGCAAAGAAAACATGCACAGTCTGTGCCTGAGAGGGGGCAGATGCCTGCAATAGCTAAATATTTTAACAGGAGAAACACACTTGAACAAAGGAGCTAAGTGCATAAGCCTAGGCAAGTTTTATTGAGGGCATTAATTTACACAAGCTGTATGATTGTGTTCTCATGAAATCTGCCACGCATAATTACTAAAGATGTTAATAAATAGTCAGCAAATCAGAACAGCTGGTTATGATGATACCCAGGTTTTCTAAGAAATGACAGGCTTTAACCTCATCACCATTAATACTGTGAAACATACTCTGGCCAGTGCATGTGATGGGATATCCTAAATAGATGAATATCCATTGCACTCCCGGTCCTGGATAGTGCAAAAAGGCCTAAGGTTGGTATTTTCTTTGATGTGGACCTTCCAACGTAATTGCCTTTAGTTGAAAAAATAAAACCCAAAGCAAATCCCTATAAATGATGCAAAGGGAGGAAGGGCTTATGTTTTCCTTTGAAGTCATGTGAGATGTTCAGATACAGAGATTGATGCTGCTTGAGAATGTGGCCAGTATGTAGCTGCAGTCAGTTTTCACCACTTCGTTGATAAGAGTGATCTGTTGAGCCTATATTAAAACCACAGTTGGGTACAAAGAAATAATCTTTTTTTTTTTTTTATGTATATGATATCAAAATGTTTTCATACCTTATTTACCTAAAATTGTCTCCACCTTTTGCCTGTTTCAACCCACACTTTGGAAGTCAGTCAAGCAAACTATTGCAAAGACCAGCATACCCACTTTCTGCATTTCTTCTTTTATTAATTACTGATATATTTGTTCTGAATTTCTTCCCATCCAATAACATTTCCTCAGGGCTCTCTGTGTCCATGCTTGGCATGCTAATAAAGCGTGGCTACTCATTATGTGCTGCTCAGGAAGTTGTGCTTGTCAATATATGTTATACATCAGAAACCTGCTAGTTTGGAGCAGAACCAAAACTGGGGATAATGTATCGTTATGGCTGGCTGGCAGGTTGGCACCTGGTGAGGATTTACATTTCTTCAGCAAATAAGGACTGGCATTAGATTTGGGGGCTAAAATTCACATAAGCATCATAGAGAGCTCTCCCTCTGACAGGCTGCCTTTCCCAATAGCTGCATTCCATGCTCAGCCCACACTGCCCTACACTTCCCTTAACTCTATTGCTGCTATGCTATTAATTTCCTCTACACATAAAGATAGGTCTGATGAATTGTCTGTTAAAGGTTTATTCCTCTCTATTAGCTAAAACAGAATCATTAGCTCTGATATTAGCTCTGATACTAGCTCCATATCATATATAAGACAAACTCCATCCCCTTAGAGCAACAGAAAATTATGTTGACAAGACAGAATACACCCAACACGACTTTTTATTGTGACCATCGCAGATCTGGGTGAGAGGCTGAGCTGGTTCAGCCAGCTGGGGATGTGGTACTGGGAGGCCCAAAAAGCACGAAAAAGCCCTATTCATGATGCACTGCCCACCCTGGAAAGCTCTCTCTGCTGTCCTCCCATTCAGTCCTGAGGCTACTGAGGATACCACCAGGAACTCCACAACTTCTGCTCTCCCCAGTGTAACTCATTCTGCAACCTTTCTTATCTTCCATGCTGTAGCTGTTCTGTAAGGTTCCCTCATGTCTGTGAGGTGTGGGACAGCCCAGCCTTCCACTCCCCTTGGGACAGTGCCCATTGCTCCAGACCCCTTGCAGATGCTTCCCTCACCTCCTTCCTTTCTCTGACATTACCTTCAGCAGAGGCTTTGTCATGGTCAGAACTGAGCTGACCAGTTTGGTGGCAGCTGCCTCTCCAAGGCACGAAAATCCTCAGCCCTGCCACACGTGCCATCCACTGTCCCACCCTGCCACCAGTAGTCCTGGCTTTTGGACCTCACCCATGCCAGCCGCACAGCTGGACTTTGCGGAGAGCACCAAAATCCTCTGGAATAAAACCCAGTCTGCAAATCTCAGACATGACGGATTGCCGCAATTGACTGTGAGAGTATCCAGCCTCCTTTGTCACCGACAGCAGCAGCAGCAGCAGCAGCAGCAGCAGGTTGGAGGTAACAGCAGGCTCCTGTGATAAAGGTCCCTTCCAAATGTCAGCCTGTCACATCCTGGCGGGAGAAGGACTGAAAGCATTTCAAGGGAAGGAAAGTGTCTGTCAGCACGTTGCATACCTCAGGGTGCTTATTATAAGATGCTTCTTTTAGAGTGTAGCATTTTAATTTTTGTGTTTATATATAAATCCTGAAAGGTAAACTCCTGCATTGTAGTGTTTGACCTTAAAAGTACAATTTTCTTTTTTCCTGTAGCAGCTCATCTTGTATCCAATGACCCACTGAAAAATCTACAGGAACAGTTCTTATTTGAAATAGAATTTCACAATTTTGTCTGGATGATAATCAGAATTACGAGTCTCTTCAACTTAGAATTAGGTAGGTTAAGTGACAAATAAAAACATACACCCATCTATTCCACTGATTGGTGTTTTCCCTTCTTTGTCTCAGTTCCCTAATTTTTTTCAGTACTCAGACTGCAAATAGTCTAAATTTGCTCTCCAATATATTGCAGCATATCATGGCATTCCAGAACTGCAGATGCAGTCTCCTGTAAACAGTTAATCAAAAGTGAAATCCTGATTTGACATAAATATTTTCTGCAGAAAAAACCCATATTTTGCATGTTCTGTTTTATCTCACTTTTTCAGTTTTTAAGGGCTCCAAAATATTTTCTGATGTCAGAGCCTGCATTACATTTTTCATTTTAAAATCTGGAGAGAAATTATGACAAATAAAATACATTTGTGACCATCTTCCCACCTGCAATATTGCTTAAAACTTTCCAAATGTCGAAAAACAGGACAGGCAGTGTCTTTTTTTCTTCTTAAATCTGTGCTGACTGCTGAGAATTTTATCAAGGATGGATGTGAAGAATGATTAGACTGAAAAGCTTCATGGTTTCCACTCATGAACTGCTAAGAAATAAAGTAAAGGGGCTCATTATTTCTCTTCCCACATCCATCATAGTGATTACTGCACTCTGAAAATTGGACAGCCAGGCCAAAGTACAAAGTTTCTTTTTTTTAAACCACTTTCCACATTACATGTGATTTTCTACCATCCTAGAACAGGACTAAACAGAAGCAACACAAATAAATTGTTCATTAAAAGGACTATGAGACCAAATTTACTGTGAAATCAGTAATTATTTTTTTATTTTACAAAGCAATGAGCAGACAGAATATCAAACGACATAGAAAGCAATGTGGAACCTCATGTGGAAGCTCAGAATAAACTACTAAAGGGAAAAATTTTGATTTGAAAGCAAAAAACACAAAATGAAGCACAGAACTTGGAATGAAAATACACTTTGGAAAAAATAAACCCCAGGATTTGATCTGGATCCAGTAGAGACAATTTTTAGTTGAACTAGAATAATTTTACACTTCTCTTTAAACTGACAAGTTCAAATTATTCATTTTAAAAATGCCAGTGTTTTGTGGCCACTTCTATCACGGCATCCTTATCTCCAGATGTGGAAACACACCCACCTACTATGTGTGTGCTTTCCTACTTCATCCCCCATGGGGCAGGTTCTCCTGCATTATCTTAAAGCAAATATTAGTTAAGTTTATGAGGCTGTTTATTTCACGGTAACTTGTGAATGATTAGTCAGTGAAAAATCACAGCCTAGAGAAAGCAGATGACTGCTGAATGAGCTGAAAAACTGTGGCCAGGGAAGTCTAATACACCTAGAAGCCAAGAGAGCAATGATCAAAGCCTGGTGTTCCGCATAGTCTTGTAACTTCCCCCATGTCCTGCCTCGCAGACACCCGGCCATGCTTTTATGGAGGCACATGAGCATGCAGACTTTTCTCACTGAGATGTGAATTCCAGTATCTTCTGCCTTGCATTAGATAAATCTAGGAATCCTAATTCCCTGTCTTCTCTGGTGAGCCCATGCTACTTAAAACACAAGCTCTGTACACTGTCTGAGTTCTCTCGTAAATTTTCTAGTGTCAGAAATAGCTGGAGAAACATCTTGTATCACAATCTGAACAACTAAAGTTTGTTCTAAATTTGAAAAATTTCTTAGAATGCACTTACTGAGGTTATATTAAAAATGCAGAGCTACTTGTAAAAAAAAATGAAGACATGAAAGATCAGCATTTAACTGGTGCTTCATTTTAAAAATACTTATTTTTAAAGAATACCATGCTTCATGAGCTAGGATGGTGCCAGCTGAACACAGATCAGAAGCAGCGCTGCAGAAACTTCTGTCCTTACCAAGTCAGAAGTCTTGGTAAGCTACTGACCAATAATCTGACAGCTACTGTTGCTGCCATGAGATATTTGAAAAGCAAAACTTTGAAAAAGCTGGTGAGTCAGCTTCAGTTTCTGCTTATGATGATTATACAACACTCCTCATTTTGAGTCTGTTTCATGACATGCTTTACATACTAATTAGTTTCCTGTCATAAAGTGGTGTTTCCAAATGAATCAAATATAACTTTTCCCTAGATATAGACACCAAGGAACACAGTAGCTAAGACTAACTTTTACAAACACAAGTACTGTTGCAGTGCCGCTGTAGAAACACTTTTTTCTTTCCTTTTTTTTACAGAAAAGAGAAAGAAAAGTGTAGTTCACTCATCTGTCTGGTGGTTTTTCTCGGGTCAGTCAAGACTATTGTATTCTGAGTAAGGGGTTTAATGCTTTAAATATTTTTCACAAGACAGATTAATCTGCTTTCTGCACTAAGAACCTTGCGGTAATAGATATGGTCTGGGTGTACCTCAGAATGCAGAGGCAAGTTTCCTCTGTGAAGTTTATCTTCAGGGAAAGTGACTCAAGTGAGGCCATGGCTGGAGTGTCTGTCTACTGTCTTGTACTCTTCTTCTCATTCCAAAGTACAACAGGACATGGAAAATCCAAGGATTGGTGGGCTCATGGAGTAGCAGCTGGGTAACATTGTAATACCACAGTTTCCCTGTGGTCTTGTCTGCCTGCCCTGGAGCCAGGGATTTTCTGGTTTAACTATGTATGCTATGGTCATGGACAGGAGCTCCAAGAAGAAATCAATCTCTACTATCCCACACACAAGCAAGAAAAGGTGGTTTCCAGCCCTGCAGATTTTCATCAAAATACGACTGTCTGCTCTGGCAGGCCACGAGTTACTGTTTTAAAATCACTTGTGCCTGTGGCACAGTTTTGCTCTATGGGACCCCCCTACTGAAGAGGTGTCTGTTGAAAAAATTGAGGCAGACTAAGATTTTAGATTTAAATTATCTTCCTTCTAGAAAGAAAACTGTAAATTACTCCTTTGCCATGTGGTGGAGCTGGTAGACAGCAGTTCCTAAATTTCATTTTTTTCACTGTAGATGTTGTTGCTATGTTTGGAATCTTTCTTTTTTAACAGTTTTCACAACTATGTTTAGTCTGGTAAACTACCTATAAAACTTAGTCGTTGCTTTTGTATTTATATCATAAGCCTCAACATTAAGGAAAACCTCAAAGCTTGATTTTTGGAGTCAGAACTGCCAAGTCTGACAGCAACTTTCCACACCAAAGCATAATGACAACTCATCTATTATTCCATGAAGGGCAGAGTTTCTGAAGGGATCTGTAGATCTCATTTTTCAGCTTCTAGGCAGCAGAGGAACTTCTAGACCACTGCTGAAGGTGATCATCTAGAGCAATGCACCCAACATAGGCCTGAAAACATATCCAGAAATAAAATATAGTACAGTGTTTTGTGTCTCAGGAAAATTTCTCATTTCCAGCATGAGAATATTTCACGGATATTGAATGAACACAGAATGGATCAACTGAATGTTGTGTTCTTAAACCAGACACTGATGTGCTGGTGTGGAAACAAGTTCTGAGTTCCTTCATTTCAGTTTGGCTTTGCAAGGCCCAGACCCAGATGCTCACAGTGATTTCAGATCCAGACTCCCCCTGAACCTGCACAGGGCTTTGGAAAGTCTTCATAGGTTTGTTTGTGCCTGCAACTTTTCATATAAATCTTTCCAACTGCATAAGAAGCATGTCACAGGGAAGAAGGTTTTGTGATTAAAATAGCACAGTATAATGCAGAATTACTAATTCTATTCCTTGCATTCCTATTAACCATCTGTGTTGCCTAAAGCAAGTGGTGCAAATTTGCTATGCCTCAGTTTACTCCTCTGTAACACTGGCATAATATTTTTCTCTTATAGCATTACATATGTAAAAATTCATTTGAAATTCCTAGATAAAAAAGTACTTTGAAAGTATAGGGTAGTATGATTTTTACTATTTTCAGTCTTCACCTCATATTATTTTCTAGACTATTTCTTATTTTACACTTCTCTCACCTCTCAATACAGTAGTCAACTGTTTCATTCCTGAGAAACTGCATTTTAGGGCATTTCATAGAGGTATTGGTAGCATATGGCCAAATTCTAGTATGACCATTTTGCCAACTGAAATTCTCCCCATAGTTTTAAGAGGATTAAGTATTTCTCTCTTCTTCTAATGTGTTCAGCAAGGCTATCCACCATGAAATACCCTCTGCATTTCATTCCCATGTAGCTGTGCAGTAATGAACCGAGTTTATGTTTCTGACTGTTTTGACTACAAAGTAGTTTGAATTATTTGGGGAAATGCAAGACAAAATTAATAATACTGACACTGTGTATAAAATACCAGTGTTTGAAACCACATTTGTGAATAACTGTTTTATTTCAAATTTCTTATGGGCTGGTCTTTGCACATTAAAAGAAGACTTATATCCTGTCCAACCTCATGTACGCATTTTAAATTATTACATGAAAGAGAAAATTGCCTATTTCTTTTCCTTTCCTGCATTCCCATTGCTTGAAAATAGTCCTATTTTGTTAAAAAGACGTTATGCACAGTTTATAATGTGGATTGACTCAAACAATGAGAATCTGTTGGATGCTAGGTTTGTTTGGGCTATTACTGAATGCTCTTTCAAAGCTTATTAAGAAAAGTACACTCAGCTATGCTAACTTTTAATGGGTCACTTAAATTATTGTGTCTGGACAAAAACAGGGTGCTTACTTACATTTAAAAATCCCCAGACAAAACCATACCACAAAACCCAGCAATGCTCTATGTCTACTTGTGGTCAGTTGTAAGATAAATGATGACAGCAAAATTCAGATTTAAAACTGAAGTTTGAGTTTGAACTATCAAGGAGTTCATTTGGGTCTGGAAATACTAGCTGACCTCATGTTTATATAAACTGCAATGACAAAGTATATCTGTGGATTAAAGAATCAGGGCCAGATTTTCAGCTAGAGCAAATTGCGGTAGGTCCAGTGAAACCAACAGAAATAAACTGATTTATGCCTTTTATAACAAAGAATTTATTCAAATTATTTGTTTAGAGAAAAAAAAATTAAGGTCTTCACACGTACATTTGCATGGATTCAATTGTAAGACAAATATTTAAGAAATGTGGATGGTAGCTTCAAGGTCACCTTTGAAAATGTGTTTATTGTATATGATTCAACCATGTAAAATGAGGACATATTCTTACTGTATAAGAACACATTTCAGTAAGCTGCACATTTCTATACCCCTTTGATATGTATTGAAATGCCTTCATCCCAACATGACCTTGAAAGGTTAATTTAAAACAAGACTTGATTTTTTCCCCCTATTTGCTTTAAAAAAAGGGTTTATGTAGGACATGTTGTTCACTTGATGTTAAATTTCATCTTACAAGGGTGTTCTGGAATGTGTTGGAATAAATCTCAGCAGTCATATTCCCTGAATAATGGCTAAATGTTTGTAAGTGCAATAGGAGGTATAGCTCAAAATATTTCATGACTAGAAAAAGCAGTGTTATTTTAAGACTCAAATACTTAGCGCTTTCCTGTTTTCTCTCAGCATTGTATCAGTAGGTACATTCTTTAAAAGCAATCACATCTTGGTTTCTTTAATCTGCAGAAACCCCATCTGTGCATGCTTCTGATAGAAACCAGAGTCTGCATGGTGGAATCCACTGGAGCAATGTATGTGCAGCTCGGTTGTGCATATTCTCCAGCTCATTTACATATAAATTACATAACGTATGGCGTCGGGACCACTCCGGCCCTCGACGGGGAGGTCATTCTGGGAAAAAGGGGCTCAGTGATGAAAGCTGCCTCTGGCCTGTGCTTTCCCTGGGGAGGCACGGGGTGCCAATCAGCCCCCTGAAGCAGGCAAGGCTTGGCACCAGCTCGGTGGGCAGTGCTTTGCCCTGGGATGCGTGTGCTGGCAGCTGGTGCGGGACACGGACAGAGGTGCAGCCCGGTTGGGAAGGCAGCAGCCACCGCCCGATGTTGTTCAGGCATGAATTCCTCAGCTGGCACAGTTGCCCTCAAGCCCTTTATATCTATTTGATCCCCATCTCTCTTCTTCGCTTTAAAAGCACTTCCTTGAGTGGTGTAATCACGGGGCAATTTTCCCCTCATGCCAAGTTTAGATATTGTATATACTACTTATATGTTGACTTGGGTGACATTGTTTCCCAATTCCCAGTGAGATAGGGATCAGACCACCTCTGTGCAGCTCAAAGACCAAAGCATTGCACCAGACAGCATGGGATTTCTTCAGAACATTTTGGAAGTGGAAATTGAAGTCATTTGAGGATTAGTATTTTGTTAGATGGGGAGATGAACCCCAAAACACAACATCCTGAAATTGCTCTGCTGCTGTTCATCACTGAAGGTTTGAAGGCAGAGATTGCAATCTGTTCCTGCTCTATCTGCTGCCGTTCAGTTACGAGAACAACAAGAAAGACAGGTCAGCACTGGCCCCCCTTTTCTCTGTCTGTGTAACCTGGTATTAACGAAAGAAAGCAAAAAGGTTTGAAATCCTACTTGAAGCGGATACTGGTTACTTAAGTCAGCATTATGTTCAGCAACAACAGACACAGCTGTCTTGACCACACACAGATCATTTTAGCAATTGCCAAAGTGCAACACTCGTTATGCAGCCAAGTCTTAAATTATGGTAAGCAATGAAATAGCCAAAGATGTTTTAAAAAAAAGCACGTTAGTTCCATTAATATGAAATTTACCTCTCAGATAATTCTTGACTTGTAACAAATGTACATTTGCCAGTTTTGTGAGCAACAGGGCTGAGGAAAGTAAAAATTACTTCATAAAAATAAGCTAGCCAGGATTTTATGTGAACAAGAATTGATGACTATGTAATGAAAATTTCTAAGCACATGTAATTATTAAAATAGAAACAGACACATAGTCTTCTGCTTTCTGTCACTTTTCACAGGCTTTTCTTTTAAATCAGATTGACAATGAAATTGTGTAACAATCACAAATCTGGGAGGGACGACAAATTTAGGCTTCAATTCAGCAAAGAACTCCAGCATTTGCACATAATCTAACCTGGACTTAAGCTCTTTGCTGAGTTTGAATCCCAAGAAAGGTATACAGACCTTTATAGGAAATTTTGGTGTTTTCAAATATTTCGAGCTGGGCAAGGAAAGGATGAATTTGGATTTACCCAAATTGTTTTAGCTGCATTGAGTTTTTCCATGCAGACTTTGGGGGTGGCTGCAAGTTATTTTCTAGATTTCTTCTACACAAACTGCACTTACAACTGTAATAACAATTTTTTGTTTGTCTTTAAAATTCAGTCAGTCCTGGGGATTATATTGAGAGTAAAATATTGCACAATGCCATATCACTACCAAAGGAACCAATAGAGAGAATTACAACTCAATGATTTCACAGATGCATGTGAAATCTGTGTGCTGTTTAATCCTGTCCAAGCTCCTGGAAGCACACCAGCCCCCAGATATTTCTCTAAATCTGATTTTCTTTCCCCTGTAGCCCTTAGAATTCTCTCCTTCAAGGTAGATCCAGAAGCTACAAAGCATCAAAGGATATCACCATATCTCTGTCTGCATATGAAGAATATTGTAGCTTTTGCTTCACTTCTGCACTTTCAACAGAAAGTCCATCCTGTGTTTCTACCTGCATACCTGCACTAGTCTTATCTCCCAGTGTAAAGCACAAAGCCCAGTCTAACAGCCCACAAGGAAAGGCACACTTCACCAAGGTGGGCCAGGTTTGCCTTCTGCCTCTGTCCACTGGATGGAATGAAAATGCAGCAAAGTAACATTTTGCGGTCAGTAATTTTCTTCCTGTCATTCTGGACTTCCCATAGGTAACAGCACAGTGCTAGGAATGAAGTAGCTGGCAGCTGTAGATGGACTTCAACTGGTGCCTTGTCATGGGATTATCTATAAAAAAAAGGAGATGCTTTTGCATGAGCTGGGGGATGGATGAAGGGACCACAAAGATCATTTAGCTTCAATCCCCTGCTGTAGGCAGGGACACCTTCCACTAGAGCAGGTTGCTGAGGTTGTTCAACCTGGCCTTGAACACTTCTAGGGATGGGGCATCCATAGCTTCGCTGTCCTTTTCCTGTGACTCACCACTCTCACAGTAAAGAATTTCTTCCCTTTATCTAATCTTGACCTGCCTTCTCTGAGTTTAAAGCCATTCCTCCTTGTGCTATCTCCACATGCCCTTGTCCAAAGTCCCTCTTCATCTCTTTTGTAGCCTCCTTTAGGTAGTAGAAAGTTGCTACAATTTCTGCTCCCCAGAGTCTTTTCCTCTCCAGGCTGAACAACCCAAACTCTCTCAGTCTGTCTTCATGGGACAGGTTTATTAAGCTACTCTGTAGCCCTGCTCACTCCTGAAAAGGGATGGTCACTCCTCACTGTCGTCTCCCTCTTTCATTACCTTTGAAAGTCTGTATTAATTTCCATTACATTTTCCTCCATCAGTGAATTCTTTTCTAAACAAAATTTTCATTAATAAAAGGGAGTACCACAAAATGCAACATCCCATCAACACTAAAAAGGAAAATATTGGGTCCTCTATATGTTGCTTACAACTATTGCAAAACTGCAAAAGACGAAGGTACGTATCATCATGATGTAGCTGTACCTGCAAAAAGTACAACTTGTTTTTAAGAAAAGCTATTATGTATTGTGATAGTTGCTAGAGTAATAACTATTTTCCCCCTTGTATAGAAAAGCAATGAGTTACGAAAACCTATGGAAATTGTTAATGGGTGGGGTCTTGCTGACACTTTTTGTTTCAGCCTTTTTTTTTCCTCAAGACACACATTTTTGCTGTACCAAGTATGATCTGTCCTGAGCAATCTGACAGGTGATCAGCTCTGCTGAGAGAGGAGATGTGGTGAGGTCCAGGGAACAGCAAATTCAAAAGAAAAACACAGCCTTTTATTTTCCCATACTTTCCAAGGAGCAATGATCGTGAAGCAGATCCTGCCTAATGCAGAGTGATGAATGTCAGCAACAGGTTTCCAACTTGGAGATGTCTGGGGAAGGGTGTCCAGGGTAGAGTTGTCCCAAGCACCTTCCTACCCTCTGTGGTGCAGTCTGTAAAAATAGAGCAAAACTGACACAGGGACAAATTATTTCAGAAATTTCTTGTTACCAGTACAGTGGGAAATTACACTGTGGCTTTTCTATGATAGCTGGACCTGAATACATAATCAAGCTTAGGAAGAAACTTCTGAAGGCACATGGTCTGTACAGTGACACCATCCAAGCACATGCATTTGGGTCCCTACTTGCTAGACACTGTGCTTGGAACTTTCATTTGTCCCTGAAGGCTCCAGCAGCATCTCTGTTGACAGGCTGTCTGAGATGCCTCCTGGGCACAGGCTGTTTGCTCTCCACTCGTGCCACTGAGACCCTGGGGTATGGCAGCCCCAGGTCTCTGTGTTGGTGTTGAGCCCAGGAACTCCCCAGTACTTTCATTGCACTCTCTTCCTACCTCCAGCTATGTGGTATTGTAGGCTTGCAGCTTGGTTTTTCAAAGGTGTTTGTGAGTGGAAGTACAACAAGAAAAATATTACAATTTTCTGTAAGCAGTAATTTGTGGCTTTATTTACTATAGGAAATTTTCTATACTTTGCTTTCTATAATTTACTATAGGAAAGTGTAGACAGAATTGTATGTTTAGGTACATTTCATAGCCTCATGTCTGGCAGTATTACAGTCCCCTGCACTGCCCAAGATCCTTCATCTCCCCACCTTTTGCATCTACCTCCTTCTTCAGAACATGGCAGCCTGTTTCTCTGTCTCTTTTCTTCAGTTCACTCCCTGAAGGAGCCAATTAAGGACCTCGTCAAAAAATAAACAAGAAGGTTCTACTCTCATTTGTCAGGCAACCTTCTGTTTCACCTCAACATGCAACGAAATCCAGATGATCTGTCGCATACTACCTTCACTGGTTTGGTTCAGGCTTGAAAAGTAAGTTTGCCCTGAACTCCAGCCAACTGTGAGCCCATTAAAGGCTTTCATGTGAAGTGCCTAGAATTAAACAGAACTCACAAATTTCATGTAGCTTTCCCAAAAATTAAATTTCTTCACTCTTCTTTTTAGATCTCTGGAAAAATATAAGGAAATTTTCTTAACTTTTTTCCTGACTTAGGAAAGCCCATAAAATATGAAACACTCACACTTAAAAACATGGAGAATACTTAGCTTTTGTTGGATTGAAAGATACAGTGGGCCCTCATGGTAGTGCCAAAAAGGGAGAGAATAGTGCAGATACTAACATAGAGCAGGAGAATCACCAGTGTCAGCAGGAGGAAGTGGAAGAAAACTGATCAGGTTGCTGGAAAGAACAGCTGAGGGTAAAAGTGCTGGTATTTAAGAAAGAAAAGAGCCTTCATCATGGAGGAAGATGGTGCCAAACCCATGGGAATGTATTGCAGGGACTGAGGGGAGATGTTGGCAGGAGTGGGAGCAGATTGGGAGCAGCCCGCAGGCATCAGAACAGCAGGTCAGGATGATACAGCTGTGTCCCACCTTCCAGCCTCTGAAAGTCAAATTGTTGCTTACTCACCCTCAAATTATCCCTTACTCCATGCTTTTTCAGCCTGCATGTGGGAATCGAGCCCTGCCACTTTAAATTAGTCAGTTATGTGAGCATTGCAGGCATAGTGTAAGGTTTTCAGTGGCAATACTTTGGCAGACCAAGGTGATTCTTTGACATGTACATTCCAAGTGATTGGTAATATGGCAGGGTTTAATTTCAAAATGAATCAAATGCTCTATTGCTGTAAATACATGAAGTCACGCTCACAGCAGTAGGATTTGATGTATTTATATGAGTGGGGAATTTCCTTCCACGTAGTGAGCCTTTAAATAAAAGAATAGACAAGAAAAGAATTACAGTTTTTTTCTTACCCATCTGTTTCTAAATATAAATTAATTTCCTCCTATGCTGTAGTATTTTAAAACCAAGAACAAAGAGCCAGTGTGAGTAAGTACAGCTATGTGCTAATTTATAACTGCTCAGAGTAAAAGGCAGCTCCAGCTGACAGTAGCTTAAAAAAAAATTGTGCCTCCTGTAAATTAGGGTAAGGGAACTGATCACTGAAGGTAAACAGGTGATGAAATACTTCATTAGTACCTCATTTGTAATTTATGTCTGCTGAAGTAGTTGACAAAGAATCAAAATGTAAGTGGTAGATTTCTCAGAAGTGCAGCCTTTGAGGTCACTGAAGTGGATTAATTATAACCCAGTGTAAAGCACAGCCTGTCTCTGTGTCAATTACCAGTATTTGATAACTGAAATTATGTCAAGCTCTGTTCTTCTTCAAGATGCAGCCACACATTTTAAAATCATTATGACTGTAAGCATGAGCTTCACATAACTAATGAGTTCAGCTCATTTATTAAAGTTCATTTTGGCTGAGCAGATAGTAGTTGAGATTCAGAGGGGAGTGGGTGACAAAAGATCCAGTTCTGCAAAAATAAATGCCTTTCCTTATCCTCTCTCCCAAACCTGTGCAGGAGAAACAAAGCTGATTCACTTGCCAAAGAATCATTTAAATGTAGTGTAGGAGAAAGAGTTGAGGGAGTCAACTGCTATTAAATATGACCTGCTTCTAATGGCTATCAGACCTCCAATTGTTCAGTGAAGAGGCTGGCCTTAATGGACTACCTGCTGTTCATATTCATCATAGCAGAATGACCGATAATGCACCTCTACTACATCTTGGGATTTTCTTACCCCTGTCCCTCCTTTTTTCCCACTCCTCCCTGGAGCTGCACAAGCATTGGGTAGGGTTTGATAGCATCTGTTCGTATGTTATCAAAACCTACCACAGGCTCTTTGGTGGGTAACTCTATCTCACCATGGCTGCGCAATCTGCTGCACTCACTCCCTGCACGCTGACCCACAGCAGCACTGCCTGCACACAGCAAGGAAATTCAGAACACAATGGCTTTGGCTTTCGGTTGGTTTTCTGATGCAAAAGCAGCTAAAGCACCAGGTTGGTGTCACTAAGCTCATCACCAGGACACCAGCTTTGCCACATGTTCTATGCATGCTTTATGCTCAGTGTAGCTGCCATGCCAGGGAACAAACAGCCATAGCTGGTACTGGGGATTCCCGCTGCTGGGGGAAATGATGCCAGACCTCAGCTGCAGTGTCAAGCAGGATGGCTCCAACTTCAGCTGAGTTCAGACTTTAACCACAGGCTTACAAACAGCATTTGATCTAGTGAGTTATTCTTTCACTATTCCCTGCTTTCACCTGAAGTAGCTCAGTTGTAACTGTCTCCTACTGAAATAAGTAGTAACATATGATCCTTCTGAACAGGTAATTCCTTATTCTTTTTGCTCTTTTTGACAGGCTGGGTTCAGACTGTGCTTTGAGTGGAATCTTGCGTTTATCATGGCTGTAATTTTACACAGAGCCATATTCCAACATTCACCGGCAATCTTTTGAAAAAACAAGTTAGCACTTTGAGGTGGACAGAGTAGTCAGATTTTCTGCTAAACAATAGATTTCTTTTTAAACTTAACAACATGTGGTACTAATGTTTAAAATACAAATTTTAGTTTGTCAGTGCAACTCATCATTCCTTATTACACATTGTGAAATAATTTTAAGATTCTTTGTGCTTTTTTAAGCCAAAGGAATATCTGACAGCTACCCAAAACCTTTACTGCAGAGCCCAGAGTAAGTATACAGCTGTGAGCTAAACCAAAGATGTCTAACCTGAACCTCATGGAAATAATTGAGAAAAGCATTTGCATCTTTGATTTTTTAGCACTCTATTTCCCAATGAAATAAAACATTCAAACTTGCATCAGATTGCTGTTCATATCTTTAGTACCAGGATAATATTGTTGACAATTTTAGAAGCACATAAGTAGATTAGATATATAAAGAGATTGATTGAGCAGAATATTCACCACAGGGTGGCTTTGTGGCCCTTCTCAAATCAGCAGAAGTTATTGCACCTACGTCAATGCATATGGGATTTCAAATCTCATATTTTAACCTCCACTATTTAATGGAAAATATTTTATTGGACAAACAGCCAGAATGTTGAAACAATCCCTCCCTAAATATTTTGCAGCAATAATGACATTGATTTCTCCACGGCATCAATCAAAGTGAAACACTCAAAAATACTCAGTTGAATATAAGTAAAAATGCACTAGAGATTGGAAATGAGGGAAGAGAACTGGTATGAAGGGTATTATAAGCTATGTCTAGACTTACCTGCTAAGGAAAATGATGGCTCATGTCCAGTCCACACCTCTACTTTTCTTAACTGTGAAAACCAGGTTGTGGGAAGGTGGGAGGGAAGAAGAATGGACAGCTGGTGCATGCCTGCATTTTGTCCCAGTAGGGAGCAGGGATGTGAGAATATGCAACTGGAAAGTGGAAAATTCTCCCCACATCCTTCATCTAGATACAATTAAATGCCCACAATGACCAACGAAATGGTTATTTGATAGGAATGCAGAAGTGTTTCCAATTTTTTCCACTCATTTGGTTAAATATAGCTTTGTAGACTGAGATTTTTCAAAAAGCTGTTCAGTAGATGGATTTATATCCTTTTGTGCCACCACCTTAATGGTACTTCATTGCAGATGAGCTTAATGACTCCAGAGACTCAATGTCAGGCTTTTGTGAAGGTTCAGGAACAGATTTTCAAATTTCTTGTGTTCCCATACGGGGTCCTACGTGGCACAAGAGTAACAAGTATGTTGCAAAAGCAATTCCCACCATCTCCCAGTATCAATTCTGCCACCTGGGTTTTAACAAAATGTCAGTGCTGGAACTTTTGAGGACTTGCAAAAAGGTTTCATGGTGAAATTTCAGCTAGACACTGATTAAGAAATGCAGACAGCATAAACTGATTTTTTTAGGCTGCTGTTCATGCTTTTTCCCTGTTTATCCATGAGCGGTAGGAGTTTGTACCTCCAGACAAGGTGTGTGGCTGAACCAGCCTGGAAAGGGGCGAGACAGCTGGCCCCATGGGACGGGTCAGGCAGAAACAGATGGCCCTGACCGGCCGGGCTGGCGTGGGGACAGATGGCAACACGGGACAGCTCGGAAAGGGGGACATATGGCAACATGGGATTGGCAGGAGCACAAGTCCGTACGCTGGGCCCAATTACAGGCCTGGTGAGTCTGAATTTGCTTGGGAGAAGGTAAAAGGTCTTTTACATCTTTCGATTCCTCCTCAGACGTGGGCGGGGATCCAATGAACTGCAGGACGCGGCCATGGCTGTGTGCTGTATGGTCTGGACAGGGACGTCAGCCGCTGCGTGTTGCTGAGTCTGTATTTCTGAATGTTTTTTTCTTTTGTAATTTCAGCATCTAACAGGTTTTCACTCTTCTTGCACACACTTACACGTTCTGACTTTCATTGGCACATGGTTCATCAGAGGTAGAAAAGGATGAAAGGCAACATGTGCACCACTGAGGCTTAATGGGCTGATTCAGCATGCTGTCATGTCCTTTGAGACATGGAAGACAAATGAATTTGCCTGTTCATCATCTTAGAAAGCTGATACATAAGTATCAAAAAGATTTAAATGACAGAAAAGCATAACACTGTAATATATTCATTGTATATTCTCCCTCCCAATTTCCTTGTTTTGGGGATGATAAAGACACTAACCAAGGAATTTGTTTCAGTTTCAAAGGAGCTTTTTAGAAATAAATACTTTTTCACCACTAACCACTACTTTTTCACAACTACCACATTGCCCATGTAGAGCATAATTAAGAAGAATAAATTAGGATCTGGATGTCTTCCCATGTCATTTTGAATATGAGAGGCAAAATGAAAAAGCCTTACATGCTGAACAGTATGGAATGTGCTTATATGAGCCTAAGATTTTTTGGCATTCCTCCTGTATTTCTTTGTCTTAATACAAGCTGTCCACCCAGAAATGACATTGTTTGGGCATATTGTAAATAGAGGCAGGGGAAATAATTTAGTTTGGTCACATTAAAGTGCACAAGGACTCCATAGATCAAGCACACAGCACAGCCTGCTTCCCTGGTGAGAGCAGGATGAGATTTCTTATAGATGACATTAAGTGTATTAATTGCATTCACCATATTACAGTGTACCTTTTATAACTATTGCCATTGCATTTTTTCACTTTTCCAGCATATTTCATGATGTCTTTCATCACCTCTTTTATTGAAAACACAGAATTAACAGAGCAATATCTATTACAGAGGTATAGAAATTAATTAACCTGCACCAGTTGTGATCTCTAGAACCTGATTATAGCAGATTTGGTGGTCATAGAGCTCATGAACGTGAGTATGCAATCATGAGTTACTATAGATGGAAGCACTTTTTAATAGAATTAATTTCCTCTCTTGGGAGGAAAGGAAAAAGTGGTGATAAAGTAAAAACCAATATTTCAGGTTTGTAAGAGTTTTGGTTTATTCTAAAAGAGACTGCCCTAATCTGTGAATTCTATGTACAGATATACAACTGGACTGCTCAAAAAATGTGGTATTGTTCAGGAGTGATCCTAGCTCAGCTAGATAAAAAAAAATTGATGTTTAGGTGGAGATTTGCACTCTGAAATCCCCCTGAGGTTAGTGTGCTGATGCCTGTTACTAACTTTTACTTTTTGTGAAAGAAGTTTTCCACAGTTACAATAAGGGAATTAATTTTAGCCATTCAAGAAATACAAAGGCTTTTATAACGTAGTTTTTGTAAGGTGATTTTTACATGGTGGCATCCTTAAAAGACTAGAAGTTAGTCTTCCTGCCAGGTTTATTGCTGGTTTCCTGGAATAAAAATACATGCAGACCCTCCTTTATCTAGGCATCAATAGTATGATTTGATCTGAAACTGTATACAATGTTTGAGATGATACATATCTGTTTGAATGCTTTATTATCTTTCTTTATCATGCTGGTATCCAGCCACTGAAAGGTCTGAGTCACAATTGATGTATATTGGGACAATGGCCCTCAAACAGATGGAGCTACGATGATTGATAGCTACTGAAGACTTAAGCTTGACAATTATTTTCTCTAATAAAATTTCTTTAGAAGGCAGATTTCTCTGAAAGGATCCATTCTTATTGCCTATATTTCCCATAGTTTTTAATTAAGCTCTCACCAAACTCAAAGTATCATCTTCCCCACCCCCCCTTTATATATACGTATGTTTTCCCATAGTTTGGGAAGGTTATCCTTGTATTAGATAGCTGTGAAATGTCTCTTAGTATTACTGTCCCACTTTTTACAAATGTATGTATTCTGCTCCATTCAAGTGACCTTTGGATGATACCAAGATGTTATAAAGTTTATAAGGGAGAAATCCCTCAGTGGAAACATCCTGAATTGTTTTTCTGTGGGAAGATGGCTTCCCCACCTGTAATATTTATAGCATGTTTGTTGCCTGAGGAGAATGGCAGAGAAGATCCACAATTTATTTTGGTAGTTTGAGGCAAGATTCTGTCCACTGCATTCAAAAGGTTCAAAATCCACAAAAATATAAGAATGAAAATAAATGTTTTCATAAGCAAAGTACCATGGTTAGTCATGATGCTACCAATTTGAGACATCCCAGAAAAATTAATGATCTTGCTTATGTTTGTTATTTTAGTTTTTCTAAGGGATGTATGATGAATGAGATTTTCCAAATGTATTCATGAATAATAATGTCATTTTAATGACACTGCATATTTGCATAGAGCAAACTATTACAAAGAATGCCAATAGGGACTGATAACCAGGTCCTCTAATTGAAATCATGTCTAGAAGAAATACTACAGCATGGCTTTGCACATTTGAGGACTACCAAGAAACCAATATCTCTCCTGAAAATGGTAAACTGCCTACAGCTATCATTCCAGCTATTTCTGAGTAATGGTAATAGCTCTGGAATGACATCTGACTTGAAGCAGTCAGGTATTAAAATACCAGACAAGCACAGCTGCCCGTACCTGACTGTACTACGGGAGCAGTGATCTGTGGCAAACTGCCATGACATTATGGCCCTTTAAGATGCAACCTCTCCAAAAGGCAAAAGTTCAAGCAGGCTTGGTATCCAGCTTTAACAGGGAGCTCTATGGGTCACAAGTAATGGCAAATACTGGAACTGGAATGGACAAAAAAGATACTCAAGTTCTGTGTCAAGCATCTGTGAAGCACCCCCAAAAGCTGATGTCATGTGTTTCTTACATTAGAAGTGTAGATTAAGTTGAAAGCCTGACTTTTTGGAAGGTAATTGTAAAAATCCCACTGATAATTCATTCAGCCAGTCCTGTGTTCTCAGTCTTGTGTAACTACCAAGCTTTTTTCCTGGTCTGTTTTTATTTTGGTTTTTTTTTTTTTAAGAGATAATGGAAATAACTTAGAAGAAATTAAATCTTCATTTTCTTGGGCATAATCCACAAGCCTCAGGAATAGCTGATGAAATATCCTTGCATTTTGAACCAATTGAACTAATCCAGTCAACACCATAATTGCACTCAGAATCCCTTAGGCCTAATTTGAATGTAAGGAAAAGCTACTGTGCTATTGTTAAACTACTTGGGCTTAATTTTTTTACCAGCCAATAATTAAAAAACACAGGAAATGACATGGTGAATGATGGAACTATTTTGAAGTGCAAATTTATGAAGCAGCTGCATCAAATAAAGTGGTAATTTAATTATGCTTATGTCCTAAAGCTGAGGTGTAGTGTAGAACATTTCTGAGATACAAGCTAATTCAAACCTGGAATAGTAATCCCACGTTTAGTAATTTCAGTGCTATAGCTCACTTAATTACAGCATATTAGCAAAATAATGAGATAATTAATCTTCAAATGCAGTTCTTGTCTACATGCATATTACAGAAGAATTTGACTTATCCTTCTTTGTATGTTTTTCCAAGAACGAGTTATGACTAATTTAACCTAGAGAAACCCTTCCCCACTGAAATACCTAGATTTTTTTCTTTCCCAAACCTATTATGTTTCGGACAACTCATTCTTTGTTTAAGCAAGAAAATACTTTCATAACAAAATCTGTGAGAAAAATCTCAAAGGCATTAAATTATTTTTGTTTTTCAATTAAATAGTATTGCACCTATTGCTTTTGTTTTTATAAGTAGAATATATGGACTATTCTTGAGCCATTTAATCTGTCCTACTCCAGTTTTATTTGAAGTACAGAGGTTTTTATCTGTGTTTTGAAAACACATGATTTTACAAGAAGATAGCTGCTGGCACACTGCATACTATGTATTTTACAAACTAAGCACAGTACCAGAAAGCAACACCTTTTCACAAATATTGTCATGACTTTAGCAGATTTCTCAGTGAAGTATTAATTTTATATTTTATAAATATTAATATAAATACTTATTTTACATTTTGAGCCTTCTGTTTCTCTCATAGAGCACTCAGCGTCACCTGAAATCTATACATACTTTTAGTTCCTGCTTGTGTGTATACTCAGCTACAAAAGGTAACTGTTGTATGACAGGTGTGCTTCAATCTTTTCACACCACATCCAAAATGCATTTTTGTATGTCTTATCTAATGTGCATCTCCCATTTGCTTCACCACTTCAAGTCTGTATTGGTTTCCTTAAGATGATTTTATGACTGCCACAGACTATTTTGAGATTCTAATACATAATACTTTTGCTTACTTTTATGATGGGATATAGCTGAAACATCTTTTCACATACTGCCTTTACTTCCACAGTCTGTTTCCCTAGGTCTATAACCTAGAAGCCTCTGGAATAGCTGATGAAATATCACTACATATTTAAGCAATTTTACTAATCCAGTCAACACCATAATTGCACTCGGAATCCCTTAGGCCTAAATTTAATCTAAGGAAATAATGTTTTTTTCATGCTGGGCACATAGTCACAAATATCACATTTAAATGCATTATTTTTAGTGTCACTGAGTCTAATGTGTTAAGTAGCTGCAGATTTTATCCTCCATGGTAGGTGAGAAAATGTAATGCTGGCAAAACAAAAGAGGAAGGAAAACACCTTCTGGGAAAGAGCAAGACTTTGTATCTTTTGTTCTATCTTCTGTATTTGGTTGATTCCTCTTTGAGGAACTGATGAGATCTACTAGTCCTAAAAAAAAAATGGTTGCCCAAATTCAAAAGACTTGAAACTATGCACTTCCTTTCTAATAATAGGTAATGGCATGGGACCATGTGGCTTTAAATCATTTTACCTAAATGAGAGCTGCATAGTGTTTGTCTCATGTAATTGTTGGCTTTGCAAATTCAGCTGGAGAACTGCTACCTGTAGGAAAAGACTAGTCCAAACAACACAGATGTTTATATTCAAATTATTCTTCTCTGGGAATCTTGGAGGATGATTAAACCCCCTGTATCCCTCTTAAAAATTTCTGTCCAAGAACACAGAAAGACACGAATGAATATATAAATGTGTTTTATAATTAGGGAGGAAATGGTAAAATAAGAATATTTTGTTGTTTTTGCACTGTGGACTATGTCAAAGCAGGCCTGAGTGAATCAAGCATTCTGTAGCTGTCCCCGTGTCTGTGGTTCCCTCTTTGCTGAACAACTACACAGGTCTAGGCTCAGGCCATGGCTCAACATATAGAAGCTGTAGCTTTCCAGGGCAATGAGGGGATCAGGAGACTTCATTCCACAGCCCCACACACTGTGCTCGCCTCCAGTGCAGGAAAAAAGACCAAACAAAATAATAAGGCAAGGTCAGCTAAACTTTTAAGATATTTGCAGTGAGTTTTGTTTTTTTTTTTTTAATTAGAGTTTTCTTTTTGGTTTTTTTTTTTCTTTTTTTATTGATATCCAGTGTAATTATTTTTCTAAGCTTCTTTGAACTGGAGGGAATCATACTCAGTTTGTATTTGACTGTGACCATGTTTCATAATGGGCAGAAGAATGTCTCCTCTCTTTTTTCTGACTGTTGATGGCAATTTTTGCTCTGAAGCACTAACCTCAGTAATGAGAAATTTGAACCCTAGTAACAGCCAGAGGTCCAGAGTGACAGAAGTAGCCATTACCCTCTTTAGATATAGAAAGCATGCATAAGCCATCATATCTTGGGAGCAACACCAAAAAAATGGCTCCCTCCAGTTTTTTCACTTAATTCTAATTACGTAGTGAAAGCTCAAGTGCAAAGAATCAGATCCTTCCACAATCCCCCTTTTCTTCTCTGTGCCATCTGCTGGGGATGGGCAGGACTTCCTCAGCATGCCTGCTAGCCTTGCAGGAGGGTCAATGAGGGAGACCAATTAAGGCATGGTTGCCTTCATGTGGTAAGAAAACTTCTCCATGAAGCCTTGTCACAGAAGGTAAAAATGGGAAATGGGAGCAGGAATTTCAACTTCCTGTCATCTTAAAATTTTATCTCATTGCCCTCGCCTTGCCCACTCAGAGCTACATATCTGATGGGGAAAGGCAGCCTTTTGAGGACTCCTTCCCCTAGTTATAGTTTAGAAGCAGCAGCATGGGTTGAGGGAAGAGCCATCCAAGGTCTCGTGTCACTGTGGTGGGCTGAGGCAGAGTATAAACAGATTTAGTTTATCACTTCTCTAAAACTTAGTGGTTGATCTTGGTAAAGTGAAAGCAATTATGCTCAGTAGCGGAATATTTTAGTCCAAAGCCTAAAACTAGTTCTCAGGAAAAAGCACTCTTTTATTTTTCTTTTATTTAAATGCCATGGGGTTTTACATTCTTTCTTTTTCCCTCAAAATTTTGTTTCACACAGACATTGTCAACAGATGCCACAGTGTTTGCCCACTGACACAGGGCATTGGTTGAGTGATTTGTACCAACCCTTCCTCTTGGCAGCAACTTTCCCCACAGTTTCCCCTGAAGCTCCTTTGTCCTCCCACTGAAAGAGTCACCATGTAGTAGAAACATCCAATGTTGTGTTTGCTCCCCAGAGTTGTGATGGGTAAGGTTTGGTGACTAAGCCCACAGTGCTCAGGCAGGGGTCAAAACTGTTGTAACTGAATCACAACTTGTGGTCATCTGCAGTTTTCATGCAAAAATTACTGTATTTGATAACATCACAAGTCCTGCTAATACTGGAACTGTGTTTTCATTATTAGCCCACTGTTATGCAAAACAATTTTAGTAACAGGAAACACAATGTCATTTTTCTTCAGTGCAGAGTATCTTCATTATTATCTTTTCCTTAGAGATATTTAGTGTAATATTTTAAATATTTGTGGAGAGGCAGTCCATGACTGCAGTGCTCAAACTTTTCATCTGGTTTCCATTTCAAAAATGAGGAGGGTCTCTAATCTGGTTTACACCAACTGTCCAGGACTCTCACTCTTGGTCACTGAGGCAGCCAACTAGCAACACTAACAGAGGAAAATTTCTTATTGGAAAAGTGTATACGAGAACTGTAACACAGTGTCCCTTAAATACATCCTTCCTCTCCAGAAGGTACTTCTCAAAATGCCATAATCCTTTTTAGTTTCTCAAGTCTTTATACTCTGAGATAATTTTCAGTTCTTTCTCATTGCAGCACACATCCAGTCTTTTGTTCATTCCTCATTTTTTTTCTTACTTCATAGAGCTTTCTACCTGAATTTAGACCCTCTCTTCAAGCTGCCAGCTCATAGGCAAAAGCCATGACTTTAAGAATAGAAACAAGCTTCATTTCTGCAACTAAGCCATACACTTGCTGTTTTGGTCACAGTTGAGACTTATTTTGGATGGACACTTGGAATAGCTTTTCAATTGTTACCATAAAGTGGAAGAGCACCCTTCATGGATTTCTGTTTTCCCACGGATACACGAACAGAGCACAGCTGCTGAAATGATTCAGTCTCTCATATTGTTCCCAGAGCCTGTGTGCTTTACAGAATGACTGACCTTCATCAGAAGAAAGAAAAGATTTTGCACACAAAATCAAGATGTTGGTGTGATGGCAAAGATGTAGAATGTTTATCTTTCCTTGCTGCCTTTCCTTGGCAAAATGTATAACCACATGAACTTAATGACCTCTCATAGGAATTCTGATGAAAGACACTGTGCTTTAAACACTAGACTTGGTTTCAGGATGACTGTTTCTGTCTCCTGCCTTCATCTACCAGCCAGGGCTCTTAGTCACACTAGTTTCAGCTCAACCTCCATTTCTCCACTTTCAAACATTAGGCAATGATTGGTTTCCCTTTTTAAAACCAGCTAAGGTCTGCTATTGTTGTTGTTAGTAGTTAGTAGTAAATGCACACTATAGCACACATTAGGAAATAAAAGGTACAGAACCCCTCCAGAAGCCCCTTCCATAAATCATGCAGGAGCACAAGAAGCACACAATACCAAACAAGACAAGCAATCAGACATAGAGATATACTGTAAGATGAGACTTTGGCTGCCTGATGGTGTAGTTGGATTTTATTTTCTTCAAAGCAACCTTCATTCAGAAATTAAAACATTTCTGGTCACATTTTGAGTAGGGATTGATTTTCATTCTGTGCATTGATTTTTCAGGGAAGCTGGGAATGGAAATCTGATACCAATGAGATTAAAGTGAGCTGTTTTTTCTCTGGGGTGAGGTAACAATTCAGCAAGGTATTTAAGCATGTAGCTGATTTTAAGGAATTAAAATATCCCAAATCAATTTCCTGCAGAACTTTTCCTGGACACAAAGCTGTGGAGGTCAAATGTTATCAAACTCTGCCATCCAGCTCTGTTTTACTATTTTTTTCCCCGCATTTTTTGTTAATATTCAGCAATACCTTTTTACTTCTATCTGTGGAAAGTTAATTTTAAGCTGTCATACTAGCAGACAGGTTCAGCAGGAAATCATGATCAGTCCTAAAGGTATTATATTTCCTGTGGAAATGGGCATTGTTTAACAGAGATAAAAACTGAAAACTTTTTTCAAGTAGGCCATCACAAAGGATGCTAAATTTAATATTAATAAATACACTACATTATGTAGCAGCACTGTATCACTTCCAGCATATGACTTCCTATGAGTGTGACCAGGAAAAACCCTGTGCCTATTTTCTCCCAGAACATGCTTTGGCGAGACTTGTGTGATCAGGAGAAAAAGGCTACTGCATATTTTTTCATCTTTTATCTTTTCCCAAAAGATTCAAACCCTCAATATATTCTTCAAGTCTCTCTTCATTTTTGCCCCATGCTATATTGGCTGTTCTTCCCTCTCTCCCCTGCAATGTAAACATGTGACACTTGCTGGAATCGAGTAAGGGTATGTCATGATACATCTTACATTTAGTCCTCATGGGTCTGTGTGCCTCAGGGTGGATTTTCCAGCACAGCCATTACTCTGCTAGTACAAGAGTCTGTATACCAAACTCTATTGCATGATTTAGAGATGGCTTAAGAGAGTTTACACATGAAATAACAAGTACTATAAGCACCAAAAATGCCTGGACAGCAGCTGCCTAATGGGCCTGAAACCCTGATCCTGTCAATAAGCATAGTATTCTCATTAAAGTTTTGTTTACAATGCTCATGTAGAAGTTTACTCACTTAAACAGAGGAGAAGATGCCCTTTTAAAAGGGAATCCAAGCATGAGAAGCTATTATGCATGATTGGAGAATGTGGTCTCTGTGTTCTTGCCCTAAAATAGCCAAAGATGTTCAATATATGGACGGTTTCTAACCACGTTCCCACATGCACTCCCTATTGAGTGATGCTGGCACCCTGAGCTGCTTCACTAAGACACATTACACATTACTGAGAGAGTCCCACAGAGGACAAAACGTCCCAGAAGGGCAAAACAATTTAAACACACCTCTTGAAACAAGGGTCCAGCCCTGGGACAGGTTTTGGAGTGGAGCTTTGAGCTCTGCTCTCCAGCTATGCAGCACAAAACTGCAGCGTCTCAGCCAAAGACAGATCTTGTTACACATCAAGTGCAGAAGGCTGCTCTCCTCTGTCTGCACCAAACCACAGAGAAGATCTGACATGTGCTAAGGCCATGGCAAGAGCACATACTGAAAGAGAACTTACTGCAGGGCTAGGTTGATTAATATTTAAATGGGATTCTTCACTAAACAAAGATTTTATTTGTATTGATATCTGAAGTCTCCAAATATGTGGTGTATTGCAATCTGTGAGTCAATAGAAAGGTGAACAATAATTTGTCAGGTAAATGAGCACGTCGGTGTATAAAGAAAGCTGATTGGATTTGGAAAGGTGCCTTTGGGTTTGGTTTTGCTTTCAATGATACAATAAGGTTTGGGCTTGTGCTGAAGTTGGCTGCCTTGCCAAAGGCTATTTTTACAGGGATTTGCTATGGAAAGAAGCCAGCTAGACATAAAAGAATATTTAAAAGTGAAAAAAAATCCTTTCAATGGATATGTGGAAAGGGTTCTCTTGAGAAAACAAAGCACACGCCTAATCATTTGAGCTATATTCTTCCCTCAGGTATCCAAGTGTAAAACCAGATTATTTCCAATGACTTTGAAGGAATTGCTCTGCTTTTAATGGGGGCAGAATCAGGCCTATTTTGTTCATTGGATCTATTGAAAAAAATTAAGAGCATTTATTGTCAAACTTGAGTCTGTTCTAGAACACCTTCTATGTTAGCTTCATTTCTGTATGCAGCAAAAACTTTAGTTCCTTTTTCTTTGTCCTGTTTTTTTTTTTCTTTTTAATTAAAACATGAAAACCATAGGTATGCAAAATCTGGTTTTGAATATGTGGTGGCCAACATATGTATTTTCTTCTATATTTACATGCAGCTTGACTGCTGCTGTCTTTTCTGTTAATCTAGTTCATTTTTGCTTTATTTGTAGCTGCATTTATTTAATCAGAAGTTTACAGTTGGAAAAGATTTGGGTTTTCAGTGCGCGGTGGGACACATTTGATGTGGATTGCTTGCATGTTTGTGTGAGTGTGAGTATGTGCACACACACACAACACACATTAACAAGTAATAAAAGATATCTCTCTGGTTCATTTACGCAGTGGAGATCAGATTATGAAAGGTTAAACCATTAAACAAATGCTAATGCACTCTGATGCCTGGACCTTGTCCAATAGTACCTGCAGCAGCTGTCAACCTAATTAAGCCAGATGTGTGTTAAGTGTAAACGGACCTCCCAGGAGGAACAATAACAGATTTCAGGTCCTTAGGGGGCTCAGGGCACCAATGCATATAGTGTTTCTGAAGGAAACATCACCCCTACCTTGTGAGTTTTCTCCTCATTAGTACCATCCTGACTGTACTCCTCTGGGATCAGGCTTGGGGGAGGAGAAGTCTCTTTTCATTCCAGCTAAAGCCAGCAAGAATGCTCATTTCCAATTGATTCTGGCAGTCATGACATTTACTCAACACTCTAATCTCTATTTTTTTAACCTGCACTTTACTCTGACTGTAACATATTTTAAAAGTGACATTTATCCTATGCCAAGTTTGCCAACCCTCTAAGTATATGTGGAGACCATAAGCTGATAGAGAAGCTCTTAATAAGCCTTTTAGTATTAACAATCAAGAGAAATCTATAGAGCATGGAAATATTAGGTAATTATGAGCATGCAGTGTGCAATAATGTGTTACAATGAAAAGGAAAATCCTTTTACAGTGTGAAAATATTATGGGAAATTAAAAAAAAACACTTAGCGATATTTAAAATGTGCTGAAACTTGTAGCTGAATTGTTTCTTGTGTGCTATGAACTGCAATTTGACCAGGAAAAAGAGACTAGAGAAATAGACCTGCAGACCTTCACACCTGGTCAAGGAAAGACAAATCTCCAAGAGTTCCAATACATACTGAACTTAACACCTACTTTCTCACTCACTTCACAGCCAAGTTATGGCACCTCTTTCCAAAGAAGCAGAACAAACTGATAAAGCAGCTGCACAGAACAAAGTTGAGTGTGGTTTCACTGGGATATGTCATCTGCAATGAACAAGAAGTCCTCCACTGATATTCTGGGAAATTTGTGCACCTACACTGTCTTTGGACCTAGCTCTAAGTTCTCCTCAAATCACCGGTGATGATTTGATAAAGATGTATGATGCTATGTCCCCTGAAAAAAACCTTCACAGGAAAATGTGTAGTTATGCAATGGCTTTGTTTTCCCAGGCACTCATCATTCCCTATCTATTAGGGCATTAAGCATAATTAACAACTGTACTAAAATAAATCATCCTGTACTGGCTAGGACCCTAAGATTATATTTGAATACCTTATCCATAACAAATTACTTTTCTAACAAGCTTTCCTGTAATATCTCCTCCTGTGAGACCAAAACGTGTTATAACTCAGCACCATGGTGTGCTGCTGGGATATGAATTGTTGGGACACTCTTCCTATTCAGTGCTGCAAAACACAAAAGGGCATAGCAAAGCTTTGAAGAGAGCAGGTTTCTCCTGTTCCGTCGTTGCTGAAGGGTGTTAAATTCACTGTGTATTTGTGTCCTTAATACCACATTTCCTTGGCTTACTGATAATAGGGTGTCTAAATGAGTATGCTATCGTTCCTAGTGCTGGAGGGTAATTTTTTATGGTCCATTGAATCTCCATGTTATCCGTGTTATTCTCAATATCCCCAGTTCCAGTACAAGGACGCAGGATTTAGGACCCAAGCTCGTTCCATGTGCTGCAGCTGTTGTTGGCCAGGGCCCAGGACTCATGCTCCAGCAAGTGCCAAGTTGCAGAATCAGGATCTCACTTACACCTTTTCTGGATCACGGCTCTTGCTGTCTTTGCAGCACAGGAAGGTCGAGAGGCTCCTGCCAGCAGCTTCCTCTATGGATCACTTCTGGGAAAGGGAAAAGCGGCCCAGTCTCTCATGCACTCCCCTCCCTCTCAGACCTGAGCTGTGATGATAGGAAAGAAGCTGATAACACACTTCTGTCAAAAGCATTAAATGCACTTTAGAAGGTGATTCATCCTTTCTGTGTGCTGCATACATTCTCTGATTTTCTGCCATGCCAGGCCTTGTAAAGGACTTACACAGGGCATAATAGTCTATATTAATATGCTGTGTGTTTATGCTTCATATGCTGCAGAACACATCGATGTCTGAGGTGCTGCCGGGGTGGGCATTAGTACAGTTGGACCTGTGTGGTCAAGGACACAAGGTGATTCTGCTGAACTGGTGTGTCTGTGCTGCACAGCCCCACACCACTTCAGTGCTCCAGTATCCACTCAGCCTCCATGGGGATATCTGTTACGATATCCCACTATCCCACATAAAATTAGGGGGAACACCTACCTGGGGATTCATCTGAATGTTACAGTGCAGGTATCTGAATTGGAAACAGTCTTCCTAGACATCCTGTACCATAACTGGCGTAACTGCAGCACCTCACATCCTAATGCAGACAGCTAAAATAGATGAGAGAGGCATCTTCCTAGAAGTGCCTGCTTCTCCCCATTAGCTGCAGAGATAGCCCGGTTTAACTGCTCAGCCCTTCTTCTGTACGGTAGAGTCAGTGTAAGATTACAGGAGAGCCGTGTCACTCGCATCTGCTGGAAAGAAATCATTCTGTAGCTGTGAGCTGGAAGGCAAAGTCACACCTGTCAGAAATAGGTCAGTTCCTGTAGTGCCCAGAACAACAGCTCTAAGCAATTAAAGAGCTGCAAGGGAAAATCCTTTGGTGCCTTCAGAGTCTAGTGAATACCAGGATGGGTAATAGAGCACAACAGGTTGGATTGCAGATTTGAATCTAGTTTGCCAAATCTCTTTAGGCACTTAAATCCTTTATTTAATGAGGATCCCAGTCCTTTAGAAACTGATGGTGAAATGCCTAATGAAGTTGAACATAATTGCAGTGTACTTGTAACAGAATTTGGTCTCTGTGCCGTATATTTCAAGTTTTAATGTGTCGAATAATTTTTTTTGCACAGTGACATGGAAAAATGTTACACAACACAGTGATAAAATGAAGATATGCTCTCTCACTCTGAAATGATAAATTGTAAACTGGGAAAAGGAATAACATTTATTTCAAGCACGTTTAATCCAGAAGAAATAGGCTGGTGTAATATGATTTCCAGTAACCTCGTTTCTCTCCTGTGAAAAGAAGACTAATACCAGTGGATATGCTGAGTGTATTTGGAAGCTTTGAAACCAATTAATCACCTTCAGAATTTTTCATAAAACCTGATTTCATTTGGGACAAAGTAGGAACTGAAGTAATTTAGGGATGTCAGATTAAAAAAGTTTTCACAGGTAAACATGCAATTCCATGAGCACCAGAATTAATGACTCCTGCTTTCCATTGGATTTATTTCCTGTACATATGAAGTGGCACACTGATTTAAGCTTTCCCTGCTTTCAGGGCTAGGGCTCGTCACCACAGGGATTTAGGAAGGAATCTGGGCAGGCTGGGTGAGAGGTACAGTACACTGCAATATTTTAACTGCTTTGGACGACTGAAACTGGGGGGTGAACAATGGAAATGGTATCTGCCTTGCAGCTTAAAAGTGAAAGGGAACTCTGCAAGATTATGGCAATTTTCAATTCTTCTCAAATGTGTGGTGTGTTTTAACTGAAATATTTTAATTTACACCAATGTAAATTTTCCTAGGTTACTACTTCAAAGGGAAAAAGCCAGAGAGGGTATAAAAATGAGCAAAGGGCCTCCTGCAATTTTCCATCTTAAGTGGTTCTTAGTATCAGGGAAGAAAAAAAATTAGTATCCTTGAAGTTGCAGGTTCAGAGCTGGTTTAATCTTTCAACAAGAAAAAAGATAAACTGAGATGTCTTCAATTTATTGTCTGGATTTTTTTCAGATAAGGCCATGATAACTTACATTCTTTCCATTTTGTAGGGATTTAATTTAGCACATGATGTGTTTTCTAAGACTGAACTCCAGAGATCTACAGGGAACAAAGTAGATGTGTTGTCACTGGACATATTTTCTCCTTTCACGTCTGTCCTGTGTCCTGTGAAAGAGATGTGGGCAGCAGCTCACTGCTCCAAAACCCACTGAAGTTCTCTGTGCTCCATCACACAGTGTTTGTAAACAAACAGGGATGAAAAGCACCACCATGAAGGCAGAAAACAGCATTGAATGCCCTGCATCAGCTGTTCTGGAAAAAGAGAACAGCTGATTTATTTACATTTTTTTTTTCTCAATGAGGACTTTAGGATTATATGTAAGAAATACTGCCATTTTAGGGTGATAATGCTTAGTATACTGAGCAAGTGACAGAAAGAGTGAATGAGGATATCTAAAGAATTTTGCTAATTGCTTTGCTAAAATATTTTCAGATTTTACTTTCCTAGATGAGTTTATGTATTTTAAGCTGTTGAAAAAATAGTTCAACCTTTGAACTTTTGATTAATATTCATCTTCACCTACTGCTTCTTTTCATTCCCTAGCTGATCTTTTTTGTAAGGGTTTTATTTTTCAGTGATGCACAAACTTGAGGGAGAGGGAAATGGACATGCTAGGTTAAATTGACACAGGAAGACAATGCCCAGCCTCTTAAAACCTGTCATTTCCCTCTCTGATTAAAATATACAAGGGAAAATAGGAAAACAAAAGAAGCAATTAACAACTTAGTTTGCAACTTCATAGATTTCTTCAATGTGGTACCAGTCATATAAGTGGATCACATGTGCAGGGAAAATATTTTTTTTCTAAGTGTCAGATGCAAGGATTAGATTACAACTGCAGACCAGTTGTTGCTTTATGAAATGCAGCTGTTTTCTGTTATTTGATAGCTAAAGCCAATCATGGAATTAAATACTGAAGAATATTTTTTGTTACGTTTTGCTTTTAATCTCACACTGGCATTGCTGCTGCACTTATCTGAAACCCTTCCACATACATTTTTTTCTGTTGATCATTTGATTCTCTCCTTCTATCACCATCTTCCTCCTACCTCCCTTTTCTCATGCTGTCTCTTCCCTCCACCTTCCCCTTCTGCTCCCATGATCTTTTTGATCACCTGTGTTTCCTGCCTATCATCTCTTGTATCTCCTCCTTTTCCCTGAGTCATATTTTCTTCTCACCTCATTTCTGCTTTTCCCTTATTTTTGTTCTAGTAATCCATCACCCACCCCATACCAAGCTTGCAAACTCATCTTAGCTCTCTTTCCCTCTCCTGCCCTAGCTTTCCCTTTGGTCACCATGCCAAATTCATGCTGACCCTAGAACTGCTCTTTGTTTCCCACATTCACATTCTCTCTGCTGCTTTCTTCACAGGCAGTTTGACATCTTTGGTGCAGGATCTCTGAGCAGCACACATGAGGGAGGATCAATCCCAGCACCATAAGGGCAGCAGGCAGATGAGGATGCTGGGTATATGCAGCAGTCCCTGTGGGGATTTCACTGGTGCTCCCAAGCTCACAGTCAGCTGTGGGGCAGCCTGGGCTGACCTACAGGAAATGGCACATGGGAGAAAATTGTAAGGATCTTTACAATGTAATGGCAATATTTTTCTCTTCTTTAATGTAAAAGCATCTAACATTCCTGTTAGCACTATCTTGATAATAAATAACTGAAATCATTCCTGTTTTGCATGACACAATGCTGTTAAAACTCCACATTTTTATATGCATATGCACACATACATCTAGTACAAAATCTTCTGTTAAGATCATCACCAGCTAAAAATCTTTAGAGCTGCCACTGCTCATGTGAAAGCTTATTACAGTTTCAATCACCTGTGTTCTAACTGGCATTCCCATTACAAAACCTGCTGATCCTATTTGAAAGGACTTCTAAAGATCTGAACACAAAAATAAACACATAGATACCTCAGAAAATGGTAATGCATTCAGTTCTGTCCTTGATCACTTGAGTCACATTTCCCACTGAGCTGCCTTTGTGGGACCAAGGGCAGAACTAATCTCAGTGAGTTTATATTAGAATAGCACTTAGATAAATAAACCAAGCTTGGGAGCAGCAGGTAATCAAAACTGAACATAGCACTACAGGAAAATGGAGACTCAGATGTAGTTTAATGCTGAAGACAGGCATGGCCTGCTCTCCTGGTATGTAATCTAATATCCTCTTCTAAAGCTGGACAATAACGATATGTTTATTTAACCGTTTCACCAAGGCCTCCGCTTCCACATCGGGAGCGATGTCCTGACACTGGTATACTGAAAGAATTTCAAGGAAACAGAGTGATCATCCTTAAAGTCACCATAAGAAATGGTATGCACTTTCATCATTGTTCACATAAGGCACTGAACTTGCATTTGGCCACATGCCCCTCGAACTTGTCTTATTTTGAAGGCCATCTGTCACTTTTACGCAACGCTTTATCAGCATTTGAGACATGTTCAATGTCTCAGCCCCTTCCCTTCTACAGAAGCAAATGTATTGGTCCAAAGGAAATAATTAAAAATAATGAATTTTCATTTTACTGGGAATAGATAATTTGTGGGGACCAACACACCTGTGAAACTTTCCACTGTCTCAGGCACTCTGTAATCAATGCACTCTGCAACAGGCACAATGCTCTCTCTGTTTACCCAGCTTAAACCTGAAATGTCTACATATGAGAAGAAAATACAGATGGGATATTTGCTCAAGTTGTCCATTGGACAAATCCCTTTGTAATTAAGGTGCACACTTGTATTTCCCTCTATGAACAAGGGAATGAAAAAATAATTACAGTAATTTACCAAATAGGTTTGCTAGGCTTTTGGAAATGGGTTCTAGGAGAATAAGGCTTGTGTTTGAAGATAAATTCCTTAGCTTTCACTCTGTCAACATATAATAACAAGCTAATATCATACGAAAGAACAAAGAAGGTAAGCAAATCACATCTCACTCTAGAATTTTTCCTTACAAAATAACATATTGTTCCTTTATATTGTAAGTCAGAGTGCTGATTTCAAACAGTACTTCTAATAGGCTACTCTGAGACTGTAATCAAGTAGGATTTCTGAGAAGCTTTCTGTAAAAACAAAATTGGTCAGAGTATGTTTGAGGGCAAGCTCAAAAAGCAAAATGCTTTTGATCTAATAGCTGCTTGCAATACATAAGAAAATTGTTGGTTTGTTTTTTTCCAGAGCACAGTGTCCTAACTCAAAAACCTCTTGGCTGTGCACTCACAATGGCAGTGCTATCACAGCCAAGCCTGCTCTTTGATGTCTGTACCGGTGCTGTACAGGGGCTGTCACTGGGAATTTCAGCTCAGCACTTTGCTCAAAGATGGGCCCTGCAGACACCACCCAGAAAACAATCTGGAACAGGAGTCCATTTTTGGATCTTTCCTTGTCTTCCTTTTGACTTTTCAATGCCTAAAACTTGGAAGTATTGGTACTGGAAAAAAATTTATCATAAATTTGTCCTTGACATGGTGTGGCTCATAGACAGATTACTAACCCTTTGGCCAAGTAAAACTACCAAGCTTGAAAGTAATCCACAAATTTATAATTATGTTTTCAAAGGACACACAAACTCATCATAGTATAATGTTGCCCTTATTCTCCCAGCATAAAAAGATGAGGAACCAATCCGCCCCCCCGCTCCCAGATGGTGCCAGACTAAGGGACACACACAGAGACCAATGTGCACCATACCTGGTGGAAATGTCAGACCTGATGGGTGAGGGGAGGGAGTGAGAAAAGTCTCCCAGGTTTCAATTCACAGGCATTTGGGATGAAGCCTGGACACAAGCCATCCAACAGCCATCACTGCTGCAGGGAGAAAGTGGTTCACCAACACTGCACAGAAAGGCCACTTGAGCATGGTCTGGCAGGTGAGGAGTCTGAAGCCTCTGCACTTTCCTATTTCATAGTTTTGTGTCTGTATATCTCCTACCCTCAGTCAACCTAATCAGCAGTAAAGGGTTTGTAGTTGTACCCCAAGGAGTATCTTGTTCTGTCTCCTTGTCTGAGAAGCTCTAATTGGGATATGCACGCAATTTTATGAATAAGACGCTTCTGGAGATGACAACCACTGTTTTAAACACCATCCAGGTAGTGGTGGGAAAACTACATGTCCAAATGCAAAGAACTAGCACCTCTGTTGCACCCATGCAGAACTGATGTTGGTGGCTTAATTAGGGAAATGTCATCACTAGTGTCAACTATGACTGCTAATGTTATTTCTTTTGATCCACCTCTCTGGTGACCTGGACTGCCATGGCTTTTAACATGGTAGGAGATACAAATAATATGTATTTTAGTGATGTCACTGGTCTCACTTAGCTTTGGTCTCACTTATCTAACCAGTAAGGTGTTGGTGGGTATCCATTTACATCATATTGCTTAAGTATAATTTTTCTTTTGAGGAATTCCAGAGTGTGTACCAGATATGGGACCAAATCTGCAACTCCTCCTTGCACGATAAAGCACTTCTTTGCCTCAATGTGGTCTTGGTCCCGGGAGTTGTTTTACATTGAATGTAAAAGCTGTCCAGTGACATCACTAAAATACATATTATTCATGTCTCCTACCATGTTAAAAGAAAATGAAGTATCAAAAGCAAACCTTTCAAGAACATTGGTAATTGCTGCCAGAATTTTACACAAGGATAAAGAATGCATTTAAGTTACTTTTGCATCAGCAGATGATCATTCAGTGAGCTTCTCAGTTTGATAAGAGACAAGTTGCTTACTGGCTTCTCAGGATGTAAAACATATGAAATGCCTCACTGAGCATCAAAGGTATCTGACAGAGAGTGGACACTGTGGATAACCGTGCCACAGCAGGACACAGCTCACTGCAGAGCTGCCAAAGGAACCACTGTGTCACTGAAGTTGACAGAGTAAGTGTCTGAAAAACAAAATTTGGAGAAAACTTCGTTAAATCTCATGCTAACTGAAATGCTCGTTCTTTTATGGATTAAATTTATGTTCTGTCTCATGTACAGTACCAAGCATTTATGCCTTTACCGTTACATTTTCCTTCCACTACTTGCCTCCTTCCCTTCTTATGGCATCTCATTTTTTAACTTAGGGACTCAAGAAACCATCAAGAAAGGCACATGGTCTGTATGACAGCAGGGTTGGTAGCCCTGAGTCCAGTTTAACTAAATTATGCCAGAAAACTTCTGTACCTAGAGATGACCTGTTTGTGAACTCATTTAAAGAAGATGCTGGAGATGAGGTGTTGCTGTCCCATCAGTTTTACCCTGCACTGTGCCTTCCCAGTTTCACCTACATGTACTAAAGCCATTGCACAGGGGAGTGAGGTGGGTCAGCAGACTGCAGAAGAAGCCAGAGCAATGAGACACGCAATGGATTTATGGTTTCTCAATGTGCACCTGAGACACATCAAATATTTGCACATTTTAGGAGCACAGCTGTGAAGCTAAGATTCAATCTGGCCCTGAAATATTTTATGTCAACCAAAACCACTGCCTAATAGGCTGAATAGGAAAGGGGTAATTGATCTAAATGGAATGAATTACAACACAGTCTTTCCAAAATCTCCACTGAAGTAAAACAGAAGCCCAGTCTTCTTTATTTTGCTCATGGTCACGATTAATAACAACAACAATAACAACAATGTTATTCCTCAAGGTTCCTTCACATCTGGTGAACAATTTGCCATGTCACAAGTTAAAATGAAATTTGAAAATATTACAAAAATAAATGACAGGTATGCAAAATGGTAAAGGCACCAACAGTTGCTGACAAAAGCCGTTTGCAATAGAAAGTTTTCATTGTTTTGTCAAACAAGTCAATAGCATAATTACTAGAAAAGAAGATTCTGTGTATTTGGCACTGAAAAGGCTAAATACAGAAGTGGAATTTCTGGCATCCATAGCCCACCCTTCTCAGGCAGAGAAGAAACAATGGGATGTCATGGAACCTTTAGAAGCAAAAAAGCCTATGGAGTCTGATATAAATGCAGTCAGCTTGACTGCTTAGGATATGGGTAGAAGTCCCAGGGTCCTTCCATCTTCACAGGTCTTGTGTCAGATATGCATGACATATCTGATATGCTACACAACAGTAGCTTTACCATCCTTTTTTGTTGTTATTATTAGTCTACTTCCAATGCAGTGGTTGCAGAGAGCTCTGTGAGCCAGCTCCTGCTCAAAAGACAAATAAGCAAAATGGGCATGGGCAGAGGGAAGGAGTGTCCTGCTGGCTGCTTACAAGGTGGCAAGGGCAGAGCCAAGCTCCCTCTTCCTCCTCTCAGAGACATGCTCTGAGCTGGGGATCCTGTAGGAACACCAGGAACAGGAAAGTTGCTTGTGTATTTTCACTCTAGTTATTTGGAATAACAACTGAAAATCAAGCATAGTTTGTTCCTTTAAAACAAAAACTCCAGAATATAGTATTCCTGTATAGCTGTTTCAGGTCTTCAGTCTGACATCTATTAATTCAGGATGCATACAGTGATTTCTGCTCTTGCTTTTAGAGCCATCCTATACCTTTAGCCTCCATACTTTTCCCATTCCCCGAGAAAACACAAATACCTCCCAGCTTTTGAAGTTGAGGAATTCCTCAACTTGTGAAATTCAGGACTCTTGGACTTTTTTTCTGTGGAATGTAGTCTCAATTCCCCACCACTTGCTCCTCTGCTTTATTTTAAGTATGTGAACAGACTGGGTGCGTTAAGGAAAAATAGGCATGTTTTTAGCTTTGAACTTACAAAGCAATCCTGTTGATTTCAACTGAAATCGAGTAAAACTTTCAGGTTTTGAAAGAACTGGGTCTTCAAAAGAAATGGATAAGATTTAAAAGAAAAGAAGAAGTTGGTCATTGACGTGAGTGTATGTTTGGTTGTGCTGAGACACCAGCAACCCACACCTAAGGAGTAGGGATGCATCACATTTTGTGAGTGATGAAGAGTGATCAAGGTCCAGGATTAGGCCATGATCTGAGACTTGGGAGATAAGAGATACCATTCCCAGAGATACCACTCAGCTAGCTATATGCCACTGAGAAAGGCAGCTAATCTTTCCGGGTTTCTGTTGCCTTTCCAGTTTCTTTGGCCCTTGAGAGAGACTGCAAGTTATTCAGGTAGGTCCCATCAGCACATGCCTGTTTCAGGCACAAAGCAGTGTTTCACTACGAAAACCAGTTATTCTGCTGATAAGGCTGTTTTTAAAGTATTAAAGACAAATATTTCAGAGCTGGGCAGTGCTAACAGTGGTGTCCTGTACTAACAGGTCTCTTTGTGCCTATGCATTTTGGCAGTCTAGAATTAAATAATCCATCTCAGTGTTACCCTGTGGAGCTGCTGGTTTGTACAGTGCATGGAACACAACTTCTCTGCAGCTGTTAGGGAATTTGGTGAGAAGAAATTTGGGGGAGTCCTCGCTCTGGTGCCCTTCCCACACAGTAGAAGCCTAAGTGACAGCATGTCATCTCTACCTGGACTTCAAGGCCAGCCGCGGACCACCTCCTAAACAAAAAGGAGACTGACAGAACAGTTTAGCTGGGGACCAGTCTCATTGCTGTGTTGCTTCTCATCTTTTTAAATACGGGAGGAAAACTCCCAAAACTCCAAAAAAATTTTTTTCAACATGGTTTTGTGTTTTTGTTTTTTTTTTCTGACGCAATCTGCTTGAACATTTTTCTTGTATCGTGATTTCTGCCTCTGGACCTTTCATCTGTCCCATGGATCTGGGGGAAATCACAGATGTCTTGCCTCCTTTGCCTTGTCCATGCCCCTTAGAAGGGTACATCTCCCATTTTAACTGGTACCTAACCTTACTTTGCCCAGTCATTTCCTCTAAAAAAATGTTGAACATGCCCTAGAATTATTTGCCCCATCCCCGCCTCCCTAGCTTAACCAGATGTAGCAGTCCCAGGAAAAGAAACCATCTCCAAGTATTCCTGGCTGTGAGAGAAGACTGTGGACTTTCTGCTTGGGGACTGGGAATACATTTCCTGGGCATTCACAGTAATCACAAGAAATTTAAGTTCACTCAAACCTCTACAGATTGTGCAGAGTCTAATTACCAAGATCTGTGTCTGTGCTGGGCAGATGAAAGGTGATTTATGGTCCAGGAAAATGAGGGTGGGCTGCACTACAGCCCTACAGCTCAGACATCACCTTGCCAAAATTTAAGTATTTTCTTCTAAGCACAGGCTTGGAAGAAAATCCCAAATAACCAAATGACAAAAACAAGAAGAAAATACCCCAGGATCACTTTCTGCTGAAAATGTATGTCTTTCTTTAGCCTTATTTTCAGAAAAGGCTTGGTAGAATTCAAGTTGTCCCAATTTTCAGCTTGATGCAGATACCCAGCCCAAACAGATATCAATGGCAAAGTTTTGAGTAAATTAAGCTTGTACTGCACAATGACATGGTAGAGTCAGAAAAGCCTGTTGTGTTGCATCTGTTATTTGGTTCAATGTGTCTAACATCTGGAACATTAAACTGCCATTCTGATTTTTTGTTAAATTTTTGTAAAATTAGATTTCTTGTGTGTTTTTTGTTTAAGATCTCTGAGGGAACATTCACAGCCTTGGCAGCTTGTGCTACCTCAGCTCTTATAGTGCCCATATTTTGAGAGACAAAATGTACATTGATCATGCTGTGGATTCCTGTTTCACCAGATGCATTGTTTCAAGCCTATGTGATTTCATACTGGATTTCATCTCTTCTGAAAAGAAAAGAGAGACATGTAAGAGTGGTTCAGAAACATTTTTCCCATGAATATATTTGTCTAAAATATGATTAAAAGGGCCTGCTAGGGAGAAAATACAGTATATTTTCTTTTTAAAATTAGCATATGGTTACAGCTAGGTCAAAATTGATTTTTGCATGCTCAGTTTATTACATATTTCTAAGGATTTTATTTTTGTGCTCGTTGCAGTAGCAGAGCAAAGGGACTCTTGCTTAATTGCTCTCAGGAAGAGATTTGGAATAAGAGCCTTGAAAAGTTTCTTAATGATCCTGAACTGCCTTTTTTTTCTTTTTCTCTCCAGACTAAAAGCTGTGGAGATCAAAGATGAATGGAGATGTTGAGGTGAGCAGAAAGCAACTGTAATGTTTCCTTTTTGCATTCAGAAAAGTCAGATATTTGGACTGCTGTTGCAGAAATGAGGGAGGAAAATTATAATGTCTCTCTATTCACCCAGAACCAATGGAAATCTGACTTGTGACTCTTCTCATCTAGAAAATAACCAATCTGTCAACAAAGCTCTACTTAATGAAATCCTCGTTTTGTGCTCTACATTGGCTTTTATATAAAAGTGTTGACTGACAAGCTTATTTGGTGTTAGTTTAGGGGTTTCTTGGAAGGAAATAACTTGCCTGAATCACTTCTAAAAATCAACAAAATTAACAAAATACAAGCCAACAACATTCAGAGGCACGACTGGGTTAGCAAGGCTGCTCTGGATTGCATGGTTATGGCCATTGAGCTCTCAGCATCAGCACAGAGAGCAAAGGAAAGAAGACACAGCAGAAAACTATAAATACTACAGGTTAAAAAAATGCTCTCTCTCCCCCTTCCTTTCTCTTCCGTTCTTTTCCTCACATGTACTTTCCTCACACATAGTTTGGCATTCATCTACCATGACAAGCCTCATTTCTCCTTTCAAAAGAATGCATAAATGAGCTATGAATATTTGATCCTTTTTTAAACAAATATTTTGGCTTGACAAGTCACAGCAGATAAGACTACCCAAGATGGTAGCCAGCTGCTCAGGGGAGGGAGCATAGGTAGAGCAGGGGCCAGTGTTAGAGGCAGCACCTTTCCCAGGCTGCTGCGTGGGGCAGGACATCGCCCCACAGCCACGCTCCCATCCTGCTGCAAACCCTCAGCTCTTGCACAGCCTGCTCCAGAGCTGGGGGTGATTCTGCAGATTGGTGCTAGAGGACAATCCTGCCATGCCTGTGCCCCACTTCAGCAGTCCTGCTGTCTTCCATGGGAATAGTCACGGCTCAGTGTCAAACACCTCCGTGTGTCCTTTCAGGGCTGTGGTTTAGACAGCACATGATTCTCTCTGCTGGGACTTTCAGGAGGTTTTTCTCTGTGTTGCTGGGTAATTTAGCTGGCTGTGGGCAATTCAGATTAGCTCCTTTATAGAGAACCTTCTAGTCTCACACCATCCATACTGAAATTTCACAAATTAAATTAATAAAGGGCTTTTTGGGTACACCTGCGTGGGTTTGTTCACATTGTGTTTCAAGCTTCATTTGCAAGGGTACTGTAATCTGCAGAAATCATTTCCAGGTATTCTACTCTGCTGATACTTTGAGCCAGTGACAAATACACTGATTTTTAAGAAATACCCACTTACATCTGTTTTTCACTAAAATTGTGAGCATCTGAATATTTGAATGATGGTACATGAACTTAGCTAAAGTCCTCCTTTTTTCTTGTTAAAAAAAAAGCTATTCTATGCATATTTTTAATGGCATAATATAGGTGGCTTTGGGGAATTTTATCTTTTTAAAGTAATAAAGTAGTAAATTTTAAATTTTATCAATTTAAAGCAGTATTTTGGGGAAAAATCATTGGGTGAAATAATTAAGAAAATAAAATTCTTGTTTCTTGTTATTTTGCTTTTTCTACAGTTGTCATGATGGACAATCTAAAAAGAGCAGTACCCATTTTCTTGATGAGGGGGAAAAAACCCCAAAGTTAAAATGACATATTAGATTAAATTTCATTTTCAAAAGCTCAGGGCAGAATTTTTTGCTTTGCTCTAGGTTTGCATCATGGAGAGATAATAATGCAAGATTCGCTGGAGATAGTACAGTGTGTCCTTGACTTCAGAAGACTTTCCATTTTTCTCAGGAGGAGAATAGTTATTTACTGGGGAAATCTTTTTACTGAGGTACCTCTTTCCTGTATGCTTTTCTTTTTCTGTAATATATATAATTATAGCAGCTTTTTGAACATTAGGCAGGGCTGAAAATTACTGATAAGCACAGGAACAGGGAACAATTTAATCACTGCATTAAAAACCTTGTCTGGGACATTTCTTGATTTCCACAGAAGACTCCAGCAAAAGATTGATATCAATCCAGTTTCCAAATATTGCGACCCCCTGCATCAGCTGAGGGGCAGTGTGGGCAGTGCTAATTCATTATAGCAGTGCTATGAATCTTCCAGAGTGTTTTTACTTAAGATACATATCCTCAGCCATTAGACCCTGGACAATGCATTCTGAAGGGGCAAAGTCCCCTGAAATATTGCAGAATTCATTGCAGTTCATGTATAGATTAGAGAACATCAGGACTAGGACTCAAATATTCTCCAGTGGAAAAAAAAAAGGTCAGCCCATAAACAGTAAAAGTGTCACAGAAATACGCTTTCCCTTGCTGCACTGTTTGGGGAGCTTGTGTGGAAAGATGGTGGGATTGGTGTGAGAATGTGCTTTTTTGAATATATAGTATACATTCCTTTGTATAAGGCTTCCACAGATGAAAGTGCTCATGGTAATGTACCCCTGTGACATTCTGTTTGAAAATATTACTCTTTCTTCAAAGAAGAGAAAGGGAGAAGCTGTAGCTTTAAATTGTATGAGCATGGGAAAATCAGACATGGTAATAAAAGTGGATGTTTGAGTGTGTCAGATAAAATTTATTAGATGGGGGTCTCCAGCTCAGTGCATTCCTATGCAAAATTCTTGGTCAGCTGCCAGAAAGTGAATTCTGAGCATTAGCACAGTAGAAAATATTTATATTGGTGTAAGGCTGCTGGCTGTGATATGCTTCTGCTCTTTTAAAATAGCTTGCCACAAATTCAGAGACGTCAATAGAGATCAAACTGTAGGGAACTACACAATTTAATGAATCAATTATATGCTTCCAGACAATCAGTAATATCATTGTGGAAAAAATGAATTATTAACATGTGAAAATAATTCTGCAACAACACATACAGTAGTAATCAGGGTTATGTTTCTAAAAACATCCAGTCAATCTAATTGCTTTCCCAGTAAAGTCAGTACAACAGAATCTCTTTTGTTTTGCCTTTTTTTTTTTTTTTTGAGCATTATCTCCATTATAAATGACTGCATGAAGACACCTCAGCTCTGGCTTCACTTAGATACTACTGTCAGATCACATTTCCTTAAAACTGAGCCCATGAAGAAGAATGTTAAATAATTTCCAAATATATTTGACTGCTTTTACTTGATGAAGGTGCACACTTTATATCAGTGGTAAGTTCTATTTGCAATGAGTAGGGCTACATCAAGATTATTTTCTTTTTGCATCTGAATTTTGGCCCAAATTCTGATAGTACCTTTTCAAGATTTTTCTAAAACAGTCCCATTTGAAGGAGGCATGCTATCCTCCACACACAACTTTGGCACAAAGAGCTGCCTGGAGCAATATTTCCCTGGGGCAGGTCTCTCTTCCCTATGATTTCCTTGTGCATGTAGCAGTCATGGATACTTCCCTTGAAATTTGAGGGAAAAACCCCTGCCCTAACTCAGCCTCCTGCCCAAAGCTGTTTTGCTGTGCCACAGGAACCAGATGTCCCTGGTTTTGGTGTGGTCTCACGGGGTGATTATGAACAGGCAGAGGTAGAGCAGCACTAGTAGGCAGCAACTGAATTGTTATTTCTCCAAGGAATAGTGAGACAAAATAAAAGGCTGACTCTAAATCTATTTAATCTTTGCCAACTTTTCTCTCAAAAAATGAAATCAAAACAACATATCAAGCATCTAATAAACACTGAAGCTTCAACTATTCTTTCCTAATATGTATTTTTTTAACTGTGATCCTGCAGGCGAAATAATTCATTGTTTATTTGGGCTTTTGACAGCACTTGATCCTTGAGAATTCATCTTTTAACAACAGGAAAAATAGAAGATCAATATAATGTCTTGATTACCTTGCCATTTTTGGAGCAGAATGCTTTTTTCATTTGCAGTTCTGCTTTCCTGAGAAATCATACTTCTTTTGGTTTACAAAAATGCTCACTTCAAATCTCCTTTTATTTTATATTAAGCAGGACAGAAAAAATTTTCCCAGCATCAGCCCCAGCTTCCACAGAGTATTTGTATCAGTCAGACTAACAGCTGTTTGGTGAATTTAAACTAATCACAATTTCCCATTCATTCAGATTCTGCAATTTAAAAGAATATCCAGCTAACTCTCAATAACAACTAATATATTCACTTCACAGAAATTTTAGAAATACACTAGCCAAACACAAACCAAGGGCTATGTTCCACATCTGGTTCTCAAATTTTAGAAGAAAGATTTAAGTTTTCACAGAGGTTGAAAGGACCATCCAAAAATAGAACCTGGAGGTATATATAAATAGAAAAACTGGACTGAATGATAAATCAACTACTCTCCTTAACCATATTACTAAGTCAATATTAATACATCAAATGAAAAATGAATCTATAATAGAATCATAGAATAGTTTGGGTTGGAAAGGATCTCCAAAGACTTTCTTGAAAAATAATGCCGCTGATGGGAACAGAACTCACATCTAACACCATTGGATTTTTGCTGGACTATGTCACAAAGATATTTTCTTAATGCATTTTAGCAGTAGCACATCTTAGTTAATCAAATATGCATGATTCCGTAAGTGATTCAGAAATCTGTTGGGAACAAACATATATGGAAGCTGCCATGTGCATTTAGACTGCTGTGCTGTAGCTGGAGCACAGAATTCCTGACAAACAGAGAGTAAAATGTGTTAAACCTCCATCAGTGAATTTTAAGCTAACATGTCTTATCTTCTAGTATCAAGAAAACAGTATTCATTTGTATAATCAACACTAATTCTTTCCCCTCTGTGGTAATTCATTAAATGTATGATGTAATTTAAACACAGCAAGCAAAAAACCAAGAAGAAACCACACTCCTGTCCTGCCATACATGTCTGTCTTCATTTTCCTCTCCTGATTTGCAAAGCCACAGGTAGCATGTCGTCTCCTCCTTAGAGGAAACATTGTTCTCATCAGACAAGTCACTTTGGAGAGGGAAAACTCAAAATAATGTGCTCAGAATAGTCACTGAACCACACAGTTGGGAAGCTTAGCTGCCTCTCTGTGGAATGGATAAATCCATGAAGTAGAAAAATTCTCTCTTCTTATAGAGAAATTTTTTCCTCCCAAATTGTAAGCAAAAAGTATTGCGTAAATGGTTCTGTAGGATTTTGTGGTCTCATGAGAATGGATTTTATTTGTAAAGACACAGTGAATATATCTGTGAGGAAGGATATTTTTATTTTTGCTTGCAATAAACAAGATTTTGTATATTGCTTCAAAATGTACTTATTTTACATCTGTGGCAAAATTTCTAAATGGGACCAGCAGGTTTCAGTTTAGTTTTTGGTGTCTCAATACAATTTTTGTTGTGTCTCATGAGATGCAGTGATGCATGGAAACCTATAGAAGTTGCAACCACACAGGACTTCATGTCACGAAAGGAAGAGTTGGAATTAGAGTAAATATCTGCTCTAAAGCCAGAGGTACATTTCTGCTAGACTGAATTAGAGAACTTACTGGCACATCTCCATAAACATGAATCTGTACTAGGAAATAGTTAATCTTTTATTACATTGGATAGCCTTGTGGGATTGCTTTAGTGATTCATTATAGAAATCAAAGTAAATTCTACAATACTGTGCAGTTTGGCTCATCCAGTTGGAAAAACCCTAATGATCAAAAAAGCATGTGTTCTTACTCAGATATGTTTTATGACATGACTGTAAAATGTACCTACCACAGTTTTTCATTGTTTCACAGACAATAAGCACAGTCATTTTCAGGTTTCTATTGTTCTGCAGCTAAAGCCATAAACGTCCCCTTGCTCATTGACATGAGTGACAACTACATTTACATATACCAAAGATGCATGATTAATTACTATGCTTCATCAATAAACTTTATTCTTTAAACTATAGAAATTATAGCATTGCATTCGAGACATTGGTCTGAAGAGCATGTCAGCTTTTCAAACATAAACAACAATGTCTGAGAATTTATAACTGGGCAGAAAGGCCTTTTTGAACTACATCTGAACATTTATGCTAGTAATCCAGAAATAATTTATTTTCTGATATCTGACGGCCTTACTCAGACAAGGTAGTGCTTCAAATATACAAGTTCCATTCATTTCAATGGGAATAAACAGGTAGGAAAGATATTCTGAATTATTTAAAAACTTGATTTTAACAACTTAATTCCATAAGAGGAGCAGCTGAGGATGCTTGGCTTGTTCAGCCTGGAGAAGAGGAGACTGAGGGAAGACCTCATTGCAGTCAGCAACTTCCTCCTGAGGGGAAGAGGAGAGGCAGGCACTGATCTTTTGTCTGTGGTGCCAGTGACAGGACCTGAAGGAATGGCCTGAAGTTGTGTCAGGGGAGGCTTAGTTTTGGATGTTAAGAAAAGGTTCTTCACTCAGAGGGTGGTTGGGCACTGGAACAGGCTCCCAAGGGAACTGGTCACAGCACCAGTCTGATGGAGCTCCATAAGTGTTTTGACAATGCTTTCAGGCATGTGATGTGACTCTTGGGGTGTCCTTCAGAGAGCCAGGAGTTGAACTTGATGATACTGATAAGTCTGTTCCAACTCAGGATATTCTATGAGTCTGTGGTTCTATGATTTTCAGAAAAAAAACCCAGAACAAAAAAAGGGCATGCTTTTATTTTAGCAAACATTTTGAAAGGAGACTTACTGAAGAAATAATGGAGGGTGAAATTTAAATATTACTGATATCCGAGGAAGTTTTCAAATTGAATTCCACCTATTCAGATCTGTATTTAAATGTATGTAGTTACCTTTTGGTAGGCACTTCACATTAATGAGCTGTATTTTTGTTTGAATTTATTATAATCACATTTGAACAGTGCTCTAGTAATAGTGAAAAAGGTTCATTCCTATTATGCCTGAGAGAATTGAGGCTTTGTAGAACCCAGTGGAATTGCAGGCTTGCTGTTTCTTACAGGAATGACTGTTTGCAGGAAAGGAGAAAATCTAAGGATTGGATAACTTGTCTTAAATTCCCAGGTCTTTGGGTAATTCTTTGCCAGTAATTCAATTTAAAAAATCCTGAATTTTCATATCCAATGGCTACCATGTGGCCAAGGGAACTGTCCGTCTTTCATTACAGCAGAAAAATCCAGACCTCTCTGGACACCATCTGCTTCTTGTTTTTTTGGAATTTCCTTATATTCTCCTATCTGTGGACATTTCCAAACCATACTTTCCCAGTTAATCCCCAGACTAAGCACTAAACTCCCATTAAAGTTTGAGCTGCCATTTGGTGTACTAATTGAACAGCAAGGCTTAATATATGCTTTGAATGTTGCTACAGCCCCGCAGTCGTCAAATAACTGCCACGATGTTCCAGTCTCTTTAGAGGAGATAATTCACTGTATTAAATGTTTCAATGAGAGGAAAAGTTCAAAACCACACCCACTCCAGTTATAACGCTAACTGATAAATAACTGAGAAAATTTGAATCTCTGGTTTCTGAGTGCCAGTAATGCTCCATTGCTAGTGTGCCTGATTGAAGAGGGGTTATTATAAATCAGAGATTACAGAAAACAGAAATGAGGCTTATTGGCAGGTAGATTTCCATTCACAAGCATAGAAGTTTGTACAGAACTAAAAATGAACCAGAGTATAAAATGCTACAGAGAGATAAAAAAGAGAAGTTTTTGCAATCTGTTGAGAACAAGGGTCAGCTACAACTTTTCACAGCCAGCTTGAGCTGTAAGAAACTCAGGTCATGCACAAGCTCTCACGTCACCCCACAGCAGGGACCAGACCATGGCCCTCTGAGCCATTTGTGTGGACCTGCTCACATCTACTCTGTGCAGGTCCAGTGTCCCCAGGAGCAGCCACCTCAGATAGACTGCCAAACACAAATTAGTGCCCTGCACCTGGGACTGCTTTCTTTCTGCACATTCCCATTCTCCAATTTCCCCCACATGATTTGTTGTCCAAGCAGTGGGCATTTTTTTAGGATTTCTTGCTATTGTAATGTAACAGAGAGTTGCCATATTCTTTTAAGAACTATTCTGTGACACTGTAAGAAAAATTATACTCTCTAGTAGGCTTGGCTAAAACTGAAGTGCCCAATTCTTTCATTTCTTTCTTCCCAGTGGTCTGGGATGTAATTGGGTAATCTCAGAGCTTTTTTAAAAAAATTGGGTTTTGTACTCTTGTTTTAGTTTCTACGATTCAAACCTCACTCTCATTAACAACTACTAGAACAAAAGGTAACAGCTACAGTGCAGCCAGCATAATTATCTTTCCCAGTTCAGGTGTTGATCCTGTAGTTTGATTGGTATGAATGGTAAAACTCACTTGTGCTGAACCATTTGCAGAAAGGGACTCTTAGAAGCATGGCATGTCTTTGGCTAATAGCCCACTATAAAATTAATGCCCTGTGTTGTATTTCGTTTTAGTTTGCTTGATTTTAGGCAGGGGATGAATACTTAGTAAATGCACAAACTAAAATATACACACTGATGTCTGATGTGTGGCTTTCCATGCTGGGAGACTGCAAAATCTAGGACTTTCCATGATGGAAACAATGCAGGAGTCTGCAGTGCCCATGTCTCTCTTGCTTAATGATGAATTAACTCCAGAACCTCAAGGTGGTTTGGGACACATTTTCTTTTCCACTATAATGTTTCATGAAGTGTGAGTTGTTGCAATCTTTTTTTTCCTGCAGATGTTACTGGCAGTGCTACACCACATCTTCTTATTGATATGGTAAAGGTGATGGAAAGGAAACGTGGAACTGAAGTAGGTCACTGTTCTTCCTTGTTGCAAAAAGTTTACAAGAGAAATATTGTGGACCCACTTTGAACAGTTACAGAACCAGTACCTGATAATACCTCTTGGGAGCTCTGCTCCAATAATTCTTTTAAAGCCTGTGTCTCTGAAAAGGGCACACATGAATAACAAGTCATCACGTGTAGTGTAATTGAAGTGAAGTAACATATGACAATTTTTTTGTCATATGTTAAGTACATATATATGGCATAGCGTGCTTCCTGTGATTTGGTAGGGGTGACAGCTCAGTAACCTCTCTTGTTTGCTCTGTTGCACACAGATGAAGAGCAGCAAGCATCACCACCCTCTCCCCAATGCTGTGCTTGCGGCTATGGCTCCAGCTGTGGCAAGAAAAAGAGAAAAACAAGGCAAGAGAAAAAAGCTGATTGCTAGAAGCTAACTCTGAATTCTAAAAAGTCAATTTATCTCATCTGAATTTAGAAATGGGGTTCAACTCTAGTTAAAAACACAATTTGGTGTCTACACATGAGCTAAATGCCCAAGCTTCCATTACAGGCAGTGGACATCTAGTGACAGCAGCCTGGAGACCCATAGCAGCTGGCAGCAGGATTCATTTGCCTTATTATCAGCACCTATTGCCATCCCAGACTCCTCAGGAGTCTTACCCTGCCTTCACCTGCTGATTTGGAGGGGGTGAGTCTCCCACTGCTGCAGGGTGTATATGTACCAGCTGTGAGGAGCCCCCTAGCAGATCTTCACCCCTTCTGCTGAAAATGGCCTCAGGAGCTCAGGGTAAAGTGAACACTGTTGACATTCACATGCCTGAGCCCCATGTTGAGACTCCCGTGATGGAAAAAGAGAAGAAATCAACATTTCTAGGAGGTAATACTCCAAAGCTATTCTAGGTTCTCTCTTGAAATTCTGCCATAAAGGAATCTGAAGGGATTTACATACCTTGTTCCACATTAAATGCCCTGAGGTATCCAGGACATCTGTATGGGACTGGTAGGTATGACACTGGGCTCACAGGAGATGTGAAGTCTTTCCCCAGCTGCCAGAGGCCAGGCAGGATGCCCTTGTTACCTATGGATGCCTCTGTCTTGTCACTGAGCCTCTATTTCTCCTCTGACCAGCTGAGATGCAGCTCCTCTGCTGTACAAACAGCTACGGATGGGTGGGATGAATCCTGACCCAATGGCTGTTTCCAACATCCGGACACAGGGGCTGTAAGTAGCAAATGAATCACACCTTTCCTATTCCTGGCACTTCATTTGGTCATGGAGACCCAAGGCCATTCAGCTGGCATGGCGTGCAGGGATTGTGGAAGCACGCACTCAGTTTCCCTGAGAGCCATCACACCCGAGGTGCAAGTCTGCCTCCTTCCACACCACTCCTTTCAGCCTGTGCTCTTGTTCAAGCAGCAACCTTCTAGAGAGCACACCCCAGCTGCTAACATCTGCTTTCCTTCTAAAGCAAAAAGCAGGAGAAAATAAGAGTAGAAACCCAGATCTACTCCCACAGTTTCACTGCAGCAAATTATATTGCAAAGGGCCTAGTTGGATGTTAAGGGAAAGACTAGAAAGCAGGATTGAAGGGGAATATAATTTTATGCTTATCTAAAATGCAATTGACCTCATAAAAAATGCCAAAGAAATTAATTTAGATCATTATATGTATGTAATATATAGTTATCTATATTTATATAATGTATATATACATATTGTATGTATATTTTGTACATTTATAAAACATTAATACTTTACATAAATAATATTCTATATAAAGACTTTATATTTTATAGTAAAACTATTTATTCATGTGATCTATTGTATAAACTATATTTATATATAATCTATACATTACTTCTATACGAAAATCTTTAGGATTAGCTAGTTAGCTGTTGTAGCAGAATTAAAAAGTTAAGGAAGCAATGAAATAAATTAATGGGAATGAGACTGCAAGTCTAGTCCTAATAGAAAAGCAAAGAATGTTTATTTAAAAGAAAAACGGAAATGCAATAATTCAAAGTGCAAGAAAATAAAATATTGAGACTAAAATACATAGAAAAAGCTAATACAAAAATACATATGAGTTTTGGGGGGACTGGCTAACTATGCTAACACATAAAAATGGTATTAGGTTTCAGTCCCACTGATAATAAGTTTAAAAAGTAAGTAAGTTTAAAAAGTGCTGCTGTCTTAAATATCCTTGTTCACTAGCTTTACACTAATAAGTGGATTTTTTAAGATATTTGTTAGAAGCCAGAGTGACTCTGCAAAGACCCCAGTCTCATTGTACTACTACAGCAATTGTAAATGCAGAGCTCAGTTTACAGAGAAACTTTTGAGGGTCAGGATTTTGCTGGTCTCTGAAAGCAACAAACACAGCACCTGATGATAGTGTTCTCCAGCTACTGCTGAACCTAAGTTCCAGGGAGTGACCCAGACATGAAGGAGCTTTGACACTGGCAGACCAAACCTGCAGACCAATATGATCTCTTTGCCTCCTGCTTCTCCTCTGTGGGCTGGGATCTGTTATCTCTTGTTTCATACTTTGTATGAAACACAGCCCACTAAGTCTAATTCTCTAGTTAGGTGCTTCAGCAATGGCTCACCGAAATGTAGGTTCCTGGCACTGGGTGGGCAAAAAAAAAAAAAAGGGGAACAATCCCATCAGCCTAAAATAACCAAAGTTTCCTGATACTGGAGAGAGACTTCCAGTACCTTTGAAAACCCACAGAAGTTTCAGCCAGACAGACTTCAGGATTTCTCTTCATGACAGTAAGAGAAATTCAGGCCCATTCAGAAGGTGAGCAGTCCATGAAGTCATGTTTCTGTCTCTTTGGCTGAAAGCCTGGGAACCCAATGGGAATGGAATTTACTGGAGCAAATCCAGTGAAGGACCACAAAGGTGATACAGGGACTGGGAGGATCTTTCATAGCCAAAGAGGATGTGAGAGCTAGAATTTTCCAACCTAGAGAAGAGATACTCAAGAGGATTTTATCAGTGTATATAAGCACCTGAAGGGAGGGAATGAAGATGAGGGAGCCAGGCCCTTGTCAGTGAAACCCAGTGACAAGAGAAGCGGCTGTGGACACAAAGATGGGAGATTCTGTCTCAACATCAGGAAAGAATTTTCCTGCAAGGGTGATCAATGGGGGTGGTTGCCCAAAGAGATTGTGGGGTCTCTGTTCTAGGATATATTCCAAATCCATCTGGACATGGTCCTGGCAACTGGCTGTAGCTGACCCCGCTTGAGCAGGGGGGTTGGACTAGTTGACCTTACAAGCTCCCTTCCAGCCTCTCTCGTTCTGTAATTCTGTGATCTCCTGCATCTCACTGATCTCACCTGCCCCATCAGATATGGAATATATGGATTGTAAACACAGCACCCACTGCTGACATGATAGCCCTGTAACTAGGGCACTGCCTCAGGCCTGGGCCCGCCTCCCCAACATCCCTGAGCAGGTCCTCCTAGCACGTCTTCACAATGCTGCATTTTAAATTGAGATTAGCTTGCAAGCAAGAGGAATGCTCAGGTCATTCAGATGGGTAAGGCAGAACCCAGCTTTTCCTTCTACTCTCCCCTTTTTAAAAACTCTGCTTTTATCCATAATGACACACGTGCATTCAAGACAGCAGTTCCTGGAACACCTTGCTGTGTCATAGAATCACTGTTTGGGTTGGAAGGGTCCTTAAAACTCAGCCAGTTCCAACATCTCTGCTTCTTGTATGGGTGGCCAAGTATTGGCTCACAGCGAGATCGGGAGCAAGCACCTTCTTCAGTGGTGAGGTCTGTGGTCTGGTTGGCTTTGGGGTCTTGGCAGAAGTTCAAGTCCCAGCACTCCTGGGAAAAGCAAGTTCTGATGTCCCACACCATCCAGACAGGGAAGACACAGGTCAGTCTTGCCAGAACAGGGCACAGCTATTGGGTAAGGAACTCCTTTCCAGCTAAAAAACTGCACATTCCCTGGAGCAAAGACAACAGCTTTATTCTGTGTTTGAACCATCCCGTCTTGCCTGGCCCAGGGCAAACACTCCCTCGTGCTGCTGTCAGTACAAATGCAAATAGCAAGCTGTACCCAGAAACCAGCCAGTGACAGGAAAGCAAAGAGAAAGAAGTGGGCCAAGCAACCCTTTACAACTCTTAATCTGTTACTAGCTTTTTAAGCTAGAAACTGACAGTCAACAAGGAGAAAGGTACAAGTACTGCACTAGGGATGACATAGACACATTTTTAATGATTGAAAGGCTCTGACTCAATGGGGAAGCAACTTTTTTGACATTATACATCACTGTAAATCAAGGTAAGTTTTGGGGACATCCCATAAACAAGCCAGTTCTTTTCTGAGTCAATCTTTCCTAAAGTTTTCTAAAAGTTCCAGATTGAGCCAGACAGACTAAATCCTATTAAAGTCCATGAATTCATGTAAAAAGGAATGTTCCTTGGACTACAATAAGGTTTCCTACCAATTTTCCTTTGATTATATTACAGATGACAGTTTATAATAGAACTGCAGACTATAGTAACATGGAAAAAACCCATAAAATTTAACATTTATATTTTTCCAACTCCTTGTCAGACATCAGAGGGATTTAAAAAATTTAGCAAGGAATTTACAGCTTGACACAATCACATGTGTACTAAAAATAATATAAATATCAAAAGTAATCTCCTTCATTCCATCCTTCCCCCCGCCTTGAAAAGAAGCAAATTGGAGAAGTATTAAAAAATAACTTGGACTTCCAAGGTGAAGCTGATAATAAATACAAAAAATCACAGGGAAACAATTTTTTCTCACTCTATGAGAAGGCTCAGCCAGTATATTCTCTATGTGTCAATGGAATACTCTTTCTGAAAAATCTGTGCGTAATGTGTCTGCCACCTTCTTTTTTTCCTATAGGTAATTCTATACATGGGCCAAGGAGCTTTTAGAAGAATTTGGGTTCCTTCAAAGAGCAGCAAAACATTTAAACCTCATATTTCAGCTGGGAGTTTTTCTATGAATAGCTCATTGAAAACTGCAGGAGTACTCACTCGAGTATTTCTGCGTGGGAGCAATTTTAGGCAGGTGCATTGTAGAAGGAACTTCTCTGAGAACATTCACATGAGTTAAATTATTCTTTTGAAAATCCATGGATTGGGCCAGTAACTGAATCACCATATTTTCCATGGCATTCTCAGTGGCACAGGTGGCATCACTGCATGGAGAACATGAATATTTCTTTGGTGTTGGTTCCTTCACAGTAGTGCTTTACACATTCAACCCACAGCCCCTTTGTACCTTTACTTTTTGGTAAAGGGTGTAGCACTGTTTTACTACATATATTTATTTTCTTTTGTTAAAAACCCAAGCAAAGGCATTCAAAATTGTCTCTGATATCATTTTTTAAAAAGTTATTAATGTATATGAAGAGTAATTATATATATACCCATATTATACAGCTGAAGAGAAAAAAAAAAACCCAGCTTGCCTCATGTTATAATAATAGACACTTGGAGTAAAAGACATATGGAACAAGAAGAGAGTATGGAAGCAATAGTTAAAAGCATTAACAAATTCTCAAGATTAGGACTACAATCTATTGTAAACATGTAAACATTAAGCTCAGATATATAGAATTAAAATATCTTATCAGATTCCCTGTAAAATTAATTTTTGGAACAAATAGAATTAACACAAAAATACAGTGTGACCGTGGTAAAAAAAGGCCTTTTCCTCTGATGAATCCCTCTTGATGTTCTTCCTCCAGTGCAAAGGGAATGAGACTGCAATACTTTTCGTTTATAGAGACACATTTTTCTACCCAATTCTCTACCTAATTTTGAGCATTAGGTCAAACATTTAAACATTAGGTTAGGAAACGTTTGCCCCATCCAAGACTGCTCTCCTCATTAAAGTCTTGTAGATGCTTTCTGCCCCTGGAGAATTTTTAGGCATGTGAGGCAGGGAAATGAAAAATAAAAAAAGGAAAAAAGAAAAGAAATCCAGTCTCATCCAACTTGCAGTCCAGACAACGAGGAGCCTGATGACGTAGTGAATGCTGCAGAAAAGGAACTCAGTTTGAAATCTGATTGTTTCATGCAAAAAATCTCCACAGGTATGGGAACAGCTCATATTCCAAGATATGAGATATCTAAAATCAGGTGAAAATATTAAACAGTGGGGTTACGTGATTTCAGCTGATATCCTGTCTCCTGTCTGGGAAGAATATTTCTGTTCCTTGTACCTAGAGAGGATAACTGACCTATCCCAAATTCCTCAGGAGTAAAAACAAATCAAGAAAATTCAGGGGCAAAGTTGAATTCTCTACAAAACCCTTGGGTGTGAAATACTACAGGGACTGAGACAATGGAGAGAGTATGGAAAAGCACCCTAGAACTGGCTTTGAAAGATTAGGGGGCAAGTGTCTGTGCAAGAATGGGTGCTGTGAGAGGAAATGGAAGTGGTGCAGAGAAAGCAGAATGAGAGCCTGAATCCTTAAGGCATTTTCTCAAGATATGGCTGGATGATGGTTCCTACATTCACAAATGTAGTGAAGCCAAATGCAGCGAGTGGATTTAATTGTTTGTCAGTGGTGCCAGGATGCTGTGCCTTTCAGTGCCACAGTACCCAACACCTGCTAAACTCGGCTGGTGTCACCGTAACGGGGCAAGGAAAAGACCTCTCTGTCCTGCAGGACCATGGGAATGCCAGAGCTCCTGTGGCACAGCCTGAGGTCAGGACCCCATCAAGCTCCTTTTTTCATTGTGCTTGGATGAGGACACCAAAGGAAATATGAAGTGTTGGAAAGACCCTTCAAGATGTGTGAACAGCATCTTCGTAGGATGCATCCTTCAAGAGGAACAGAAGACAGAGGGCCCATGTTCTCCCCAGTCAAAGCAGGGCAAGGATAGGAGGGTTCAGGCAAGGCTGCTTGTCTTGTCTGTGACACTGAAGGCAAAGAGAACACCATGAATAGATGGTGTTCAGACTATTTCTTGGTCAGAAGAGCTCTCTTTCTGTCCACTGCCAATGCAAATGTTGTCAGAACAGTCTGTTCAGTCCTTGCATAACCCAAGTAGGAAAACGTCCTGTTTCTCTAACTATCCTGAGGTTTCTTGCCAAAGGGCAGCGAGAAGAAGAACGGGAAAAAATGGTAAGTGAATTTCTTGCCATTATGAGAATCAAGCACCTAATAAGCCACACCATCTCATTCTGCTCTCAAGAGCATGCATGACACTGAAAAAGGCATCCAGGTATCCAATTACAAATCTGTATAGAAAAGTTTAGGAAAAGCTAACCTGAATCATCTTCAAAAAAACTTAAGTGGTGTTTGAACATTTCTCTTTTTTGATGGTTGGTCTGGAATGTTTTGGTAATTTTTCTTGCGTATTTTTAGGAGGAATAATATTAGTGTTTGCAAACATATGGATATAACAAATCCAACCATCTAGATTATTTAAAACTAAACACAGGAAAAAACCTCATCATTTCCTTAAGCCAGCAAATAAATGTCTGCCAGAATCAGAAATTAATTCAGGTTTTGACACTGTAGCTCTGAAGTTTTGCATAATTATTTCTCTCTTGATTTGTTTCCAGACAGACTGCCAGATCACCATAATGTGCAATTACTATTTCCAATTCTCTATAGAAACCAAGATTTTGGTGACTATTTAGAAATATTATCATAGAAAAACAAGTACAATGCTGCTGAAAGTGTCTTGATAAGACCTTTTTTCTTACTTAATTCTAAATTATTATAAATATTTAAATTTATTGGCATAGATAATCTAATATTTTATCATGGTCAGTGAACTACATTACACAGTAGAATCACACTAGCTGTGTACCACCCCCATGTCTGCAAAGTATTATAAAGATCATCATTTTTTAATTCTGTAATCATCATTCTTTAATAACAATTACAATACTTATAAAACCAGAAACCTCTCTAATATTTGTATTAATATATAGATAATAAATTAACCAATAAATGATGGACAAGGAATCACAAGCAATAAACACTTGGTTGACTTTACTATTCACTGTAATTTATGCACCTAGAGTTTGTCTAATGGCACTGTTATAATGGTTTTGGGACATTGTTATTGTGTTTTATTAACTTGACTTGCTATAAAGAAAAAAATTTGTGAATTACACTGTGCTGACTTCATATTGAGTCATACATCTCATAGTTACTATAATTTTTTTGCTTAGGACGTGTCATTTTAATCCATAAAAAGTTAATCTAATGTTGAAATAAAGTTACCAAAGTAATCAGACTTTGTACTTTTTTCAAACCTTCAAACATTTTCAGATTTAATTTTCTAGGTAAAAATCTGCTGCAAGATAAAGAACTAGAGGAACCACAAGTAAATGTCAGAAAGATCCACAAGGATTGTGAACCAGTCCCCTGCTCAATTATTCTGCCATTATGAACTGAGTGTGAACTGATGGTAATTGAAGTGAGAAAGGCACTAAAACATTCTCCAAAGCACCATCTGCAATGAATCAGAGGAATGAAGATAAAATGACAAGGACATTTAATGGCAGGATTGTGCCCCTGCCCGCCTTTCTGCTTAAAAAGGTCTGGCTGAATTCCAGTTAGAAATGATCCCAGCACAATGAGTATACCATTTCTCTGTCATGTGTAACTGGGTTTCACAGAGATATTTGAAGAATGCAGTTAAGCATCTCTTTGAAATCTGGACTGTTCCCAACCTTTCCAGTGCTCATGATACTCTGAGTTAATCTCTTTCCCTCAAATTTTTTCTACCCTCAAAAAAAAAAATCTGTGTCATTTGGGAGGCAGCATCACTGGTAACGAATGCCCATTGGTATTACGCCTCATGAGTAAATCAAGTGTATGCAGGATCATCCCAGGCATTCCTCCTCTTCCTCACAGCCCTCCCCACTCAGTCCTCACCTAGTCATATCCTCTCATAGCACACCACAGACCTTCACCTGCGCTCTCCAAGCTTGGGAGCATTGCATCCCAACAAAGAGGAAGTCAGGCAAACACATCAGGAGATCTGCAAGCATGAAAAAGGAGCAAGACCCTGGACAAACACAGACACCAAAAGAAAATCTACAGAAGGTGGAAATAAGGAAAGGTAGCCTGGGAGGCATACAGAAAAATTGTCTGACCATTCAAAGATCTGTTAGGAAAGTTGGCGCAATGGTAGAATTCAATCTGGCCAGGGACATCAAGGGCAACAAGGAAAGCTTCTATAGGTATGCTGCTGATAAAAGGAAGAGTAGGAAAAATATAGGGCCCCTCCAAATAGAAATGGGAGACCTGATTACCTGGGATACAAAGAAGGTTGAGGTACTCAACAGTTTTTTTGCCTTGTTCTTCACTGACAGGCACTCCAGCCACACCACCCAAGCCTCAGAAGGCAAAGGCAGGTATTGGGAGAATGAAGAACCACCTGCTGTGGGAAAAGGCCATGTTCAAGGACATCTAAGGAACCTGAAGGTGACCAAGTCCATGGGGCCTGATGAGGTGCATCTGTGAATCCTAAGACAGCTGGCAGAAGAAGTGGCTAAACCCCTCCCTATCCATCACATCTAAGTTGTGACACTAGCAAAGTTCCTCCTGACTGGAAAAGGGGAAATATTAACCCCATTTTTTAAAATGAAAGAAAGGAAGACCCAGGAAACTACAGGCCACTCAGTCTTACCTGAGTGACCAGAAAGATCATGGAGCAAATCATCCTGGAAGCTACGCTAATGCACATGAAAATTATGGAGGGGGCTGGTGACAGCCAACATGGCTTTACTAAGGGCAAAATGTGCCTGACAAATCTGGTGGCCTTCTACAATAGGGTGATAGAGTTGGTGGATAAGGGAAGAGCAACATAGACCTGGACCTATAACAACAACATTGACTCTGTTCCACATAACATCCTTGTCTCTAGACAGGTGGATTGACCACTCAGTGGATAAGGAACTGACCATATGATGTACTCAAAGAGCTGTGACCCAATGTCCAAGTGGAGGACAGTGAGGAGTGGTGTTCCTCAGGGGTCAGTATTGGAACCAGGGCCATTCAACCTCTTTGTCAGTGACATGGACAGTGGGATTGAGTGCACCCTCAGCAAGATTGCTGACACCAAGCTGTGTGGTACTGTCTACATGCTGCAGGGAAGGGATGCGTTCCAGAGGACAGCTTTGAGAGGTGGGTCCTGTGAATCTCATGATGTCCAACAAGGCCGAGTGCAAGGACCTGCACCTGGGCTGGAATAATCCAAAGCACAAATATAGGCTGAGAGGAGAATGGATTGAGAGCAGCACTGAGGAGAAAGACTTGGGGCTGTTGGTTGATGAGAAGCTTGATGCGACCTGTCAGTGTGTGCTTGCAGCCAAAAAAGCCAATGGTGTCCTGGCTGCATCCAAAGCAGTGTGGGCAGCAGGGCCAGGGAGAGGATTGTGCCCCTCTGCTCTGCTGAGATGCCACCTGGAGTGCTGCATCCAGCTCTGGGGCTCTCAACAAAAGAAAAAGATGGACCTTTTAAAGCTAGTCCAAAGGAGGGCTGTTATGAAGACAGGCTGAGAGAGCTTGTGTTGCTCAACCTGGACAAAGAGAAGACTCTGGGGAGACCTTAGAGCAGCTTTCCAGTACCTGAAGGGGGCTACAAGAGAGTGGGAGAGGGACTTTTCATGTAGGCATGTAATGACAGGACAAAGGGAATGGCTTCAAACTGTAAGATTTAGATTAGATGTTAGGAAGAAATTCTTCCCTGTGAGGGCGGTGAGTCATTGCCGTTGGTTGCCCAGAGAAGCTGTGGATGCCCCATCCCTGGAAGTGTTCAAGGCCAGGTTCGTTGGGGATTTAAACAACCTGATCAAGTGGAAGGTGTCTCTGCCCATGATAGTGGAGTTGGAAAGAAATGATCACTAAAGCACCCTCCAACCCAAACCATTCTAGGATTCTATGAGATAAAGGCTTCTGAAAGACCGAATCCCTTTTGAAAGTAAGTTCTTCCAATGTTCAGTTACTTTCACTGCTAAAAATACACTCCTTGTTTATAATCCTTTGATTTATTTTCTTCTGCAAAATTTCTTTCTCATGAAATTTCAGGTCATGATCCATTAATCTCTAAATGAACCAATTCTCACATAAATACATAATTAAATTTTCCGTGTTTTCCAGACTTTGGGGCTTTCTTGTACTTTTTCTCTGGTGTGGGCAAAGAACTGAGCAAGATATCATACACTGCTAGAATGACAAAACACTGTGAGAAGCCAAACTAATAGCTATAAGCAATGGTATAATGTTGCTAAAATTGTGATGCAAAAAAAGGCAGTTGAAAAAGTCTTTTTATCTTGAATAGATTTTGGATTATGGTTAACAGAAATCTCACATTTAAATAATAAAAAAAATAATTCCGCAAGACAGAATTTCATACGCGTCATATTGATTCCACTCTGTCTGTTATCTGATTACTTAAGATTGGAAAGCATTTATAATCCTTTGCTGACAGGGAATAAGAAAACAAAATTATTTCAAATCATGGGATGATGCAGTCTATCTGGTGAGACCAGACTATACAAGATCATAGAATCATAGAATATTCCAAGTTGGAAGGCATCTGTTAAAGAGATGAAGTGTTTGATCTTCAGTTACCACATTGCATGGACGTTCCTGCATAAAAAGCTTTTGGCTTCCTATCAAAGCTGAAAATATTTACGGGTTTGCAACTCGGTTTTTCCAACAACAGTCTAAGATCCTTATGACCCATAGGTATATTTTATGAGAAATTTGTTTTGTTTGAACTACCTTCCGTCCTCCCTGATTGTCTGTTCACAACATAAATTTTTTATCTTCTGTTTTCTGAGTTAGTTCTGAATTAACATATCTGAATGTTACTGTAAGAAATGGAGGACATGGAATTAAATTTTTACAGAGTACACCATTTCACTGTTAATTGAAAGATGCAAATTGTGTCTCTCTTAACCTTCCTTGATTTTTTTTCTTTTTGAGTAGGAAGCAGCTCAAAAATCAAGACAATTCACTTGTACAAGAAATACTTCCATTAAACATACTGAAAATATGTAGTACATACAAGACACATAATCTGTATCATATTGGAATCAATTTAACCTTTTCTTTTGAAAGACTCACAGCAAAAGGAAAGAAATATGCAAGGCTTTAGTTCAGAGCCCTCTGAAGACACTGGGACATTTACCAGGCTAAAGTGAGAAGAGATTAGATTTTTAAACTATTCCATTTCTACCAGTACTTTAGAAAAGTGAAGTGTATTTCCATTTTAAGAAGCCACCTGTCATGCCATGCATAATCAGTGCTAAGGGTGAGATTAGCACTGGTTTTTTCCACGGTAAATACAGCAAATGCTGGCTGTTGGAGAAGAACAGAAGTATTTTTAGGTTTGAGCAAACTCAACAACCAGTTGTGGATGAAAAGGAAAAGGAAAAACTTTTGAATTGGTTTATAATATTTTATTTCAGTATTTTTAAATTATCTGAGGACTTTTTTCAAAACAATGAAATTAGATATTTTTGTTTTCTCAGTTACAGAAAAAGAGGATTTGCTATAGCAGGAGAGGAATGTAATGAAGGTAAATTGGAATGTGTAACGCAGCTGCAAATGACAAGACAGAATAAAAAATGTTTAAACCAGCAAGAAAGCACTCTCCAGTTCAGGAAAAGGGCGCTGAGTCTTAGCCTGTGTAGGTGAGCAGAGCCTGGGAAGCCTCCTGCCCACCTCTCCCCATTGCCCTGGCCATGGCATTTGGCAGGACCTCTTTCCAGGTGATGTATGGAAATATCAGGGTTAAGGAATGGTGATGCAGAACAGAGACAGGCACATATTTGGCTCTGCTCCATGCCACTAACAGCAGATCTTTGAGACATTGGAGCTCCCGAGCAATCCTTGCTATAGGACATGCATAAATGGTCCTTGCTATAGGATGTGCATAAAGCCACAAGCAAATAGAGAGTAAGGTAGCAATTATTTAAAATACAGGCTGCCTTAATGGTCTCATGAGCTTCTCTAAGGGGAAAAAAACCTTAAAATTATAGCAGTCACAAGTTGTGAATGAAATAAGCACATTTTTCCACATTCACATTTTGTATTTCTTCACCTGCATTGATATTCTGTATTGATAAATGAATTTATATAGTTGATTTCACAAAGACAGTGTGTATATCACTACCATCTGTGCACCAAAACTTTTTAAAAATACAGTATCAGAAAAAAGTTGGCATTAAAAATGTTCTAAAACTGTGACTGATTATTCCAGGCTCTTAAAATTTTTTATCATATTAGGTTTTCATTAGAATTTGGTGTAGGGTAATAGGGTGAATTTCCAAACCTTAAAAGATCAGGCAAAAGAAAAAAATGATAGCAAGTAAATCCTTATAAAAGCAATATCACATCCAGAAGAAACATGTCATTTTAGGTCTTCCAAATAGTTTGAAAAGAATAAAATGTGGTTTGGAAAGAAGTGTGGTATGCTTTGAAATTCCAGCTGAAAAACCAAGGAAGACCTATTTGTTTTCTTTTGTCTTTTCATACAGCTCTTCTGGATTTATATTTTTTTTAGTATCTGTAAAGCATTTTCAGACCACTTTGTGTGACAGGTTGAATATACATCATTATTTTTGTTGCTAGGACAAATGAGATAATCGTAAATGTTTTGTCTACAATAAGGAAACTGCTATCAATTTATGTGGGATATGCAATAAAGCCATGGGCAGGCACGTGGTATTACGGGGTGGGGATTAGCTGCTTTTGGTGCCGATTGACAGAAAAAACAAAACTGAGATTTTTATGGAGGAAAGCAGTTCTTTACGGATTTCACTTTGTGTCGGTGGCAGACTTGTTGCAACAGATATCTGAGCATGACATGCAGGTGGTAAATCACCAAGTCACACTTAATTGTCAGTGGGTTTGTGCTTTTAAGTCACCAATGGCTCTGAAATTTCAGAGATAATACTTACTTAGGGATGATCTGCAGCACTAGAAGTGAGGGGGCCAACACCCTCATCCCCCTGACATCTGGACCATGATAAGACTGAAGGAATCCCTGAGGACAAACTTGGCCCAAAGGATCTCTTCAAACACCTGCATCTTGAAAGGAATTTTCCATCCTTTCAGCTCCTACTTTTCTGCCAAGGAAGTACAATAAATGTAGGAACATAATTCAATGTGATCTTTTCTTAAAGCTATGCATATCTTTCTGTCTCTCTTTCTGTCTCTCTAGTCTTTCTCAGACTTCAAAAAATGAGAGAGTAAAAGGCACACAGCAAGTACATGGTGATCCTTCCCAGCTTCTGCTTGTTGAGGGTTGGGGGCCTTTCTGCATTAAGGTTACATTCAAGGTGTTAGAGTTAATAGCTATCAAGAGATTTATTTCTGAATAATTTAAAGAATTCCTTTTGAATCCATGTGTACATTTTTCCTTGACTATCCATCTGATAGCAAAAAAATTCTATGTTGTATTTTGATCTGTGTAAAAATATTTTTTCTTAATTTAAAACTTACCTTCAGGTGTTGGAATCACTGTCCCTGGAGGTGTTTAAGGAAAGAGTGGCTGTGGCACTCAGTGACATGGTCTTGACACCCTGGAGTTCATATGTTGAACTTGATGATCTCAGAGGTGTTTTCCAACCTAATTCATTCTGTGATTCCTTGATTCAAGTTTTACAGGGTGCCTCTAAAGCTCATGTGAAAAAAAGGTGAATATTTCAATTTTTTCCATGTCTTCCATATTAGTTATGATTTTATATTTCTCTCTTGTAGCCCTCTTCTTGTTTCCTTTTCCAAGAAGAGAAGCCCTTTCTCTGATTTTTTTTTTTTT
>VXAX01005887.1:628406-708629 GCA_013399835.1 Leptocoma aspasia
GATCCAGAGCTCAGTGTAGTTCAAATGTGCAGACACTGTAATGACCATTAAGACAAATGACCATTAGGACTAAGACTGCAGTGGTGAGCAGCATGAGGCAGTGGTGTGTAGGTCACAGCAAGCATCAGAGAATTTTTGGCCAGTGTATCACCCAGCTGCAGAGGCTGGTGAGTTGTCTCAGCCCAGACACTGTTATCGGTGTGCCCACACGTCACCTTCTGGAACATTTACAGCTATCACCAGTGGCATCAACTGGCACTGAGAGGTGACACCTCTATGCTTGACAACAGCAGCTGTTGTCAAGGAATACTGTCCCAGGAATAAAAAAAATAAGAAAAGGTTGGGGCACCTCTTTTTGCCCCCAGATGTAGTTCCAATGTGCTTCCAGCAGTGCAAAAGAGGGCAGAGCGAGCTGATTATTTAGAATCTTTCCCAGTCTGAGGATTAGATCTCAATCCAATCTGCCACCAACCCTATTCAGTCTGACAATCTCAACAGCCATCAGACTTTCTGCTGGTCTGCCATGTAGCCAAAGGAATCTTAGAAGGTGGATCTGTGGTGCACCTTGCTAATGGAGGTTGCAGATGCCAAAAGTTAACATGGAATCAGGCAGAGACTGGACAAGTATCAGAATCTAATTTTGTTGAGGGTTGCTAAATATAAGAAACACATGAAGCTCAGAATATTCCTGGATATTCCTGTTCTGAAGATAGGCAGAGATCAGAGAGCACTTTGGGATGTACCATGTACATTTGCTTTGCCCATGCTCTTCCCTGGGTAGGTGTTGATGGCCTTTGCTGGAGACTGGGTTAAATAGATCCTCGTTCTGAAACAGATCGTCTGTTAATATACTTCCATGTTCTTAACTTTTACATGTATGAAACTCTGCCTGTCTGTCTCTGGTCCCCTTTAGCTTGTTGTTTTTGTGACATCCTGGTCAGAGAAATAGAATAAGTAGGGTGGTTCTGCACCCCTAAATTATTCCCATATTTTTTATTATCCAAAAGCTACTGAGGATTTTACTGAAAAAAAAATGTGGGGGTTTGCCTCTCTTTTGATTTTCTTCTTTTGTTGTTTTAAAAACAGATGTCCAGACACATTTAATTAGCATCATCCTATGGGCTCAAGAATGATGCATGTTTAATATTACTAAGGACAATATTCTTCCACCTTGACTTTCAGTGAGAGGGAGCAAATCCTCTGTATAGTAAAAAAGGAGGGAAAAATGCCTAAAAAGGCCATTGAGAATAGGAGTGGGATTGGCTAGATCTTTATTTAGATTTGTCATTTGCTTGATACAGAATTTTTTGAAAGATTGAAATAAAAATTAACAATGACAAATGGCAGGTTTTTAATATCTTTTGTGAAGCTAATGACTAAGATGTAATCTGATGTAGGTTTTATTATTAGCTAATATTTTTTTACACCATGGATGTGTCATTGTTATCAGCTTCTAACATTTTAACTGGTTACATGGAATTTGAATAACCCAGCAAAATTTACTTGCTCTTTACCTTAAAAAGGATGTTAGTGTGTCCAGCTTTGAGAAAAGAGTGAGTTGTTCTGTCTTAGCAGACAAAAAATTGATTTAAATGATCACTAATGTAGAACACTAAATAACCTGCAGACTGTACCAAAAAAGAAAAAGTCACCAAGACTTTAAAATGTTCTGGGGAAAAAAAAAAACAAACAAAAAACAAACAGAAAAACCCCAAACAAACAAAAAACAAACAAAAAAAAAGAAACCCCAAACCAAAACAAAAAAGAAAGAGGTGAATGTGTTGAAAAATTTTAAAACAGGTTGTAAGCAAGAGATTTCTGAATGAAAGTGGACACTTCTCAGGCCTCAGAAAATATAGCATTTCTAGACCTTCTTTTTTTCTGGGTTTAAAGAAAATGAAAGGAGGTATGCCTATTGCCAATATGGTCATTTCTTGAAAATGTTCTTGAAACTATCAGAGAATTTTTTTTCTAAAGAATCGCAGGCTGGATATTGAACATGCACAAGAGGGAGGAGCCACAAACCTGGGGAGCTGGGGACCCTTCTGAGCCACACAATTGTTGCATGGCCAGCGTGATGACTCTGCCAAATCAGCAAGTGAGCCCTTCCCTTTTCAGTAAGTTCTGCTACTGAAGAGGGTTCAGGTGAAGGAGAACCTGTATTACAATGCACCAAAGACTGTGTAGGAATAAAAAAAGAGCAAGACAAGTAGTGAATTTTCAAACCTTAAACAGAAGGTATCTCAAAGGTCTCTGTCAACATATATGTTTATGAATCACAAAAATTGATGAGATTGTGTTAATTATGTTGATTGAGATTGGGGAGAGCTTTGATAAACCTAATAAGTAAAAACAATGTGGAAGAGAGAGAAAATATAGTTTTACTCACATTTGACAGGGTTCTTGCCTAATAGTGTTTATTTGGAGAAGGGATCATGGTATAAAGGAAAACAAGCAGTCATAAGGATCAGATATTTTTTCGGAGAGGTAAATTTTCGCAAAATTTTATTTCAGCTGTGATTGCTCCCACAACAGGTTGCCATGCTTCACTCCAAAGGGAAAATATAGATGGAGACAAAAAAGAAAGATTTTATTCAGTCTGAGGTTAGCAAGTCCACATTTTCTGTGTCCTCTGAACAGATTTCAGATGTATATTGAGAAGATGCAGCTGCAATTTCTTGACCTTGGATGCTCTCTCCTAGTGACAAGCAGAACAGTAAAGTTCCTGTTCCAGCATTTGTTGAAGGAACAAACCCTTTAAGACCTTGGCTAGCTGGGAAAAATGTGGAGACCACTGTGTTTTTATGTATTTTTGGAACACACTCGTCTCATCTGATTCCCTGTTTTGGCCATCATCTCTGGGTATTAGCAGCAGGAGAACAGTCCCAAGCAGCTGTAGGAAGGGGTGGATGTATTATGCAGCACAGGCCATCACCCTAACCACCACTTATCCAGAACAGCCCTTTTAGTGCACCTCCATTAGTATTACAATACAACTAAAAAGCCTGCTTCTGGACTGAGTCTCCCGATTGGATTGTCCCATTTAAGGCACCTAGGAGCCAAAGGAACAGGGAGCACACAAATGGAATTCCTTGTTGGAGTAGAGTAAACTGAATGATGTACTCCAGGAGGGCACCTGAGGCAAATCCACTGCTAGGATTGGGTATTCCATCAGTGGGACCAGATTAGAGCTAGAATGAAATATCCCCACAAAATACAGGGAGTGTAAATACGGAATCTTCACCCCATCTGATTTTCTCTACAGTTTCTTTCCTGCTGAACCACACTGTTTCCTAAAAGTAAAAAGTGCTGGTGTACACTGGCTCTGCCTTCCTGCCTCTCCATATTCCAAAGAAAAAAAAATTATACAATAGGCCAGCAACAAGGCTAGCATGGTCCCAGAATACAACCAAAGCTCAGACACTTGGCCCAGTGTAGATATGGCCACAAGAGTCACTCAAGTGAAAACTGCTTTACAAATAAAGGTCTGCTCAGTGTAGTAACAAAAAGATGGAATTTGATCATCAGTATTTTTTCTTACTATAAAGCAATAGTTCTTCCAAATTTGCTGTTACTTTTATGTAGTTTTATGCCCACTATTAATTGTCCTTAGACAAAATGTGTCAGAAAAGGACTAGAGTGAATTTCAGATCATAGTCTTGTAGCCTGTAGAATCAGTTCGCTCCAAGGTGGGCACATACATACAGGACACACCTGTAAAGGCTTTCCAGGTTTTTCCTCAATACCATCTGAAACAATATCAAGGCCTCAGAGAAATGTGAGAATGACTTTGAAAAACAAAACAGTTTGGCTATAACAGTACCAAGATTATTATATGGCTCATTGAGTAACTTGGGCCTACTAGGAAACACTGATTTTTCTCTTCCTCTCTCCACACTCCTTAATCTGCAGCATGCAATTGCAGGACAATTCAGCTGGAACAGTTCAGCTAATTCACTGCACTACAGCGACTGTTTCATTTAATACATTTTATGACTCTAGGTTAAGGGGAGTTGTTCCAAAGCAGTATTTAACCCGGAAGCTTTGTTAAAAAGGATGGGATTTCAGTGAATCAGTAAGTGTGTGTTGTGTCTGGGACAGAGGCTGGCATAAAGCTAGACCATTCTTTTCAGCTGTCACTACTAGGCTCTTCTAGCATGGGTTTGATCCTGCAAAGTCTTTTTAAACTGAATTACATGGGTCCCATTCAGAAAGTTTCCACTGAGGTCCCTATGGCACTCACTGGGACAGAATATTTCTCATGAAGAGCAGAAATTTCAAAACATTGTCATTAACAGATTTATTTTAATATTCATCAGACAAGAAAAGATTGCCATTGCAGAGCACTTGAGAAGTACAGAACAATTATGTATCAGAGATAGAACACCAAGCTCTCTTTTAACAGCCAAAGGCTCATTACCCTCCTGGGAAGACATACTGATGCTGCTATACTGCTTATTCTGCTGTTTTCTGAACAAGTTCCACTATAATCTCACCTAGAGCCTCACCTTGCACTGCACTGATCTCCAGAGAGATCCCACCCAGCTCTTTTCACATCCCCTTCAAGACAGAGGCAGTTTGCACAGAGACAGGCTTAGAGATACAAATTCAGATTCTCCAACCAAAATTACGTGGGTGTGTAGCTGGTGACTGTGAGGATGTTCACAGTGCTGCATGCCAAAAACTGCCTAATACTACCCCTCTTTCCCACACAGGCACCACTGATCTGAGTCTCTCTTCTCAAACCAGATGACAATTTTAATGAAATTCATGGAAATCTAGCACATCAGACACTTCTCTCTGTGTCCAAGTGGAACTGAAGTCAGTCTATGATTTCAAACAGGCAGGATCTCAGGTGAGCAACAGACAGACAGACAAATGACATAACTCCCTGCTAAATCTAGGTTCCTTTTGAAATCAAGCTGAAGAACCTTTTTTTTTTTTTTTGAGAGAACTGGCATATTTCATTTTGATTTAAATAAATTGAAGAATTTGGTTTAGAAGAAAGATATTGAACAGCTTCTACACACAAACAGTCATGTCTTCTATTGCCTTCTTTCCAACCAGAAAAAAGGCGATAGAAGACATGATAAAGACTGATCCATTCATTCAGTTGTTACCCTGTTATTGTTGGTTGAGCCTGTCTTCACTGATAGTATAATGACTTCTAACTTGCTGCTCAAGCAATTAAAAATCTCCAAGGAATGCTTGAAGGTCCCAGTGAGCCAAACACTTTTAGGCCATGGAAAATCAAAAACAAAAATGAAAGGACAAAGTATGGAACACTCCCAGCCATAAAGCTAACCACTTAGCAGATACCTACATAGCCCCCTCCCTGTTTTTCTTCTGCCATCTTAGTGCTGCCAAATATCACGCTTTAGTTTTCCCGGAGCAGTGCCCTGCCAAAGAAAGAGAAAAAGGAGAACAAGGGAAATGGTAGAATATCTAGGCTGTACAAAATATAGATTAAAATAATTTAATTGCAGGAGAAAGAGGCAGAAATATTCCTGGTTTCTTAAGGAAAGGTCAGTGCTATGAGGGGTTGAAGAGAACAGGGAAGTGGGGAGAACAGTGTAGAAAAGGCTATGGAAAACCTGAAATGGAACAAAGGAGAAGAAAGAAAAGCAGAAAGAAAATGGCTCAGATGTGCAGGATGAGAATAAGTCTTGCAATAAGTTGCTAAACCTCAGGACTCTGCAGCAGCACAACAGGAAAAATTAACTTGGAAGAAGCCTATGACATATGCTGAGTCTAGAAAAGCCACAAAGTGTTTATTTACCACAAAATTTATTCACCTTGTAAAAACCAGACCAAACAAGCTACCTGCACACTCTGCCTGCCATCTGCACATTGCTTCTACCACTGACAGCCTCAGCAGAAAGTCAGACAGGCCTCAGAAGAAATTGGTCCTTCCTGGAAACTCCTCCTGGAGCTCCAGATGAGAGTGATTTGTGATTCTCTGGGCAGGAACATATTGATCTTTCCTCTCTGATTACTGAGAACTCCTATAATTTAAGAGTGAATTTTTAGGAGTGATTTGACCACTCCAAGGAAGCAGACAACACCAATCCCCGTAACATGGGAGTGACCCGTGCTGTACGGGGGCCAGCAAGGCTTCATCCATGCCCAGCATTTCTCATGCAGGCAGGTTCATGAGGACCCTGTCTCCCTCTGGGCATGACTGCATTGGTTAGCCAGGGCACAATTTGTATCAGGTTCACAGGCTATTTCTGCTTCTGTCACACAAGTGCTGCTACAGACAGCCATAGAGTAATTTTTACCCACTTTGCAACTACAACTGCCCAGGCAAATTGTAAGGAGTTTAATTAATTCCCAGCATGATTTACTCTACATTTCAGTGAGTGAGACTTTCAGACATACCACCCTTGACTGGGAGCTGCTGAGATGTTTTTGACATAAGTCAAGACAAATCCAGTAAACAATTAGACATGAGACCTCCTAGGGATGCTTGGATATGACTGTAAGTGGCACTAGTAACTCAAACAGAAAATGTTTTTTCCCAGTGAGTGAGTGATCATGCACAAAATGACACAGCACAGTGCCTTCCTTTCGGAGACAGAAATGAGTATCCTTACACTCCACGATTGTAACTGTGGGAAAGGTGTTGGCTCTGGTACTCCAGTCTTCTTTGTGTCTCTGTCCTTCTGTGGCTATTTGTGACTGGCAGGAAATGGAACAGCCTTGGGGCTGCTCTCCACCAGCACTGTGGAGAGGGCTGTCCAGTGGCTGCCCTGGGAGACTCTGGCTTAGCCCCTGCAGTCTGCCCCATTCACAGGCCACACAGTCAACCTCAATAAAACCAACTGAAGAAACTGTGTGTTAAAATTCACTTTACATGTCCTCTGGAAGCTTGGAGGACTAACCAAACTTCTCTGAAGCTTTAATCACTTGAGCTCAGTCAACTAACACAATGACATCACTCAGTGGCACAGCCATCTTTGGCTTATGGTCTGCAGACTTCACAGATCCTTGAGCTACTTCTAAGGCATCAGTGAAAGGCAACTAAGGAAAAGCATTTTTTGCTTTTCGAGCTTGCCTATATCCACTGGAAATTTTTGGACTACAAGTGTAAAACATTTTGAAAAACAACTCAAACCCTAAGCCTTCCTAACCATACAATAAAATAGAAATTGTATCTTCATGATTCAATGCTGAGTTGTTATAATACAGATAATACCATTGGAGATACTTGTAATTTTTCAAGTATTTGTCACGACATTGTAAGATTTATCTACAAGTATTTTCATTTCTCTAAGAAATATAAGGCAGCAAGCTTAACAAAAGAGCTTATTTTGTATTATGACAAATCCTTTTCTCTAAGTCAAGATTTAAAACAGAACTATATATTTTTGGTGCAGGAGGTGGGTTGATAATGGACTGTCCAAACTGAGGCTAGAAAAGACCACATCATAGGAGCTATTAAAATTAAACTATTTTATTGGTTGCCATATGCAGATCTCAGTCTCCTCTGTGCCCAGAGTGTTTGCATGTGTGTGCGTGCATGAACATGTGGAGAGCAGCTAGCACCAACTCTAGCTGTGAGGATTTTAGTCTTCAACCTCTTGGGGCTACAGCAGTAGAAGTGATAAGTCAAAAATCAGACAACAGACCAAAGGTAAGAGAAACACAGAACCATTATTTTTTTCCTTTATTTCATAGATATGGAATAAGTCTGAGTGCCTGAGCTACTCATCACTTAGCCATATTAGTTAGCTGATGTTTTTCAGGTACCTTGGTTGAATCAGGGCTTGAAGTACTAGAATAAAGGCAGGGCAGCAGTAAAGGACATCAGTTTTCAGGAGCCTGTTCCTCAACCAGGGAACACCATGGGCATGAGGCGGGGACAACATATGTTTATTATTATACATAATACTTCAATTTCTTCAGGCTGCAACAGTGTTGAAAACAAACCTGATATTTTCCATATGCAGACAAAAACACAGTCCCTTTTCTTGAAAGCTTAGGGCCTGGGAGAAGATTTACAGGCAGGGGAGCAGCAAGTCCTGGCTGACTGAAGTGGAAACTACAGTGAGCACCCCTCCACAACAGACCTTCACTTTCTCCCTGGAGCAAAGCTGCCATTGCACCCCACCACTTTTCCCTGCTCCCAAACCCCGTGTGCCAAAGCTTGGCCTTGCCAGCTTTCATGTGTGCCTCTGGGGAGGACGTGGCACCTCCTGTTTGCCTTTGTGGTGCTTCCTCTGCTTCTGCATGAGCTGGTGCTTTAGGTGTGCCTGATGCTGGGACCGATGGCTGCTCTCGTGTCCAGGCAGAGGAATTTTCCAAGGTGTGTCAACTGGAGCTTTACCATGCATTTTTCTTAAATGAGGAAGCTCTGACTGTACCAAATAATAATTGTGAAATAAATAATTCATGGTATTTTTTTCCTGTAAACTCAGTTGTTGAAATATGTTTTCACAATCTGTTTTTTTCATGTGGCCAGTTTGACTTAAGAAAACCTTCTCCTAGTTCTTCAGCTGCTCAGCTTCCAGCCTCTTACAGATTTTCTGTTCTGAAGCTGATTTTTTCCCCCCCATTTTCTACCAATTCCTTGCTGTTATTTTGCATGGGTCAATTAGGCCTGATGTTGTGATGAAAAGAACAGAGTAAACAGATACATTTATTTAAATGTTTCAGAACCAAAGACATAGGAGAGGCAGCTCCTTTTTTTTTCCAGTATCAGGACACCAAGTCTCACCATCTGACTCAGAAACCCGTTGAGCAGGGGAAGTTTGCAGAGCCTTTAGGATAGGAGCCCTCCCACACTGCATGCACAGATAAATATCTGATCTTACCTTTCATCTGAAAAAAAATCTCAGTGGCAAAAGGAAACAGAAATATGGTTTCATAGCTAAAGCAGTAACACATCTCATGCTGAAATGCAGTCTCATCCCACTAGAGGGTGGTCTGGTCTCCCTCTTGCTACAGCTGAGGTGTGCAGGCAAAGCTTTTTCAGAAAGCCTGAGCCCACTTTGTTTAAGACTCAGCAACATCAAAGTATTCCTGGTCTCAGTTTTTCCAAGTGCTTCATGTCCCATCATCAACATTGAAACTACCCTGTCATTTAAACAAATAAACACGTTGTGCCTCTCACTGAAGAGCTGGCATTCTACAAATAGCATGCTCTGAAGTCTTCTGCCAGTGCTACAACTGTGCATGTATGAAAGAGCAAAGCAAGGCTCGCTGCTGGCATTAAAGTTCTTGGCTTGACACCACTTTGAAGCCTTCACAATCTGTTTATGTGGTGTATATTTTCTTCACATCATTTTCACAGAAGGCTGCATTATTACAAGTAGAACAAGACAAATTCTTTCTTATGACTTAGCCTGTGCTTTGACTGTATGTCACAGTGAACCAGAGAAAGGGCTTTACCTCAAGAGATGAACTGGAGGTTTGGGAGAGCTGGCAGCTAGTCTCACAACCATCTCTCACATCAGTTTAATGGGATTCAGCAAAAACACCTTCCACTGCCAAGCCATCCCTCTCCGTTGTGAGCCACATCACCTCTGCTACCCTTCCCAGGACATCCTGCTTGTCTCCCTTTCTCCTCCTTCATATGTGCTCAAATACATAAATCCCCACCTCCAAGCTTTGCAGCACAACCTTCAAAAATCCTTGTCTTGTTCCTTCTTCTGAGATGCATGTTGTGATCACCAAGAAAAGGTAATTTCAGCCTTCTTTCTTATTCCTGTCACTTCTGATGATCAGAAATAATTTAGAACCTTTGCAAGGAAAGTAAAGGTACAGCTTTACATCATGGAACTGACACTACATCAAGTATCAGCCCAAACACCATAGCCTTTAGTCAAAATTCCAAAGATATTTCAGAGAATTTCATCCAACATCTTGATTCCTACCTCAATATTTACCTGCACGGGAATCCTCCTTTATAACAGTGGGAGTAAAGACACAACACATGCCATAAACTCTGTTCATACATCTATGCAAAACTTTCTCTGTTAGGAGTTTTTGTCCCAAAATTAATTAGACTTTAGATCCCTTTTCCTCTGATCAGGCTTTTCCTTATTGATTCATTTTCCCAAGTCTTGTTTTCCAAGTCTGGTAGTGAGTAAATGAAACACTTTATCTCAAAAACCATGTGGTGGAAGGTATTTTCAGCCACAAAAACTGGCCATTTCTAAGGACGTTTCAATTTGGATGCAGGCTCACTGGAAAAATGTGAAGACTGTGAGTAAGCCAGAGCACAATTCGCCATTACATTAATAGTACATATACTCATATTTGAGTGATACAAGAACAAATGTAAAGCAATTAAGGAAAAGCATGCTTAATTTGCATGAGTTTGCTTTCTCATCCATTTTAGGAGACATAATTTGCCTATTTGTCTTTGTCTATTTCACATAGTTGAGACAGCAAAAGTGTTAAAAGATTAAAGTATTCATTATTTATCTCATGAAATTTGAATAATAGCAACAGATATGACACAGCTGCCAATGATAATCAAGACTACCTTCAGCTGTGAGTTTGGATGCAAATCACAAAAAACCAGGATGATCTGTTCTGATGCAATATAATGAATTATCACATCATTCATCTGGTCTACATAAACACTTCATGACAAATAAAGTATTTTCATAAATTCTTTATACTTCAATGTTATATAGGACGTGGCATGTTTGGCTCTTGTACTGGAGAAGGAAGTGATATGGATGGGATGTGTGACACTCAGGTCTCACAAAAAGATTCAGGCTGTTTGCCTCTGCATCCTCCTTTTTGGTGACAGCAAAGTTTTGATGGGTGGTGTTGTCTCTAATGAGTAAGGAAGTATTCTTTACTTAACTGTTAAGATACACGAGTAGAGCTGTCCTCCAAATTGGTTCCAACATCTGGATACCACTGTTAATAGGTTTGGGAAGAACATTTGGTCCTCATTTAAAACACTGCAAACACTATCATGATACGGACTGTGAAATTTTAAGTAAGACTACTGCTGTTTTGATTATACTTGGAGATAAAAAAATAAAAGCAAACAGCTCTCTAAATAATGTAAAAATGCAAGAACACCAGCACCCTTTAACAGGCATCTCTGCAGCAGGTAAAACAGCAAGTTTTCTTTTATAACAGAATTTATCCAAGCATGAAACTGGTGTCTTTGTTTTTTGCTCCCCATGTGAACTTTTAACAAAGAGAAGGGAAGGGAAGGGAAGGGACACAAACAAATTCTAAATGTAGTTAAAATTAGCAAGGCTGTCCTTTAAAATGCTGTGTTCCAGAATCCAGGGCTTTGTATTGCCATTCTTCTGTAACCCCAATTAATTAGGTATTGACTTGTTTTTTCATTCAATTAAAGTATAATTAAATGGCAGTGGTCTGCCTCTGAAAAGCAGATGAAAAGGTTCTGGTAAGAATCTCTAGGTTAATCCAGCTGCTTAAAATGTGTGTTATATTTGACCATTTGCCAAGATACTCTGTGAATACATGAGCCAGCTGGCACAGGGAGGTCTGGTGGGAACCTGTCAGCTGTTTAGGACAATAGCTGCAGCTTTTTTAACCAAATCAGGTTTTTAAAATACCTAAAAATGAGACACCCTATCTCGGCAGCTCAGGAATTATGGCAGAAATGAAATCCTAAGAAAATTTTTTCTTTTAAAATAGGAGTTTTGACTCTTGTTCTGTGAACCTCTGAACCAAGTCATTTATTTGGATTACTGTTAAATATCTGGCAAAAAGATACAATGCATCAAAGCCTTATTTTTGCAATGATGGAGCCCAGGTTTGCTATTCTGACAAATAAAAACATTCAGGAAGAAAAAGCTGTGCTAATATGCTGAATGAAGTTGCATCACCAGCTGCCCTTTGAACCAGGCAGAACTCCAGCCTTGGTCCTGCTTTCAGGGCATCCCCCCTTGCTCCACAGGGCCTCAGAAGGATGCACGGGTGCTCATTCAGCCAAAGTGTGAGTCACAAGCACACTCTGGTGAGTGGCTGCTCCTGCACATCCTGCTGCTGGCTCTGGCTTCACTCAGGAATAATTACTGATCAGCCCAAGTCAGAGCTTCATGAGCAAACCTTCAATGCACTGTTTCCCACTAAGTATTTTAGGCAGAAAAATTAGCCAATGATCCCAGCATATAAAAAACCTCTTTTACTCCCCGTGTTTTCACTGTAGGGTGAAATGAAATGATTACAGACAGGAATGATTTCTGGAGCACAATGGCCAAGAGGCGAATAGCTCTCTAAAAGCTGGGCTCGGGTGTGTGCGTGTGGAGGCTGGGGTGTCTGCACGCCAGGTGTCAATATGAAACTTGCCATGCTAACAAGAGGCTTGCAACTGGCTGTTACTTTGATTTTTTCCACCTGGTGCTTGGTGCAGCAATATGTCTGCCTTACCATGTGAGTTATCTGAGAAGCTGTCAAAAGGCAGGGAAGATATGGGAAGTTTTTAAAAACCTGGCCGAGCCTGCCTTCTCAACAGTAACACTTTATGACACTTTTATTTTCATCCCAAACTTCAGATGCTTTATTCTCCAGCCCCCAGAGATGCTCCGGCTGTGTGCTCTGTGAAGTGTCCTGGTGCTCTGTCCAGGGGTTCTCCTCATCCTCCAGGCTCCTGCACACAAGTACAGAATAACCTTTCTGATCATGCAGGAAAAGAAAAATGTAAAATGTAAATATCTCTATAAGCATTTGGAAAATGAGGAAAAGCGTATCTCTGTAATACACTTAAGAAAGCTTCATGTGCATACCTGACTCTCTCCATACCCACCACTTCTGCTGAGATGTGGCCTTTGGTGCTCCCTGTACATAGGAAAACATGAAATGCAAATACTAGGTATTAACATGAAGGGGATAAAACTGAAGCCAAAAAGGAAATTAAGGAAAGCTGGCAAGAGCAAGAAATTCAGTTTCAGCACCTTTTGCACTTGCAGAAGAACTCACATAGCTGCGATCCCAACTGCTCATCCAAACTTGACCAGCAAGTGTGTGTAGGAAAAGGTTTTCCCCAGCTGTACCAGCCTCTCTTTCTTTATTCCCATTGAGTTGCAGGCCTGTATAGCATTACTACTGTGTGTCAGAGAATTTTCCTGAGGATGTAGGAGAGTTGCTCTTCTTAATGGACAGAATTGGTGTTTTTTCTATCAGCAGACTATTCCATTTCTTCGTTCAGAACAGAGACTGAAGGAAGCTAGTCTGGGAAGGAGGAAGCAGTTTAAATTCCTTTTTCTCCCCATTATCCAAATCCACAGCATTTGCTATATGCTGTATTCTGGTTGTAGAACTACTTGCTGGTTTCCATGATCCTTAACAAAAGTACCTTGGCAGTCCTAGAAACATTGGTGACATTTAGTTTTTTCCTAGGAGCACTATCAGCTGTCAGTGAGAGCACTTGTCACAGACAGAATTCCAAGCAGCCAGACTTGACCAGGGTTGCGTGGCTTCTGAAGTTACCACAACTCAGTTCAGCTCCCCTAATAACCTCATATCTCTCTCCTCCTGCATCCAGGAGCACAGTCCTATGCAGCTCCTGGCCATTCTCACCATCCCACACCACTCAGGGTGCAAGACATATGGACATGGAAAAGGAAAAGGAGGGTACGTCTCTCCATTTGGCAAATATCTTCAGGCTGCTAAGTGATAACACAATGACAGGGTCAGGGGCCCCACACCTAGGTCCATCCATGAAGATTTAGTAACCCAGAAATTCACGGCTCTCTCTTGTGCACTTGAAAATCTGTGTCTGGGTCTCGAGCCCTCATCTCCTGCCTCTTCAGAAGGAGCCAGAGATCGAGGGGGACCCCAAGGCTTTCACTGGGTCCAGAGAACTCTGGCTCAGGAAAGCTGTGAGAGCATAGAACAGAGGCAGAGAAGGAGAGATGACAAGAAAAAGGGGGTTAGTTACAGTTTCAATGAAACCTTTTTTTATTTTTTTGAGTAAATATCCCAGGAGTCAGAAACCTGCTTTTTTTGCAGCACAACTTTCTGCACATGAGTTGAACTTTAGCTCAACTGATGTGATGATACAAACAACTTAAAATATATTAATACTGTGGGAAACATAAGGCTGTCAGTTAAAGATATTCCTCAAATTAGTATTTATTTTCAATTATTTATCATTCATGAAAGACACCAAATCAATTACATTCCACTTATATTATTTTTTTAATATGTTTTATGACAGTAATGTCAAGCCCAAATGAAAAGCAAAGGAAAAAACAGGGAGCAAAAATCCCCCCTGCCCCAATAAGTGGAAAAAACAATGTAAGACAGGGAGGAAAGAAAAGTAGCTCAAATATCTGATTATAGAGTTGGAGGATGTAAAAAAAGGTTAATGGCAAAAATAGTATGGGGTAGTATAGATAAGGTGGGAGTAAAGCAATGAGAGATTTGTTTCTGCTCTGTCTCCAGTGCTGTGTTTGTTATAGTGTCCCAGGGAGATCAACCCCTCCTCTCAGTGCCTTGTGCTCCTGGGGGCTGGGATTTGGCTGCTGAGCTCGATACCAAGGTGATGCAGGGGCTGGTTTAAGGGCATGGCTCTCACTGAGCCCTCCTTCCCAAGACCAGCCATTCACCTCAGACTGGCCACCACCATGAAGGTTATTTACAGTGTGGTTGCAGGAGGACATTCCTTCTAGCTCCGAGTCTCAGAAGTTGAGTGAAACTCACAAAACTTGAATTGTTCAGGGGCTGACCTTACAGGGAGCCGACAAGGGAAAATACTCGGAGTCGCTGCAGTAATGAATGGACAGCCATTAATCTAAAACAAACCACATTGTTTCTTTTATTCAGCATAGGTAATGAAATAATGAAAGGAACCCACAAGCTTTCAAAACAGCAGCATTAGATGGATTCCCACTGTCACAAGATCAAAGCAAGAGGCTTTGTTCGTTATAGTCAGACAGTATCAGACAAGGAAACCCTCCACCAGCCTAGCAGAACTGAGTCAGTCCCTCAGCCCACCCCTGCCTACTCCAGCTAATTTAGGCAAAAACACACTCACACACAGGGACTGTATTTACATCCTCTTCCTCTCTCGATCCATCATCCTATCCCTCAGGTAGAGTAAACTCTGCAACACCCTTTTTTTTTCCCCAGAAATCAGCACTTTCCCTTCCTTATTTGATCAATGTAGAAAGAAGCAGCAGTGAAGTTTCTGGTAATCTCTGCACCCCACACTTCATGATTCATTTAGGCACCATCTGAAATCTGTGTTTTTGGAGGTACCTATAGCTTGCACTGTTTCTATCTTCAGCTTAGATTCATATCTGGTGGTCAATATTCCTCCATAGTAGGCCATGAAAAAAGTTATTTGGAAAAATTCAGAGCCTGCTTTCTTACAGTCAAGGTCCTTTGGGAATTCGCATCTGAAACATACATAAAATTAGTTGTACACAATTAATGAATTATTCTCAATTTTGATAGTCAGGGTCTGCCACACCATGAATTTTCCATGTACAAGTGACCCTAAGCTGCAGCTCTCAAAGTGCTTCATGCTTTCAGGTTTCAAGCAGAAAAACAGAAGTGGTGGTTTGGGGGTGTTATGGAAACAAATTATTTACATTGGAATTGGCTCTGCCCAAGGCTCCTCTTAGTTTCAGTGTAATATAGCCACTTTGATTTCCTTCTTCTCGTCTTCCACATTCAACTCTTCAGATTATCTTTCTCTCTGACATTTTCTGCTCTTTTATCTCTGAAGTCTCATCCTATTTATTTGCATATATTCCATAAAAAATCTTATGGCGTATGGCTTTGTGTGTTGAGGTAGAGAAGACACACAGTGTGTGAATCAGAAATTTTGTAGGTCACAATGTCCCCATAATGCTGTCACAGAATGGTGGGATTCAGTCACTACCTCATAATTAGCATTTGAAGCATATCATTAAACCTGAGGGACATAACCTTCATAAGGCCACAAGAGACAATCCTTTATTTCCCTGGAACATGAAAGGCACTATTGGAAAACAGGAAGGGAACACTTGTCAGCAACTATTATGAATGTTACATGTTCTTCTCAAAAGAGTAGAAAAAATGCAAAGAAACAAATTTTAAGTAAATTTTAAGCCAAGAAGATTAATGCATGCTTTTATCATCGTTTTACTGAACAATTCATTCTGAAGGCCTTAGATTCCATCCAGGTTAATTTTTCCCACAGAAGGCAAGCACAAACTGCAAATGCTGAGTCAGTGGGAGTCTGAGCCCCGCTGGGCCCACTGGCCAGAGCCCAGCAGGTGAAACAAAACAACACCTTGTCAAGCACTCAGTAAGAACCCTTCCAGAATATCACCTGGTCAATGCAGTAAAAACTAAATCAGGCAGCCAGAAAAGATGCACATTTGCAGTCAAATCTCACTGCTGTGGTGGAACTTACAAAGGCAAGAGGAAACTAAAGATGTACAATCTCTTTCACATGGGTATGGAGGACAATCTGAAAAGCACTAGTTTTCAGACTCCAAAGAGCAAGCAAATATTTATCTGGAATGTAAGATACAAAGAGAGGACAGGAAGTGCAGAAACTGTCCATACTGCTACAATCTTTTAGTTGATAATGAACATTGGATATGAAACCCTGACATAACAGTGTAAAAGATACTGAGATTACTGCTATACCAGAACACATTGCCAACCTAAGCCAAGAGAAACTATAAGCATTAATTTTTTGTTGAAAACACGTGTTAGTCTGCCCAGTGTTTTAGTTTCCTGAAAAATTAAATTGGAGAATAATTTATTTATTTGCAACTAATAAACTACTGCTTTTGAACCCATAAAAATTAAGAATATTGAGTAGAAAGCATAGACAGTGGAAAGCAGGTGTAGCCTTGATTGTTGCAGTGAGGTGGAGGTGGCTGGTTTGTTTCTTTGGTTATTTTTGCAGTCATGTTCCTTTTCTTTAACAGGCATCTGTGTGAAAATGGATTGCGTGCTCACATGCATTGTCTGGGAAGGTGCTGCCAATTCTCAGAATGAATTTACAGTTACTGTAGAAAATGTAACATCTGCCACACGTGGATCCATTAAGCCAGTCCCTTCAAAACCAGTCCTGCCAGATGAATGCATTTTATGATTATGAAGCGGAAGACAAGCTATTTTACGTGGCCACTAATTGTCAGTGGTTTCCTTATGTTTCCCAGACATTCTCAAAGATAGTGGGAAATGGTTTCTTCACATATGGATGTCTGAGTTTTTCATTCAGTTCCTTTCACTGTGGGAAGAACAATCATGATCTTGAAAAACTTCAGGAACTGCAACTTGGCAAAGACAACTCAAAGAAACTTTATAAACTATTTCTATTTTTTGTTTTTTCTTCAGTAATTTCACAATATTTCAGAATTGTGTAGACCATTTAACAAGCAGCACGCATACCTATCACTATAGGTAATATTTGAAAGAAAATGTCTTTCCAAACATAAGAATGGATATTTTTTTCCTTTAAAATGTCAAAATTTAACATTTAGATCATTAAAAAAAAGTAAAACATTTTCTCTGCTCTTTAATACCACAGACGTTTCCCATACATTGCTTCTGTATTGATGAATTGCTTTTTTCAGATAAAGAATGCTTAGCTTCAGAATAAATTTATGATATCATTCCACCACTGCCAGAAGAATAATTCAAGGTGCACAGCTGTCAGCATCATTCTGTCCCAAGGTACCATATAAGAACAATTCACTTTCTCTTATTCTCCACCTTGCAAGTCTCTTTGAAATCACATTGACATCTCTGCAGCGGTGGACAGAGATCTCTTGGGACTTCCAAGAACCATGCAGATGGCCTGAAGTTAAAGGCAGAAAAACCAAACAGCAAGCACTGTATCAGGTTTTCTTGTATCTTGCAAGCAGCTTGTTTTAAAGGATGTTGTGCCATGGCATCACAGATAGAGGGACTGTGGAAAGGTACAAAGAGGTCAAACAAGGTCATTGATATGATCTGCTATGCCTCCGATATCCCCAGGAAGTGAGTGAGCTGCTCTAGAAAAACACCCAAACCCTACCTTGTGAAATCTGTGCCAAAATAGTAGACCTGCAAAATACCCTTCCAGAGTGCAGCAGTTTCCGGGGGTCTCATGATCTATCCTCTTTTCCTCCTTCTCTCTGCCTTTCTCCTAAAACCTCAGCATCCTCAGCTTCTGAGTAAGAGGTGCTGCATGGCTGCTGCAGTGGGGTGAGCCAGAGCTGTGAGCTGGGAAGCCAAGAAAGGCTCGATGGGCTGAAGTTTGAATGTTGAACCAAAGTCTCTCCCTGCCCTGCTTTGGCCATGTGCTTGAGTGTGTTGCTGTACCACAGGCACGAGGCTGCTCTGTCAGTCTGGCTGCTGCAGCTCATCCTCTGCAGGTCCTGTCAAGCGTGACTGAGGCCACAGTGTTCACTGACAAGAAAGGCATGAGACTCTCGTGAGCTTGGATTTGGAATTCTGTGAGAAGCAGGAGGGCTGAGCTGACATGCTGGTGCCAGACTGGATTGCCCAGAGGAGGTGTGCCTGGACTTGCCTAAACATCAGTATCTTCCTGACTGTTGCTGCAGCCCATCAAAGAAGGTTCGAATGTCTGAAGTCTCAGCGTTCAGCAAGTTGGGACGAGGTCTTCCCACAAAGCAGTGATTTAAACAGTGTAAGTGCTGCACTGAAAAAGCTTAACACCTGAGAGGAAACACAAATTGTTCCAGTGTTATGGACAGAAAAGGAAATATGTTTTCACCACGCTTGCTCTATGTTTTTCTTTCTCCTCAAACTTTATTTCTGTGCCACTTCAGTCTCTGGCAATTGTAGCCCATTTTTTACCAGCTGATTTCCCCTGTACTTGCTGGCAAGGTCTGCATCATCTTGGTAGAGAGTGAGGAGGACAGTGACCTGATGGAGGACAGTGACCTGTCCTCCTCCTCCTCCAAGCTCACTGCTTCAGTCTGCACTGGCTGCCCAGCTCATCTCATGACCTCCTGCACATGTTGAGCAGGTTATGAGGGGTAGAAGTGGTGGTGTTCCCTGCCCTATATGCTCTACTCTTATGTGCTCTACTCTTACACACCAAGAGAACTGACCTGAAACAGCAGTGCTTCATGCTAAGCCTCCTCACCTTCCTCCTTGCCTATGGCCAGGCAGCCTTCCTGCCCCCTTCCTTCACTGCTTCCCAGCTCATCCTCCCTCCCATGGCTTTATAGACTTCCTGGGTCAGTAGCCTTTCTTCTACCTGCACAACCATGTCCTTCTACCTCTTAATCAGCTACGTCATTGCTGCACCAAAGCCTGGAGTCAGCAAAACTAACTTACTTTTTTTTTCCTTTTTTTTTTTCCTTTTTTCTTTTGGTGGGTGTTTATATTAAATAAAACCTGCCCAAACGCAACCCCTTCTTATTGAGGCTGACAAAACAAAACACATCCAACACTTGTGAGCCAAGCCATTCTGAAGGTAGGACAATCCCCCAAAAAGAGTTAAGAAAGCGTTCCAGAAGGGAAGGGTAAAATATTTTGACACACCATACATTCTGCTCCAACTGATCAGTCATCCAGGGGAAAAACTCTGCAACTGTGGATAGCAAAACAGAAAAAACTTCAAAAGGCGTGGCTTTTTGGGGTGATTGTTTGAGGCATAGAGATGAAACTGGGGATCCTGCCTGGAAGAGATGTTTGAGTACAACTATGCAGCAGCTACTCCCGTTTCATAAGACTACAAATTTTGGCAACAGAAGCTATTGGAGGACAGGGGCTAAATGGATCTCCACATGGAATAACTAAGAAAACACGTGGTTTTATTTTCAAAGAACAGCTGAGATTAGGTCAGCTGGTTGTGATAAAGGAGATTTCACTGTTTCTGAACTGATATATAAGGAAGGATTATCAGGTGTTCCAAAAGTCAGTGGAAAAACAACTTAGCAATTCTGAGTTCCTTTGGTACTTGTTGTAATAGTATTTGTTACTGGAAATTTATTTGGTACAAAATATAAATGTTAGCTATCATGGTTCCTTTGGTATTCAGCATTGTAAAATTAATGTGCTGGGGTTTTTTTTGCACAGTAAACTGCACTGCTTTTGAGCAGCGAGAACACCATGAAACAGGAGGATTAAGAGCTCACTGGGGGCACATCAAGTTTTGTACCATCACAGTCATATCTTCAGGCTATCATGACTATATTAATATATTATAGCATGGGAGAGCTGTCATAGTGAGTTCAGAAGGAACCCAGCCCGCTCTTACCAGATTGTTCCAATGCTAATTTACAGCCCAAACCTCAGGAGCTTGTTGTTCTTTGTGATAATGTGTAGGTTATGTTCTAAAGCAATAGTCACTCTGAGGGGACAAAAAACTGCCTTCTTGACCTGGGGTAAATCTATTTTATTACCCCATAGTTACCCCTATAAATTGTATCCTACTTTCTCCCTGGTTTTCTTCTTAAGTCCTCTCTCTCCTGCTTCTTTTCTGTCCACCATTGTCCTCTTTAGCACACTATATTCCTGAACAATAACCCACTTTTCAGAGCAGTAGCCTAGAAATCAGAGATGTGTACTGGGATATAAAATGAATGCACAGAGGTACCGCCACTTAAAAATGTCAGGAATTTCTGCTCCGGTGCAGCTTTCTAAAAACACTGTCTACTTGTCCTTTCTAGTCCACAGGTGAAGCCTCCATTGTCACTGGCACCGCATAAGACCGCAGCTTGATTTCATGCCACATCTTCTAAGAATTGCTTGTGCTTTTTTTCTGCCCTTTTTTTTTCTTTTAAACAGGGAACAATGCCTTTTCATTAACCTCCTATTTTGCCTCTGCCTCTGCTTTCCAGCATCTCTGAGGCGGAATCTGTCCTTGTTCCATTGGGTAAACCAGCAGACTGAAAGTCTTTCTCTGCAGTACAGCATCTTTCTTTACTCTTTCTTAGGCACGTAGCTTTTATTGTTTTAATCCATAAAGAGGACAGTTCTGGGCATTTCTTCAGGACTTATCTTTAGACTCTGCCATGGATCTCACCAGCTCTTTGCTTCTCTGGATCCCTTTCTTTCTGTGTCCCCTCTGTGCACGCCATTGTGAGCCTGCAGGTTTCACTGGGGTCTCCACCAAGGTGCAAAAGCAGTGAGCATCCCAAAGGCTCCGACCAGAAAGGCTAGCCTCTGAAAAAGGACATGAAATGCCTCATTTGCTTCTTACTCATCACAAGCTAACTTTTCTCAGCTAGTGTAGGATCATCAGGAAGGTGATACCAAAGCATAAAAAACAATCTTAAAGCATGTCAAGAGAATAAGCGATGGTGATGAAGCCTTTTTGACAGTGGGATTCTGACCTTGAAAAAACACCCCAATGTTTGAAATTATGGAAGGCTGATCCTATGTGAAGCATCATTCATCCCTATGACTAGACTCATGAAAGACTATGAAGTCTGATGCGCTCTGTGCCTACTATCAAGGGGTGAGAAGCAAAAATTTGAGAGCACTAAAGAAAATAGGAGGTGAATTTTTAAACCAAATGCAAACTAAAAACCTCAGAAAATGTAGTTGTATGCCATCTTAATAAAGTGCTAAATTGTGACCTTACAAATGAGGCTCTATTCACCCAGGGACATTAATTTTCAAACTGAAGAAAAGGAGAAAAAATTCAGAAGTAATAATCTTTGTTGCTTTATCAGTGAAATCCAGGTGAAGCACTCACTGTTTGTAGTACCTAAATATTTGGATTTTACATGAGCCATAGGAAATGAAACAAGTCCCCTGAAAAGATTAACTATCCATTTTCTAGGGCTGATGAGTTGACAGCTCCACAGTGTTTCCCAGATCAGGTTAGAGGCAGCACAATAGTACCTTATTGTGGAGGAAGTACCATGAGCTAATGAGAGAAAATTGAAAAGTTGCTATAGTGTGTCACAAAGGAGGATTCTGTTAGACATTTCTCTTAATACAAACAAATGCACCTGCAATCTACCCAGGAATTTAAGCAAAATTCCCCCTCCTTCTCCACTTTCTTCATAGCATTTATTGGTCTGAAAAGGTGTGTTTACAGGAATTGAAGAATGAGGATTGTTTGTAACTTAGTCACAGTTCAATTTTTAAAGGAAAAAATACAAGTCAGTGTATGAGACAAGTAAAATGTGACTTAAAGCATTTTCTTAAAATATTATCCTATTATCCTAAAAAGGTATGTTTCTTTAGAAATAAAAACAAACTTGAGAACAAAGGCCTTGCAATTTCAATAGTATCCAGGCATGTAAATTGATCTACTGCTGTTTGTTTTGAGCCACCTTTTAAGTTCTGGTGTAGTGCAGAGTGGGAATCAGTTTACAATACCAAGGTTTTAGTGGGTAGAAAGGTACAATCAAGGTTCCCAGAAATGCCATTCTGAATTCTCAGAAAAGTGAGTACCATAAGTAAGCCTTAACCTATTAAACTGTATTTAAAGACTTATTTCTGCCTCTATGCATTTATTTGCCAGGAGGTAAGGAAAAATGGTGGTTTCCAAGATGGTGCTGATTGTATTTGTAATCTGAACTTTTGCGTTTTCCTTGCTTACAATGCTGACTCCGTAGCTGATGGTCAGCAGGCAGCCCCAGAGGTCAGGCAGTGATTTAATGCACAAATGTAAGCACTCCCAGAATCAGTTGGAGCCTTCCCTAATGCTTTTTTTCTTCCTTGTTTGTCAACAGTTCAGCAGCAAGAAACAACAAAATTGTGTTTGTTTTGTGGGTGCTCATAGCTCCAAACTTGGAAGATTTTAAAAAATTCTCAAGTGATTCATCTCAAGAGAAGAAAGTCAGAATCTCACTCTCTCCAGAAAATTTCTACCCACGCTTATTCTCAATCCAATATGGTGTTTGTGAGTTTGGAGGAAATTTGTATAAACCTGGAATAACTCATGGTGCCACTAACTTTCCCAAACTTTCTTATTTTGCAAATAGCTTCTAATTTTGGGTCCCAGCCCAGCTATGATCAGCAGCTGAGCAGGTCTTCAGTGTTACATGGACTTTCTGCAACAAGGACGGCTTCACAATCAAAACCAGACTGCGAATGAAAGCTGTTAGGGAGTTAAAACAATGGCAACATCAGCACTTGTATGTAGAATATCTTCCTGCAGGCAACTGTGTGGCTAAAATTTGGCTACACAAATGGAAGGCAATAACAAAAGAGCACAGTGATGTACCACTGATGGTTTGGGAGCTGGCAGGCTAGTGCCCTTGGTCAGCATTTGCTGTCCATTGTGTAGGAAATGTGCCATGTAAGCAGCTTTGAACCAAAGGGGACATTCACAGCCAGGTGTGTCAGTGAAGGGCCTTCCCAGCCTCCTTCCAGTCACAGTGAAAACTGCACCACTTTCCACTACCCAGCAATGACTGGCCACAGTGTGGGAGAAATCACTCCAATGTTGATGTGGGGAAGAAAAGTATGAACACAAGATCTTCAGCTACAGGGGTACAGATGAATGCAAACCTCCAAAATGTTTCCTCTGTTGGCCATTAGCCTTCTGTCTTATCCATCTCCCACAGCAGGTGGGGAATCCAGTGAATGTTGGCATGACATCCTCGGTGCATGACTGCAGTGCAGTCATAGCTGGCCATTTTAATGATTTATCTCTGAATGTGTTTCTGAGACATGTGCCACATGTCACAGCAAATTACATTGGTGTAAAGGAGGCTTCAAAACGTAATTCCTTAAATGTTATGGCACTGGTCCAGTTTTACTTTGTTAAGTTATTGCAGTATAAAACCGAAGTAAAGCAGTTCTTCTGAGGACTACAACTGCTCTGCAGTTAAGCAGTGACCTGCCCAGCTACAGTGCAGTGACCATCAAAAAGATCCTTCACAGTTATACAGGCTTGATTTTCATGTGCAGCACATTTCTTTTTTGTTTCAAATTCAGTGCTGCTAAATGTGAAGGTTGGTTCCTTTTTAGAGATGAGGATGTACAAACTTGTTCAAAGAAATGTGAGGATTAAAACCAAATATTGTCGTTTCAAGGGAAGTTATCCTGCAGTTCATACTCGTTTCAAGGGAAGTTATCCTGCAGTTCATATTAACACACATGTTTTTAACGGAGCAGAAAGGGTTTTAAATGACAGTAAATGACATAACAGATTTAAAATGCAATTTTTGAATGCAACAGGTAACAGACTCACTGTGAAAGCTAAGGTCTGCTAGATACGTTTACTATAGAAATTTGAATATATATCTCTTCACTGTCTGGCTATGAAGTCAAAGTCAGCTGCCAAAATCCAGGGCTGTATTTCACAAGGGCCTTGATGTACCCTGCAGATTTGTGCCTCTAACTCTTTGCATGCTCCCTTTCAGGTGCAAAAGTATGTGTACATTCAAAATTCAGAGTAAGAAATTTCATTTTTATGCAGTATGGCACTGATTCAGCAAAACATGTACATGCATGTTTAAACCTCAGCGGCCTAACTGAGGTTTAATGCACCAAAGCCAGACCAGTTTTTCCTAGTGACCCTGGCTACCAGAGGATCTACTGTAGGTCATTACCACCCTTTCCTCCTGCAAATTATGGTGCAGATATTTTCTCTGAACACTCTTGGATGACTCATGAATGGTGTCCAGTGGCTGCAGAGGGGAATATTAATGGGAGAGGGATCTGGTCCATCAGCAGGCACCTAGATTTTCTGTGCTTAATGAAGCAGCCTTTCTGATTTTGGAGCTTTTACCCTTTTCAATTGTAATGCACCTAAAACCTTAAGGGCTAAAAGAGATGAAAACAGTTGGAATCTGCCTATGAATATTTGGCTCTAAACCTATATTTCCTTGTGATTTCTCCACCAGGGAAGCAGAAGAACATTTAGGCTTGATACTTTAGAGCAGAACTGCTGTGGTGATAAATCAGATACTGATCTGAAGGTATGAGGTAAGCCCAATTACAAGAGCAATGGAGCTGCCTCCCACTGGTGGCTTTAGGTCAACATTTTGGGCTAATCACCTTAGCTGGGGAAGTGCTCATAAATCAAGAGTTGCCTGGAAATTGCCTGGTTTTCTCTTCACAGAGCTGAGATGCTTAGGGCAGCCTCTCTGCTCTTCAGAGGAGCCTCCCACTGCAGAGTGGGAAGTGCTGCGGGAAGGGGAAGAACCAGGGACTTCTCACGGGCAAAAAGCACAAGGTAGCAGCTGTACCAATACTTTTTAAAGGAGGCCATGGAAAACGACATTCCTTCTCACCTAACTGTAGCTGGACTCTGAAGCCAGGGCTTCTCCCTCACTCTTTCCTCACAGGGCAGTGAAAGGGCTCTCTGCAAACAGAGATAAGAAGAGGGAAGAATTGATTCTTTTGGAAGACTCTTCACACCCTTGTCCCATGATGGCTCTTTACAAGCAGATTTGTGCAGTCCAATCGAGTGTGCTCTTCTCCAGCTTCCCCACCACAATTACCACTGTGGTGGTGGCCCCAAAACTGGTGGGGAGATGGGAAGCCCAGCTGCAGGAAGTCCCTGTACTCCTGCAGAGACAGTAATGACAGTTCCAGGAGATGTCCTGAAACAAGAACCATTTCACTCCTTCCTTTGTCTCCGGTAACAAACGACAGGACAAAACGAAAAAGCCTCAAGTTTCATGTTTTAGATTTTAGGGAATATTTCTTCACAGGAAGGGTTGACACCGGAACAGACTTCCCAGGGAAGTGGTGGAGTGACTATCCCTGGTGGTATTTGAAAGGCATTTAGATGTGGCACTTAGGGACATGGTTTAGTGATGGGCTTAACACTGTTAGGTTTATGGTCAGACTCAAGGATCTTAAGGATCTTTTCCAACCTAAACGTTCCTATGATTCTATCCACTGCACTGGGGACACACCTTATCAGTTCCTGTAAGAGGAACGAGAAACACAGATAATTGTACTGGTTTTGCAAAGATTTGTTTTCTTTTCAGGCATATGTGAACACAGTCCACAAAACAGAGGTTATAAATAGGCCGAATATATAAGTGGTATAACATGGTGTGCTCATATTTTAAATCCTGTAGGGTGACCCTGTCTGAAGCAGTGTACAAAAGAGAGGGCAACAGGGATACAGAACAGTTTTTTGAGAATAAGCATTTTCTGCTTCATTAAGGGAAACTGTGGATCTCTCATCTCTAAAATGAGCCAGCATTAGGAGTCCGAGCAAGGGACAGTCATTCACTATTTTTACCTGTGACAAACTGGGACACCCATCAACAAGAACCAAGTTCAAAACAGAAAAAAGAGACTTTCTAACACACAGCATAATTCAGCCCAAGGGTTCATTGCCATAGGATACTGCAGAGGCCAAAAGCATAAATGGATCCAAAAAAAGATTAGTCAAATTTATGGAATATAGGTCCACTGGTGACTATTAAAAACAATGGTCCAGATGCAATGTCTGGCATTAGGAAGTCCCTAAACTGTTGACTGCCAGGATCTGGGGATTATAGGAGGAGAAGGAATGCTCCATACATGCCTTATTTCTTTGCTTTTTCCAAAGCATCTGCCATTGGCCACTGCTGAAGACAGACATTGGGTTAAACAGATGTGTCTTCACAGCTCACAGCAGTTCCCATGTTTCTCCCGGAACAGGGAACTGGAGTTGCCTCATTTCAAGCTTCTATTTGCTTTCAAGTAAGCTCTCAAGCCACACTCAACTCACAAGTATCTGACTACCTGTCAGTCAAGCATCTAGCAACAACATTAACATCTGTCACTAACACTTGGACTTTCTTTGGTGAAATGTTTTGGAATGCTTTCAGATTTTTTTTCTTGTTAAAAAAAAGTCAGAGACTTTTTTTCCTTTCTCTAGATATCAGCTGTCCCCTTGTCTCTGGCAGAAAACTCCTTCAGCCATATTTTCATGATCTCCTGCAAGCTGCAGTTTCCTCACTCATATGTTGTCTATTGTCAGAGCTGCACTGATTTTCAGTTATGATTGAAAAAAGCTGCTCCAAACTTCTGGTGATCTGAATTCACTTTAAAATTATTTTAAGCTGCTCTTAGCTTGACTTCTTCAAAGCTTAAAATAAACCACACTGTCTGAGCTGGTACAACTTGGTACAACCTTGCTTATCTGCTGTGCTCCTTGCATTCCTGTCCATGAAAACCTGGCTTAGGTCTGCCACATCAGTGAAGGTGACTCAGACAGATCTGCTAATGGCATCAGTACAGGAGTTTGCAGTTTATATTGGGATGAAGGCATCAAGGTCCATTCTGCCTCTGTCCAAGCCCCAAAACCTAGCTGTTATTTCAGACAGAACTGATTTACAGTGCATCTATTCCCAGTTCTCATCCTTCCAGAAATGCACACATGGTAGATAATCTAAGGCTTTCTCAAAAGCATTAAATACATTAAATTCCATTATTGCACACCAATTCTTCTTTTAACAGTGGTAGAACACAGAAAGCCCATAACAATGATCTATAATATGTCAGAATTTCTCCTAGTTAGCAGAGAAATACAACAACAAATAAGTATTTTCAGCATAGACCAGAGGAAGGCATGTCCTTCCAGAGACACCTATATTCACCTCTGTGCTTAAGCAACGTAAACATAATTTAGTAAATCCTCCAGATGAAGAGAAACGTGTCATTGAAAGACTCCACCATTCAGGTGCTGTACTTGAGGGTGATTTTTGCAGCTGCTACAGATAGAAAATGAAGTGCGAAACCTCTGCGTGAAGCTTTCAGCCGTGGAGGAAAAGCTACATGGAAACAATAGTCCTCAAGCCTGTGAGCAATACTGATACTAAGGGGAATGGTGATTAGAACTGACTATCTCAGGCTAATTAAGTCAGGCATAATGTGTGCTAAAGCCAGCGCCAGAGTTAAATCACCTACCTGGAGCTCAGGTATTTCTCTCCAATGCTTCCCTGCATGAGCAAGGTCAGTGTTGCTCAGCTGTGGGCTTTGAAAATGCTGCCCAAGCTGTAGCAGAAACTGTGCTCAAAACACCACTGTGGGATATTCATAGCTCAAGACACTCCAGTAGAAAGAGCTGTAGCATTAACAATCTTGAAAGCAGAATGACACAGTCAGCAAAGGAGGCAAATTTATTCACACACTTCCCAGGCACCTTTGGATGGACCAATGACCCCTCAGGAGGTTACGGCTCCTCTCCACTGATGTGGAGAGCCTGAGGGTGAGGTTAGAAATCTAACATATGGATGACTACAGCTGGTGAAACAGATGTAATCCTAAAAGCTTAATCTCATTCCCAGTGATGTTAACTGGAGTTACTCAGCTGCTCTCAGTGAAATCCAGATTGGGCACATGCCTATTATTTAGTTTATCTCTGACTAAATCCACCAATCTTTCTCTTCTCCCCCAAGAAATAAAACCAAGGTAATATAATAACAATAATACCCATTGTTCACAGAGTACTAACAATGTGTCCTGCTTGGCTACTGTACAGAATGAGGCTAAGCCTAGCACTTTTCCAAGAAGTGTATGTAAAAAAGTAAGTAAGTAATTTTAATGCCCCCAATGGTAAGCTGAAAACACAACAATCTCTGCCAAGCAAAAGAAGGATGAAGTTGATGCAGGAAAACAAGTCAGTGACATTTAAGAGAGCATAACAAGTAACAGAAAATACATAAATGAAAAGTAACTCAAAGCATATGATAGCAGAAAGACATGTGTGTAACCATGGGGTGTTTAATTATCTTTTATTTTCTTTTATTATCTTCTATTGTGTACATATTACATGTATGCATAAATTCTAAGCCTTCGGCACTTGCTGTTGTACCAGATTTGCAGTAATTGCATCAATTCAGGTACAACAAACTAGATGACAGAGGCAGGAGCTTTGAATAATCTGTTTTCACACTTCAGATATTTCTTCTGGTTTTCTCTGTTAGTACTTTCCTATTTATGCAGAAGAATCAATCTCTCACAACACACAGTAGTACTTCTGAAACCCTTGTTGAGTGACTTATGTGATGACCCACAAATACCTTCAGATAAAGTGTATTGCAGTTGCAATACTGATGTTAGATGAATATTTGTTCCTCTGAAGAATCTGGTGTACTTTGGTCAGAGGCAGAGGAAGAGAATGTAGCAGATCCAGGTTATACCTATGCTAAAACTACAGGGCATTGAAATTTTAATTCAGATCAGAAAGGTGCTTTCAAAGCAGAACTCCCAGTCATTCCTATTTACTGCATTTTGGCCTGCCTGACACAGTGCAGTTGCTCTCGGGTCTATGGGATCAGATTAACGCTATTCCAAAGTCACCTTAGAAGATATATACAGCCGTCTCAACAACAGGCTCAACAGGGCTTGTCCCATAGCATTGGGTACTAACTTAAACACAACCTTTCTTTACTAAAAACTGGGGAAAAAATGGTTTGTGCTATACTTCTGTTTTGTTTCAGGGAAATGATACATAATCTCTGTCCTAACGTATAAACTTATACCTGTTCCAGGAAGAAATCCTGGACAGGTAAGTGTGGCTTGATCTTACCTGAACAAAATTAGGTGTGTTGCAAGAGAGTCATTACACAACCACTGTAATCTGGAGCTTTTCTCAGCACTAAATCTCAGACTTATTTTCCACTTAATATGGTATTTAGTGAACTGCTCCTTATGGTGCACTGTCTTCCATTTTCAGTCACTGGAAAATATACGTGTGCTTCAGACCTGGACTGCTGTAATGTCACGACACCGTGCAGTACAGTGATTATATCAGCATCTCCCCTTACTTATGAGCATGGTTTCCATTTTCATATCACTGTTGGCAGCATCTTGCCATGCTTTGATTTTCCTTGGCAGAGGGCAAGTGCAGCGTGGGTGAGCTTGGTGCAGTAGTCCAGCCTCCCCTACTGCCAGGAGAAGTCCCTGCTCGGCGGAGGATGCCCTTCTCCACACTGTGGCTGTGGTTCCAGCATTCTGGCTCCCACAAAGCCGTGTCTGATGCTTTCCTTCTGCAAAACAAACAGTAAGTCCTGAACCTTTTCTGGAAGCAATTAAAACAGCAGATAAGTGGGAGTGATGGCAATCATTTACCTGGTCCCATGAATGTCTTGATTATACTACAAGTCAAGGCATAGCCCAGAGCAGAAGACCTGTGCGTGTGTATGGTAAAATTTCTGGGAAATAACTGGAGGAGTTACTGATGTAAAATTAGCAGATTTGGCTCTACCCTCACTGGAATAAAGTGTCACTTTTGGCTAATGCTCATTTTGCAGTGTTTAGAGGATGAGCCCTTCATTTTCAGCTCTTGCAGCAATGCAGTGTAATGGCTGCACTTCCATGCAAGGAGTAGGATGTTATATTTCTGCATCTTGGAAATTCTTGTATTTATTTTGTCAACAAGTAAGAAATAAAAAATAAAAGGTGTTTGGATTCACAGGTGTATTTATTTTCACTAAACAAGAATATATAACTTCTTGTATCAGTGTCTTATCAAACAAGTTCCTGTCATTGCAGGTATGAACTAAAGGAAAAAAATGTGTTCAGACGAATCTGCATTGAAAGGTTAACAAGATATAAATGATCTTAGGAGAGGTATTCTTCCCCACTGCTACAGAGATTGGCATGAAGTAAAGCAGTTGCTCCCTTTGAAGCACTGCCAGCATAAATAACTCAGAGTAAGAATTTTGGTTCTCATAACAAATGCTGAAATGCAAGAGAACTATGCATTGATGAATATACTGTATGGCTCAGTGGGACTAGATAACTCAGGTAGGTTTTAGCTACAATATAAACAAAATACCTTCCAAATTATTTTTTTAATGTAAAAGGTGTCAATTATGTAAAATGATTCCATGATAATAACAATAGAATTCAAAGGCAGATTTGTGTCTTTCAAACCCATCCAGACTTTAGACTTCTTCAGCTTTAGACGGGAAAGGTCTCACCTGCAAAAACAATTGTGGAACACAGGAGCCCAGCTTTTCTCAGCAACCATCTGCACAGATTATTCATTCTCCTGTCTCCTGTTTGTTCTGATCTATCTCTGATTTCTACCTGAGTACCTCTGAAACAATTTTCCTCATTTCTTTTTCACTTGGAGAGAATGAAGAGACATAAATCAAGTAACTGTTTGACTTTGCTAGCCTCCCAGAAGATACCAAACATTAACACGAGAGCAGTTATACAAATTCCCAGAGAGAACAATAAGACTGTCTAATGCCTGCAGTGTATTAGAGAGCAGCTCCTTCTGCTGCAAGCGTGGCTGGTGTCCACCACCACACCAGTCAGAGCATATCAGCAGAGGCAGCTTTGTGCTGCTGTGATCATATGATTAACACACATATATGCTCACTTACAGGCAGATATAGAGGCATTCAGGTCCACATCACCTTTAAGGGCCACATGAAAGGGAGTGCAGTGTGTCTGACTCCAGTGGGGCTGGGCTGCAGGGATGCTAAGGCCTGTTTACAGATGTCACCTCTGTGGGTGCTTATGAAACAGGGAAATGTCCAAAGACTTTTCATTCCTTTCCTCCACACAATGACCATTCAAAAGGTACACAACTTTATTCATTCTCTTTGTAGATGTCTTTCTTTGCAAAAGGTGTAGGAGACCATGGTGCTGTGTGGAGAATGGTACACACCCCTGACACAGACCAGCACAATGTGAGCATGGGTCTGTCCAGATCCAGGGAACAGGGCAGTTGTATTTGGATTTCCCCCAGTGCACATCTCCTAGACATCAAGGTGATTTAACAAGAACATCCCATACCCAAAGATTACAGACCAAACTAAATAAAGCCCCTGTGTGGGTGTGCAAAGCCCAAAACACTGCAGAAGCAAGAGGTTTCTGTTGCATTTCTCTGTATGGGTGTATGTGTTGTACGAGTCTGCAAGGCCCAAATCTACAGGAAAGAGCAAATATATTTAGAACCCAACTTCAGAAAGCCCACGTAAGGAATTGCACTGCACATCACAGCCCCACAAGCTGTGACTGGGGAAGGATGAGTATTTGTGCATGTTGTCTTGCAGGCAGAGACAAGGGTTGGGGCTGAAGGGAAGAGATTATGGACAACACACTCTCCTGAGCCCCAGCTCCTTACCATCTGCACAACCTCCTCCCTGGTGGCACTTGGCAGTCCTGGCTCTGCAGTGCTCCAAATGGAGCAATTGGTTCCTGCTGGGTGGAGTATGTCCATGTATTCCAACTGCAACACAATGCCCCCATCAAGAGTAAACTTTAAGTTCCCCAAAAAACACTTTCTTTTCTCAGTTTTTTGTAAATTATCCATTGGAGCTAGTATGACTAGCCTGGTGATGAAAGCATCAAGTAGCATCAAGTTCACAGGAGAATAACACAGGAGATTGTTTAAACAGTACAGCAGGATTCCTATAGTTTATACATGTAGCAGCACATGAATGATCATGGTGCCTGTTTTATTCACTTACTTGACTTTCCTGACCTATGAGACAAACAGGTGAGTAAAATGTTTGCCGGTTCAGCTCCATCTAGTAAAGCAGGCTACTAAGCCTCTATTAAAAGGCTGCGCTGGAACTAAAAATCAAAGTCTGCTGTCAAACACAAAAAGCAAAGGAAAAAAAAAATCTTGAAAATAGAAGGAACAAGTTTCTACATGTACTTGTTTTCCTAGGAGTGCACCACTTGTGATTTCATATTTCCTGATGACCACTCTGCTGACAGCTTTCAGAAAGGTAAACAGATCATCCTGCTCCAGAACAGGGGGAAATAAAATCTGTCTTTACATTTACTCATTCTTGTTTCTAAAATTTTCAGCTGCTTACTCAGGTCTCAAGAATTTGTAGAGCCAGATGAAAGCAGATTGATGGAACACATTTGCTCTACACAAATTTTAATTGCTGCTTTGATGGGCATATCAGAGGAGGTCAGGAGAAGTGAAATGAGCTATTACTTGGGTGGTCTCTCTCAACTGAACCTCAAGCATACAATCCCTCTTATCTCAATTGAAGTGGGGCAAGAAAGATTTACAAGGCGGCCAGGATCTGAACGAGCTGAAGCCTGGAGATCCTGGCTGTTGCAAAAGGCTCCCTGTACCTCAGTGTTAAAGTTTAACAGCAGGTCTTGTGGTGTGCTTCACATTCTCCCAGGGAAAGCACGTGGACAGGTCATGCACTGCCCTAACACCCTCAGCAATTCTGCCAGACATAAGTACCTACAAGAAAAGGACCATGGAGCCACTGCTGTGAACAAGGAGAGCTCCTCTGTTCTCGGGGAAGCTCTGCACTTAGCACTACTGAAGGTATTGCCTAATGCTGTCCTTTAATTTCTGGAAGTGGACAAGAAAACCCAGACAACTCACATCCAAGCTGTCTTGTTTATCAGAAGAAACAGTAACTTAGAAAAATGCTAGCATGACCTTTAACAAGGTTTAGCAGATCTGCTTAGGATTTGGGTATCACCAGGAGAACCCAGCTCATAGACCACTTCCCTGAGCCTGTTTCTCTGCTCTCATTGTAAACACACAGAGCTGGATCACTCCCACATTGCTGCACTGTTATTGTGGTACCGGGGCAAAAATATTTGGCAGACATTTCAAAGTAAATGCTTCAGATGGAATGACAGCAGCCGAGGAGCAGAATGCCAAGATTGAGGAAAGTGTGTGCTCTGCAATGCAGGGAAGCTTTTTTGGAAGAAATGCTAAAAAGAAGTTTAGTCAAATTTTAACATAATTGCTATTCACTTTTACTAGAAATAAGACATCAAAGTGGCCAATACTTGATGTGCAGTATTTAAAGGATTGTTCAGAATATCAGGCATGCAAGAATAAAAGTTTCCTATCTGAAGAAAATGGGGGCAGTTAATTCATCAATACTATAAAAAATATGCATTCCACTGGGAAATTCTATTCTAGCAATATAAATTCCTCACAGAAAGAATGCAGTGAGGCTCAGTGTATAGCAAAAACAGATATTTTGTGCTATTATAGTGGCACATTTACCTCACCAAAATTTTTCCATTAGAAGTTGCTGTTTTCAAGGAGTTTTTATAACTTGGACACCAGAATTGGCTTACAGCTATGACTTGGTAAAGAAAAGCTTTGCCTGAGATGCACTTATAATGCCAAAGTTAAAAAAAAAATTTAATTTGGACACCTTTGGTTATAGAAGAGCAAGAAAATAAAACTTTTCTGGTCTTATAGCATTTAAAAAAGGCTTTGGTCTACAAAGGCAATTTGTTAGGCAATTAGTCCAATTGCTCTAATTCCCTTCAGGATACCAAAAAATGAATGGTTGAGACACAAGACTTGAAAATTACTTTGCCATATGCAGTGACTACTTTTCATAATAATTATTAAACTGTTCTTTTAATCTGCTTTGCATATACATTTAAGAGTTGGACTCGATTATCCTTGTGGGTCCCTTCCAACTCAGAATATTCTGTGATTCTGTGATACGGTGGAACTGCTCACCTGCCTATGCCATCGAGACTGAATTTGACTTGTGCAGACTGAAATGTGTTTTCTGTGCCATCAGGAGTCTGCAAAGTGGTTGGAGTCTCTCCAGTGGGCTCACTGCAGTCTCACATGCATTTGTATGTTTTTTCCATGGCTCCCAGTGCATCCCTCAGCAGCACCCTAGGAAACCTGCTGCTTGCACGTATGGCACCGGGAATAATAATTCTGTTGCTATTTCCTAAATACAGTCAAAACAAAAGTAAGACACTCCCAAGACCTTCAGCAAAACCAGTACACTAAAATATCCCACGCTCTAGTCCATCAGTATATTGAGCTAAGAATATACAGTTTCTCCTGTAGTTTTTGTTTTTCCCCTCTGTGTTCACTTGAACCTCTGATAGATCTGTTGTTCCTGTAGAATGTCATTGAAGCCTTTTCTTTCCTTCCCCATGGTCCTGAGTAGTTCCAAGGAGACCCCACACAGTGCTGAGCACTGCCATTGCCACAGTTAACTGTCCTACACCCACCAAACTGCCATTTGTCACAACCTTTTTCTTCTGATTCACCTAGCATGATATTCCTCCATTAATTTTCCACTGATTTGAACACTCGTTTATTGCCCCCGTAGCTCTGCCCAGGTGTTCCCACACAAAAATATGGACACATGCACCAAATTATGTATGCACTGCAAATCCAAGGGGAGCAGCAGCAAATGCTTTCCTAGTGGTCTGCAAATGCTCAGGAAGTTCAACATCTCTGGACAAGTCCAACTGGCTGTACATGTGCAAATCTGTATTGCAGAGTATGTGCTGTAGATCCAGTGCTTTTTGGAAGCACTGCAAATAATATGGAAGTGCTGTGTCATTGATACATGTAAGTGCCGTATGTCCACCCAGCTTTTTCTGAAAACTGCACAGCCTCACAACCATCTGGTAGAATTTCTCTGAGCTTGCACATGAAGTGGATCTGAGGTTTCTGGGCATGCAGAAATAGCTATGTCTTGCTTGTAACACACAGAGAAACCTCTGAAAAACACAGAATATTCTCAAAATCTGTCAGTACAAAATAGCTGAATGAAAAAGAAATATCTGAGACCCAGCATAGGGAGTAGCCCTCAATCTCCAAAGTCCTGTGTAGCTCCAGTCTTCAGATCTGATTTCTTTTCATCTTTCTGGTGTTGCTAGTAGTTCTGCCATATTGTCCCCCTCAAACCTCTGCATTTATTTGCAGCAGGGCCTCAAGTTGGTCCGGGCTTGGAGGCAGAATTGCCCCACTGTTTCTGGAGAGTGAGTGCACCAAGCAATACTGAAAGGTTTCCAGTTTCTAAAGCAAGATTTTCTTAGAATACAAACACTTAAACTAAAACAAAGCATCTCTTTAAATTGAGTAAGCTCAGAGTACTGGATGAGATAGACTGCATGAAATGGTTTGAATATGGATCTCCTTATTCCCCATCACATCCTTTTCCACACTCCTGCTCTCTAGTCCTGCAATTCTTAGTGACTGCCTGGGTTTGAACAGTCACTTCCATCTCCTCTGTCTCTTAGATAAAGCCTCCACCCTTTCTGAATCTTACAGGCTGCCTTACAGGTATCTGAAAATCCCAAGATTTGATTCCATAGAGAAACCCAGAGTCTGAACTTCCTTTTTTTTCTCCAAAATGCATTGCATTACTCAGTCCTCTGCTCCCCAGTTTATCCTGAAGGACTGTCCTTTCCTTTCATGTGTGAGCTAGGTAATGCATTTCAGCCAGAGGAAGGCAAGAAGTAGATGTAGAGAATGTTGAAATACAGCAGATAATATATGTTTTCCAATCTGAAAAAGGCTCACTTCATTAACTGAGATGTCCTGATACCTGTTTTGCTTTCAGACAAAAAGTATATTAAAGCTATTGGGCAGCTGATAAAAAGTCAGGTTTATGAGGGTCTGTTAAAATTGTTCATCTGGTAAAGTTGCTACAGTTTTAAGTATATTGGCCCTTGCTTCAATAAAACAAATACTCAGTTAAGGTTAATCACATTTGATGGCCTTGAAAATCCTTGTAGCTTTTCTGAATGCGACACCACTGCCAGTTTTTTTCTGGGTCTGCAAAAATAGGTGGAATGAAAGCAGTGGACAAATGGAAATAATCGTCAGGCCCCAAGATAAGACAGAAAAGTCTGAAAGAGCAAAGGACAGGTTCCGGTTGTTCCAAAGGCAAATGATTAGTCCGTGTGTGAAAAAGCCCATGTGGTAGAACAGCTGGGTGCATTTCCTTGGGATGGCTGCGTGTATGGATGTAAAGGAATACTCTCACATAAGCAGTGGGGGAATGAACTGCACAGGTCATGTGTAGTTACCTGTAATGTACCTCTCTGCATTTACATGTGTGGCTCAGAGGAAACTCCTTCCACATTTTGATTGTGGGCTATTCTAAGAGTACCTCATCAGGAAAAAGTACTGTACCCTTACTGGTCTCTGCCTGAAGCTGTGTCCTCCTTAGTGTCAGATGTGCCATTTTCTACTGTGTTTTCTCTGCCTTTTCTGCTGTCTTTTTTTCCCTGCTCTGTAGAATGTGCCAACTCACAGTTTAGGAGCAATTTAATGATCCCAAGAGCACCACCAGGAAAATCCTCTTCTAGGATCAGGCCCATGCTTAAGCCACTGCCATCATTTGTCCTCATTACTGAAAGCCACTGTCAAAGGTTCCATCTCTTTTAAGACAGTGGCTTTTAAGACAGTGGCTTAATCTGGCTTTTATGGCCAGATCATTGGAAAGGCAAGTGCAGAAGCAGTGCCAGTTAGTGGCAGCCCTTTGCTTCTAACAGCTGCTGCTCAGAGTTAAGTGGGATGAATCCAACATGAGACATTTTCTTTCGGAGTCCCAATGTGTGTGGTGATCCTTTCAACTTAAATTCATCTGCCTACAACCCCCATCTGGCTTTCCTAGGGATTCCTAGCACTGGTTTCTAAAGGTTTTTTGCTATATTTGGGCTCCTGTCCCTGCGCCACAGCTTTTTGATAGAAGGATCCTCTTTATCTGTGAGCTTCCTGCCTTTCCTATCATATCCTTAGCAGTGTCCCCTTGACAATGGCTTAATGTAGCCTTGGGTTTAATGTTAGAAACATAAGGTGTAGGATTGGGTTGAGAGGGGGGCCACAAAGTTGATCAGAAGGCTGGAGCATGTCCCCTATGAAGACAGGCATGTGGAGAGATGTGCCTGAGAGAGCTGGCATTCATAGTGGAGAAGAAAAGGCTCCAAGCAGACCTTATTGCAGCCTTCCAGTGCCTACAGACTATTTGCAGGGCCTTTTGTGACAGGACAAGATGTAATGGTTTCAAACTAGAAGAACATCCATTTAGATTAGATGTAAGGAAGAAGATTTTTATAATGAGAGTAGTGAAACACTGGAACAGGTTGCCTGGAGAGGTGGTGAATGCCCCATCCCTGCAAACATTCAAGGTCAGATTGGAAGTGGCTCTGATCAACCTAATGCAGTTGAAGATGTCCTTGCTCACTGCAGGGGGTTGGCCTATGTGATATTTAAAGGTCCCTTCCAAACCAAACTACCTCATGATCTTCTGAAGAGGGAACAGTATAAAAAGCTGTGTGTGCCATTTACTAGAGTGAGTAGGACTGAAATTTGTTGAACTGACCTAGAATTTTCTCTTCTTGTAAAGTAACATTTTCATTTAAAAAGTGCTAGAGCTCAAGTAATCCCAGCAATAAAATTGTTGCTATCGAATGCCATGGTAGCTTTTGAAACAAGAAAACTTCTCTCTGTGCTCACTGCAAATGATTAAGAGACCATCAAGTTTAAAAAGTTGTTGGCTCTGCTTAACATTTGCTAAGCACAGTTTAGACTGTTTTATCCATTTTTACTGCCTCACTTGTTTCCTTCATGTGTCTTATATAATAATTTCCAAAGTCAGAAACAAAAAAAAAATTAGAAAAAGGCATCAGCTAAGATGAAATGGCACAAGTTTAAAATTCTTAGCAGCCGTAGAACCTGGCGACAAAGAACAAAGAGGTTTAAAAATCATCACATATTATAACATTAAAATGCCACACATTAAATATAGATTTCGCTGCTGATTATATTGTTACGCATTCCATTGTTCCCATGCCATTGCCCTTCAGGACTTTATTACTTATGTAATTCCAAGATCTGACACAGCTAAAGTGAAATGCATCTGATCTCAATGAATGGCATCAGATGAAAAAAAGTGGATTTCAGGAGAAAGAAATACCATTTTAATTTTACTGCAAGTCCATTGATTGGTGACAGATGTTACCATTCTCATTTAATTATTCTTGATTCATTTGCCAAATAAAAATATAGATAGATGTCAAAGTATTTGAAGTGAGCCAGATAAAGGGTTCAATCAAATAAGTTGTCTTTATTCTTTTTCATAGTTTTTTTTCCTTCCAGATTTTCCACATTAAGGAAACCTGGTTCAGAGTGGCATCTAGAGTCCTACCTGTATACATTAAAGCTCTGAAACAGTACAAAATGTGATTATTAATCAAGAGCTAGGAAGGCACGGGGTTGTGAGGAGGTAGCATTTCAGTAGGAAGTATTCTACACTGCGTGGTGGCCTGAAACTGCTGCATGGTGCTATGTCAACAGAGGCACCTCACAGGATGTTTCATGACCACCGAATATTCAGAGTACAGATATAAACATAGTTAATAGACATAATTTAAAATCTACATCAAAATCCCAAGGAAATGGCAATTTAAAATAAATAAGTAAAATTGTGTGATTCTTTTTTTTACTCACCCTGAAATATGAGTACACACCTTACATCTTTTGGGTGAAGTCCTGATAAGGAACAAGAATGTCGCTCACTTTCTCAGACTTCCTGTGCCACAAAAGAGAAACCTCTATCCTACAATTACCCAGATAATAAAATGTAATCCTTTTGAAAAGAAAATGAATAAAGGGTCTATTACCATATTTATCCTGTTTATTTTAAAGCATTAGCATTTTTTAAATTTAAACATCTAGTAATTAATTTTCTTGATTTTCCTACGTGTCATTTTTACGGGAAACCTATTTTACCATACTTTTCATTATAAAGGAGTGAAATTGCTATCAAAAAGGAGAATTTATTTTGCTTACTCTCTAAACATGTAGCAACATATTTACTTGACTATTAGAGATTCAGTGTTTTGGAAGCATGACACACAGATAAGGAAAATCTTATTGCAAGGAAACTATATGTAGATGAATTTTTTTACATTATTCAGAAGATGTTTAATTAATTTAAAAAAATAAACTGCTGATTCCTCCAGACCCTTGGAAACCCCACGACATTTTCCTGTGGTCCATGGGTGTCTGGCATGTCTCAGGCATTTGAAACACTCTGAAGGAGACTGATCTGAGCTTGGAAGGAGATAAGCAAATACAGGTGCTCAACATGGGTGTGCAGACTGTCAGCCTGAAAATCATCTTCCCTCACGATTAACTTTGTTGACAACTTTCTATTTCTATTAGTACATCTGATTTTCAGTTTATTATCTCTTTTATTTGTGCTTGGCATGGGAAGGAAACTTGCTGATGTGTATGATTTGGATTTAAGAACAAAATTGCTCATGTGGCAGAGAACAGATTTCTGAAAGGCAGTGGCTGTGGCAGGGAGCCCTTATGGCCCACTGGCTGTGGGGGCCTCTCTGTGGGGCAGGAAGAGCCTGGGTGACCCCCAGCTCCAATGAGGTGATGTGGAACCTGGCTCCTGCAGAGAATGAGGTGCTGCTGTACAGCCAGGCACACCTCAGCCACTGTAGCAGCAACCCAAATGGGATAGAGGAGCCTTCAACTGCACAGGCACATGAATGCTGTAATAGCTACTACAGAGTTTCAAGGCATTCTGATGGCTTTCCACACTTCATTGGTGAGCCCTGTTAGCTCTGAGCTCTTCTGTCCATTTCTCCTTGGAGCAGCCTGAGCAAGCAGTGAGTGGCCAGGCAGTGCTTCAAGGAATGACAGCCCTGGACCCATAAAGACTTCAGTGAAACTGTTTGATTTCATGGCTGGTGCTTATCAACTGTAATATTTTACTCTGTATAGTCTTGCTGCCCACCTGAAAACCATCTAGCAGGGTAGACTGAAATTTCCCAAAATGGGGCCTCAGATCCTTGTTATGGTCCTGTTCTAAATAACGTCTTCAGGCTGTTCTGTGGATTTTGTGTTCCTAGGTTTTCTTTGATGTGGTACACTGTAATTTGTACTACACTGCTTGTCTTTTCAAAAATGCTGCTTAATCATGTTTCATTCTAAGAGTCTTGATGTAGTTATGGATCAACAAATTGGGTGCAGATTTTTTTTTTGTGGGTTGGCTTCTAAAGATGACTCCATCTAATACAGCAGGTGAACTTGGTGCTATTACATAAAATATTTCCATGTACAAATAAAACTGTTTGGAAAAGACATTTGTCTTTGGAACAACCACTACAGAAATGCATTTTGTTGTTCTCCTGAAACATCAGCGACTGAGGAGCATAACATATCACTTGACATTCTTGGAGTTGACTTTGCCTTGCACAACATATTTCTATTGCTGAAAGATACAGTTCTACATGTCCAGACCCCCTGTTTCTGTAGTTAAGGAAGTCAGCCTTCTTAACAGGTTCTCACATTGTTTTGCTGAAGGGAATGCAACCAAATTAACCATTGCAGGTTTCAGTCTTAATGCAAATAAAACATGGAGAAGAGAAAAAGAAAGGGCAAAAAGTACCTACACATCTTTGGAGTCCTGGGACAGCTGGGTGGAAAGAGAATGAAAAGAATATGTTTCTGCTGTCCAACTATAGCACACATCAGCTGGATCCCAGAACTGCTCTGGGAAGGTGCCTCTTGGGTACTAGCTAAGCTTATTCTTAAATTCTCCTCAGGGAATGCCTCCTAGGGCTCTGCAGGGATAAGTGCTCATTTTTATTTGTCATAGCAGAGCCTCTCTCCTGTACAGTGGGTCAGTGTGGAAGGAGAGGGAGACCTGGTTCTGCCTCCCACCATCCACTCCAGGCCCCTCCACTGCAGGAGTACAAGAAAGTAATTAAGTGCCGCTGTGTAAAGGCATTACCACCAGAGCCTATTTCTAGCCTGGAAAATAGCTCTGCTTCTCAGTTTTTGTTGCATTTTTCCTGGTGCACATGCACTACATAAGAAACAATGTGCTTCTGCACTGTCTTGCAGAGTGAACCAATATTTCCCTCCTAAACAAATCCCATGCCCAGGTGGGGAGTGTTCAGTCCAGTAGCTCTTCCAGAAAGGGTATGGATGACTCTGCCCCAGCTTCAGCCCTCTGTCTTTTACAGTCCTTCAACACTATGGCAGCAGGCTTTCCATCTTCATGCCCCAGAGCATGAAACACTTCCCCTCAAGTTTCTGGCATGAAAGAATCACTGAGCTGCAACACAACCTTTATGTATTTGCAGGCATGATGAGCTAAATAATTATATGTCAGGATTATGGGGACGTCACACTGGCTACACAAAAGGACATGTAAGGAAATGTCCTATGTAGCAGAGATGTAGAAAGAGACTGGATTTTATTTTGTTTTCATTAAATAAGTTTTGTATTAATTACATTGTGCCTGCTGAGCTGAACACCTAAACACTCCTCTCCTTGGAGCCACCTGAAACGTACTCAGTGTCCCAAGTATACCAAGTGGCTTCTCTGGCCAGCCATACCCGCTAGCCTTGCTCAAAGCATACCTAGGATCACCCCAAAGCAATAAATTGAGTGCAAGACATGTCAGCCCCTCACAGTTCATCATAACATTGCTGTGGTCTTTGCATCATAGCTAATTGCTGGAGCAATCATGCAGGGAGAGAAAGATTGAGATCAAAATTCCTCTTGGCCTGCGGGTTCAAAGCCAGTGTTCCAAAAAGAGTGGCATAAATTATACAACAGGGCACCTTACATCTCCCATTCCTTTTACTAAGTAGCACCTGGATGAAAAAGAGAAGTCTGACTCTTAGCACAGACCCCAGGCTTGCCTGTCTGCCTGAATACTTATTGCGTTACAGTAGCACACTCCCTCCTAATTTTTCTTTCTCTAGCTTTGTGAATATTGAGAGTGCTTAGGCATCAAATATTAGGACTTCTCATTTGACAAACTATCATGAACTTCCAGGGCGTAAGTGGGGGAGTGAAGTCCAGACTGATATTTTAGACTCAGGTACCCAACAGCCAGCAATTTTGAATTTCAGGCTCTTAAAAGTTTTGTTTAAATCTCACCTTGCATAGTCTTAGGGAAGTAAGGAGGGCACAGTTTTTGTATTTCATTCTATGAATGTAAAGATTGCATTTTTACACAGCTCTGCTGGGAAATACAACAGGCGGGAGGAGAGAGAGGAGAGCATCTGTGACCCTGACTGCTATTTTAGTGTAACCTGGTGCCAAAGCATATCTTGGGCCCAAATTAATCCTTGGGTTAGTTGGTTTTTTGTTTTTTTTCTTGGGAGTATAATTGCATCCATGCATGTCTTTCTCTTTAGATGCAAAAGAAGACCAAATTCAGTTGTAAAGTTTGGTTTCTTTCCTGGTGTCATTTTTCCTGGTGTCATTCTAAGAAAAACAAAGATAGTCTGTGAGATGGACAGTGATTCAGTTAGTAAAGATGAGCATGAACTGCTCACTAATGGATATAACACTTGAATTCACAGGCATCCTTAGTTGCTAATGGAACCTGAAAGTTGTCAGGAAGATGTTGCTGTTCCATTTGGCGTGACACACACCCGCCTTGTGCTGACAGCTCTGCAAAGTTACATTTTTTAAGACATATTTTCTTAATGCATTTTTTGGCTAACCAGGTTTTCCCCATTACCTCTGAAACACTTTAGTCTAATTCACATTAACCGGCTTACTGAGATACCAGCAACATTCTTTTTATCCAGGATCAATTGACCAGACTTCCAAAACTGCCAGTATTTAAAGAAAGTTCAAGCCCTTTCCTGACTGCTGTAGGGCTCTGAATTTCTCATTTATCTCGCTCATTCTGTCATCTATGCACAGAGTAAGCAAATAACTTTAATATTTCCCTAAATGACCTATTCTCTTTTCTCCTGTTAGAGCTGATGGTATCTACAGAGAGCAAGGAGCAGCAGCTGCTAAGCTGGAAACCAACGGAGCATAGTAATTTGCAAAATTCTTTTCCATGGTGTGAATTTTTCAAATGAGTAGACCATGAAAGTTTAATTTAAACATACTTGAAACTGAAGTGCTGACTGCCTTACAGCAGATCACCAGTGGTCGTCCCGCTTTTAAGCCATTGTTACAGATACAACCAAAAGATGATTTCTGGGTCTCACAAAGTTTGTGGCAGATATGGGGAGAGTATTCCTAGGCAAAGATATACCAAAAGCCACAGGTTAATGTAAATTACAGAGGTAGAAAAGAAGATCCATCCAGGTTGCATGGGGATGGAGTTCTGAAATGAGGTGTGAGAGACAGTTTATGTGTGTGTTCAATTTACAATGTGGAAAAAGTTTCTCTCGGCCCTTTCTAGAGAAATTTTGACAGAGCTATCATAATGTCTCATCACAATATCCAACACTGGCAGCACCAAATATTTATTTTCCTGTAATTTAGTTCTTTTTCTCTAGGAATTTCTGATACAAATTTTTCTAATAATATTGAACCTACATTTTAAATTTAATGTTTTATTTAATTGGTTTTAGTTGCTTTATTTCACAATCAATACATTTAACTAAGAAAATACCAGAAGAGGATTACCTACATGAAGAATTATCATTATTTTTCACAAAATCAAAATCAAATCAAAATTTTGCATTTCTAAATCCTCTGTAAAAGCGCATCCCTGGCCTTTGTGGATCTCTCTGTTCTGTGTGGATTCTACATTGCCCGTCATACAGGGTGGCAAGGTGAGTGATCTAGCAATGGGAAGACACTGCAAAATCAGTCTATCTGTGACTATATTCAACAAGTATCTCCAACATAACAAACATAACGTAACGTAACGTAAGGTAATGTAACGTAACGTAACGTAACGTAACATAACGTAATGTAACATAACATAACATAGCATAACACAGCATAACATTATAATTTTGTGATGATCTGGTCACCATCAAATCAATTTAAGTAATGCATGGGTCATGGCAGTGGATTTTGCTATTGAATTAACTAAAATTGAGGGCTGAATTTTTCACAAGAACTCCTTTCATGTTTCTCTGAAAGACCCTAGCAAAAGGCTCTCTAAGTGTATCTTTTTCTGGCTTAATGTGTAGTATATTTGTGCAAATGCAGATCTGTAGACTGCAAAGGAGATGTCCTTCATGTAGATCATCTTGAGATTGATTAAAGCAATCATGCTTCTTATTCCCAGTAATCTCATATATGTGTCTAAAACCAAATTGTCACCAGAGTGACACAGATGACCACTAAATTCTCTCATACTGACACCAACAAAGTGCATGGTGCCATTCTCAATGGAAGGGAAGCTGTTTTGGTCAGACTGACTATGCAGCTCAAATAAAATAGCTCAAGAGGAAACACACAGCCCTCTTGTCTCTGCTGTGCTGCCTTGTAATAAAGATACAGATATGAAATCTCAAGGCCAAGTTGAATGGGGCCCTGGGCGACCTAATCTTGTGGGTGGCATCCCTGCCTATGGCAAGGGGGCTGGAACTCGATGGCCTTTAAGCTGCATTACTACCCAAACCATTTCATCATTCTATGATTGTATGATGAATGAAGAATAAAGAAGTTTCTCATGTTTAGGGTTTTCCTCTACAAGGTATAATTTCCTTTCTGAGGCTCAAGGTTCAAGATAATTTTTATATTTCCATAATGATTATGAGACAGTTTTGGTGTAAAAAACCCACCCCCCTGAAAGAAAACTTTTCTTTGCTCTGAAGTTATACAGTGCCATGGAGATCTTAACAGCTGTGAAAATCCTTCATTCCTCATCACACTGTCTCAACAATGTAAGGGAGTAGGAGCCCCTCTCCACAGCTGACTTCCTTTGGCTCTCTGCTGCCAGTTTAGACAGCCACATGGAGTTACAGCCACATGGAGTTACAGCCACATGGACTCAAACCAAGGAACAGCATCCCTGACCTCTTATCTCTTAGGCTGCATTTCACTCTAATATGCAGCTGCAAATCCTAAGATTTTTTACCTGTTTTTTGTGGAATTTTAGCTGTTGTTGCCAACCACTAAATTAGTGCACAGCAGGAGAGAACAACTGGAGCTGATTGTGGTACCAGTGCAAGGCCCAACACAGCCACGCTTGTCCCATGTGGACTTTGTCCTAGCAGGAAAAATGAGGGCAGACTTTTGCTGGCAGCCTGGTAGCACAGAATGTCTGCTCCAGGATCAGGTCCTGAGAAGATCATCCTTCTCTTTACCAGATTTAGCAGCACCTACTGATTCACACAGACCCCAAAAAGCACAGGAGGACATTCAGTACGTGGCCCACAAAGCTGTCTCCCTGCAGCAAAGGGTGGTAACCAAGAATGTTTTTTAAAAAAAGTAATTGAACATAGAAAACATCTGTGCCTCTCCTCTATCCAGGTTTATTTTTCCAATACTTCACATACCACAAATAGTTCAGTATGACTCCTCCGTTAGAATAGAAGAAAAGAAAAATAAAAACATGTAATACTTAATTTAAAAGAATATTTTATTGACATGACAAATTTTATCAAATAGTCTGTATCCCAAACCTCCTATTCCCCCCATTCACTTTCTCTGCCTCATCTTTCTGTTTCCCTCTCTTTTAAAAGAGCACTTTGCTATCCTTTAAGGTTGTTGAGCCTGTCAGCCTCTTATTGCTGCTGGGATGTTTGGCTGCTCTGGAAGCATCATATGACTTCAGTTAGCTTGGGGGGCTCCAGCTGTGCTCTTAAATGTCATGGACAGAGGTAACAAAAGGGGAGAGGGTTAAGAGAATCAAATATGTTATTAGACATTTCTTTTAAATCCTCTTGCAGAAGATGTAAATCACATGTTTGGCAGGCAGATTTGGGGATGTCACATGGGGGTTTGTTTGGTTTTTGGTTGATTATATCCCCAAACATTTGCTATTTCTTACATTTTTTTCCTTTATTTGTCTTACTCATTCCTCATTTATTTCTATTTAAGTCCATGGGGTCAGAACCTAGGAAAAAATTTTGACAGTTCCTGCAGCTGATACAAGAGCTTTCTCATCCAAGCTATTTGGGAACCTATTTGGGATTGCTCACTATTAAAATATATCCTGGCCCTTTTCTCTGTTGGCCCATGAAGTACGGCTCCTTGCCCCTGATTGACACAAAACACTACTCAGGGCAAATTGCCAGTCTACAAAGCACCTCAGCACAAAATTATCTTGAACTACATTCAGATATCAAACAGAACTTAAAACCAGAGTGCCTAAATTAACCTGAAATTGAGTTCACTAATTAACCTGTGAGCAAGGAGATCAAGGCATCACCTCCTGATGACATTCCTCATTTGTTTACTTGTAACAGTGAAATGGGGATCCACCATTTAGTGAGTTAGAGTACTTACAAACTACCTGGTGTATACCTTCCTCAGGGTTATTTGCTCTTATAGAATTAATTCCCTCTGAATAGGGAGAAAATGAGAATTCCCCCAGTTTTCAGTTCCTGAGATGTGGAGAAGGGGAAAGGACTGATCAATAAATCAATTTTACCGATAATAAACAACCAAAGAAAAATGAAAGGTTTTGTATCTTTCTCCTCCTCCCAGGGCTTCTCCAAAGTGACACTGCTACCTGGGAAGATATGACAGACATGTGACCCCTTTATTGCACAAGTGCTCCATCCCAATGAAAAGCCAAGGAATCAGAAAAGGAAAAGGCATTTTCTGCACATCTTTCTCTCAAGCAGGAAGAACTTTTCAGAGAGGAAACTCAGAGTATTGTGGAGACATCAGCTGTTCCATTCTCAGCTTTCCTTGACCTGAGTGCACTTTACTGCCCCCAAGCACTGCCATCATCGCAGCAGGGAAAGCAAGATGACACCTAGGTCATCTTCTTGTCTAGATGGCTAGATGACCTCCAGAGGTCCATTCCAGCCTTAGCTATTCTGTGAGCATTGGCCATGGGTCTGAAGCCTATCTCCTCATCTGGGACGCCATAGCTGGCTGGGTGTCGCTGTCACTTTGAGGTTTTGCTATTGTGACACCCAACAGATGACACAGACCTCCTATGCTCTGTCAAGGAAAACACTGCTTTTCATGCACTAGACACCCTTGGGAAAAAAATCAACCAACGGTGAGCAAAAGTTGAAACATTTTCAACAAAAGCACTATTTCTTTCTTTTAGAAACTGTAAATTTCTTAGAAAATGTAAAGATAGGATGAAGCTGAAGAAAGGTTTTCATGAAGATTTTCTTTGCCGAGTTTGCCATTAAAAGAAGTAGCGTTTGTCATCTGGTTCCAATTATGCTTCAATCACATTGTGCTGAAATGGTAAAGAAAGGTATGGGGAAAAATTGCTCAAGTATCTTTTTACAAGTTTATGGATAGATGAGAAAAACATTTTGGCTTTTATCAAGAAACTAATACAGCAGTGCTAATGGAAAATTTCACAGTGTCTGTGTGTGGGATCGCTGAAGATTTTGTCTAATAATTTTCTTATTGTTTAAATATAAACTAATTTAGATTGTCCAGGCAGCAGCCTGTTAGGGAGTACACCATAACACATTCAGCTGCAGTCAGTGGCTATGCATGGCTTATCTCAGCTTCTAAGATTAGGTTCCTGGGTGATTGATAGACTCTTCTATTTCATTGAGTCTTTCTGGACATGATTATGCTATATCAACTATGCAAATTGGATGTTCATATGAGGTTTTATAATGTACTTTTATTTAATTTAATATCTGTGGGCTAATAAGTGTGATTTGGAGAGTGAGATTGGAAGAATGGAGAATTATGTATGCACATACACAATCCTGAGGTCATCCAACCCATATTTATTTCAATACAAACAACAAGGTTCTGGTCTCACTGCAGCTGTAGAGCTGTTCATCACTGACTTTAAAAGAGTAGACAGGAAACTTCACATACAGAAATTCCCAGACTACTGCAGCCATTCTCCTGCTACAGCAACAGCTCAAGAAGCCTGGCTAAAAACTTTCTAATTTTTGCAAGTAGATTTCAACAAACTCACAAAAAATTATTCTACACCACAAAAGGGAACATATTCGCTGTCACTATTGTATTATCTTTATTCATAACTGTTGTTATGTATGTAATGAAATTAGAAAGACAGCACATGTGTTCACCACCTGAGGAGATGAAAACATCATTGCGAATGGGTAAGATGTTAAAATATGTTCCTCCACAGTTCCAAGGTGCAGTCATGCATCTGTTAAATATTTACTTTTATCAAACTAACTTAGAAGTCATTTGAGTTTCTGAGACCAGGAAAGTGTCTCTACAAACAGAACATTGCAAAATGGATGAGTTTGTCTAGGGAAGTCTTGGGAAAAGAAACTACTCTCCTTTTAGCAATTGTTTTTGAAATTGAGCTGATTTCATAAGCTCAAGGGAGCTTTGTTAAAGCACACAAAGAGAAACTTGAAAAACAAGCAAGGATTTAATGTAACATCTGAAATATTCTAGGCTCTCTCGCATAAGTGTTTGCTGTCTCTTTCTCACCCTGCATTTCTGTCTCTTTCCATATCACTTTCCTGTCATAAAATGAACCAAAGAGGAGAGAGCAACAAAACATAGAAACAAAAGTACATGAACTTCTTAGTTTCCTTCTCATGTAACCTCAAAAAGGATTTTTTTTCCTCCCCTATCACTCCAGCATCAGAAAGAGCAAAACAAAACTTGCATCTGCTAATGTTTGATGGCTCAGAGAAGGGAAACTTAATAGAAGACTGGCTGGGGTATATTCCCAGGCTCAATAACATGGTTATACCTGCTGGGGACAATTGTCATTTCTTGCCAGTAGAGTTATGGCACAAGCAGAGCATCTGGCCAAACATATTCAAGTCTGTTAATACAGCAAGTTTAGTGCAAACCCTCCAACATTGGTGCAAATAGGTGACTTACACTAGTGGAAATTGTTCCCTTACCTGCAAAAATCTCATCTCCACACACACAAATAAGCACAGGGAAGGGTGGCAAGCAGGGTACGCCAAACACCCCTGTCAGGGGCATGAGCACAAACCCAGCTGCTCCCAGGGCTGTCCTGGGGGACACCTCAGCCTGTGTGCTTGTGAGATTTATTACGGGAAGCAGGCAAAGGGTTTTAGAGCTGTAGATGATTTTTTATGAGATGGTTAGGGGAGAAAACAAAGGCAGGAGGGAGAATCAAGGTAATTTTGGGGGTGGCCAAGTTTGGGGGAAAAAAAGGCCTAAGTGTATTAAAAAATCTCATTGTGGATAATTAGTTTGCTCATCAGCACACATGCCTGGTCATGCCCTGTACCTGATGAGCACAGTTTATCCTATTCAATTCCTTTCTACATCTTCCTGGGTGAGGAACTCTCTCTTCTGTGTGCATGTGTGTGCATGAGGGTCTGAGTGCAGCCACAGGTCTGGGACCACGGGTCAAAAACTCCTGTATTCATGGTACAGCACCTGGGGCCGCTGCAGGTGTGCGCAGGAGCACCCTGTAGGTGCCAGTGAAGATCAAATGCTATGAGCTGTCAAGTAGGTAAGGGGACCTGGGAGCCAGAGAGCTGTGTGTCTGGGAGTGGGAAACCTGGAGGAGGTGGCTGCTGGTGGGTCAGGACGTCTCAGACATGTGCTGGAACCACTATGGGATTTGGTGGTTTATTCAGATGTATGTGTGGCGGTGTGTACAAGGAGGTCTTTACCACCAAATGGAGTGGAACCATACCTCCAGAAACTCGTATGTCCAGTTGTCAGCTTCTGGGAAGCCTGGGATCCAGAGACAGCTGCAGGCCAATCCGTGTGTCTGAGCCCAGCTGCTGCAGGGATCTACCCTGTGCATACATGTGTATAAATTTTCCCTCTAACAGACTTCTGCCCTGCTCAGTCAGAGAGGGGAGGAAAATGAGGCCAGTGGCACTGCTTGTGTTCGTCTGAGTCCTCTGTGTGTCTGTCTGTGATCTGCTTGGCCAACTCTGCACATACACATGCTTGTGGTTTGTCAGTGTGCTCTGTGTGCAAATGCCTACTGCAAACACAGGCTCAGGACCATGACAGGTTGGACTCAAGGGCATGGAGCTGCAGCAGCCTCACCCTTGTCAAGCTACAGTTTCAAACATCTCCCTAGCAGTATTTAGTTTAAAAAGCAAACTAAAATGTATTTTGCATACATTTTGCAATAAAATTATTGCATCATTATTTAAATTGGTGCTATTCATTTGCTTGGAATAGTTTCAGCAAGTGACCATCCATCACTGGAAATGTCCACTGTAGTCAAGACCAGGCATGGTTTGTGCTCTTGAAGGAGTCTCTTACATTTTCCATGTCCAGGAAAACCAAACTAAGGAAACCCTCTATAAGACTAATTGCCTCAGACACATATTAACACAGTTAATATGTTCAGAATGATTTAAAGTCTTCAGCTGAAAGGGGATAAATAAATGTAAAGTTCATCTGTTTCCAATGCACTGTGGCTGTATGATAGGCAAAAGAAGCAAGGCTTTCCCTGCAAGACACACAGATATTTGCTGAAGCAGGGATCAGTTTATTTTATGTGTACTGGACAAAACACTATCTGGTGTGGAAATGTGAGCTATGTTTGGCAAACATCTGTAGAGAATTTCCAAGTGAGACCTGGTTGTATCTGAGTTGTAGATGAGAATTAAGAAAAAACAGCTGAAAGGAGTGTCGTCTACTTAAGCTATATTATTATCATTTAAATTCATTCCTCCCTTGCCCAAAAGTGATGTGGAACTTTCAGGATTATGCTTTTCCCTTGCCTGAAATTATAAATTCATTCATAACTATAACGAAGTTCACTCAGAATAATTACAGAGCTTATCTTTGTGGTTTCTCCAACCATTTCTCTGCCTCAGGAGTTATGGGAGAAAGTAACACTGCAGTGACCCTGAGGTAGCAAACCCAGGAATCAGCCTCCGTTTCTTCCTGTGCCCCTGAGATCCACAGCTCATCTCACACACACATGCCCAGATTCCTCTGCAGAGCCTTCCTGCCCTCCAGTTGATTAACATTCCCACCCAACTTGGTGTTATCAGCAAACTGACTGAGGGTGCACTCAATCCCCTTTTCCAGATCATTGATGACGGTATTAATCAGGGCTGGCCCAAATACTGAGCCCTGGGGAGCACCAGTAGTGACCAGCCCCCATCTGGGTGTAACTCCAATCCCCACCACTCTCTGTGCCCAGCCATCCAGACAGTGCTTTACTGAGTAAAGGCTACACTCACCCAAGCCGTGAGTAGCCAGTTTCTCCAGAAGAACACTGTGGGAGAACGTGTCAAAGGCTTTACAGTAGTCCAAGCGGAAAACATACACAACCTTTCCTGCTTCCACTGAGCTTGTCACCTTGTCACAGAAGGAGATCAGGTTGGTCAAGCAGGACCTGCCCCTCACAACCCCCACTGCTGGCTGGGCCTGATCCCTTGGTTGTCCTGCACATGCCATGTGATGGCACTTGAGATTATTTGCTCTATGACCTGCCCCAGCACTAAGGTCAGGATGACAGGCCTGTAGTTCCCTGGATCCTCCTTCTGGCTTTTCATGTAGATGGGCAATGCATTTGCTAATTAACCACAGCAGCTAGTGAATGTTTGAAAGTGGCTTGGCCAGCTGTTCTGCCAGCTCCTTCAGTACCCTCGGGTGGATCCCATCCAGCCCTGTCAGCTTCTAGTCATTGAGATGAAGACTGCTGCCACTAGTCAGGAGTGTTAAGAGCCGTACATACCCTGTGCCATTCTGAAGTCATCAAGAACAGCTTTGTGAAATGCCACCAGTCCTTCCCTCCCACCCATCCCAGGCTTTGGCTATCAGATTTTCTTTAGACTGGGCAAATGAAGTGGCACTTCTGAAGTGTGTGGAGGTAAGGTGAGCATCAGACCTTTCACATAGAAACCATCAGGGCTAGAGAATTAAACAGGATGAAGAGGCAGATGTAAAACGTCACGTTCCTAAGATCATATGAAATTCAAGGAAGTAAGGACACCAATGACACCTGCAGAAGAGGAAGCCATGGGAATGTACAATCTTCAAAATCACCTATGTCTTCTGCATTGAACTAGATTTTCAAAACTGTATGGTACTATTGTGCCCTCAGAAGAAACAGATGTGAGTTTTTGAGAATGTCTGTATTGAGTATAGACATCTCCAGTGGTAGTGTGTTTTAGATTTAGCTCTCATTTCATCCATTTCATTGATTTTATGAAGACAAAGGAATAACCTCACTTTTCCCTACTCGTGTTATCAATGTTCATAGCATTTTGCTGAATGAATGTTTAGAAAACCCTGGATTAAAGTGTTATCACTGATAAATTCAACAGACGTTTTGTAAATTTGTTCTGCATAACTCTACAAAAAACATTCATTTTTTTTTAAACTAGGTTATTTATTATTGTTTTTAAATTATTTTAACTTGCTGTGCCAAGTAACAGCACTTCAGATAGGAAGACAAGTTCTGTCCTCCTTGGGGGCAATATAATTTGCTATTTAAAACACAGTTTAAATTTCTGCTGAAGAAAATTGCCAGCAGGCAAAGGTCACTTGGCTTGTCCAGAAACATACTTAACACATATTTTACCTTGACAATAACCATACTCATTGCTTCTTCAGTGACCGTCTTCCTGTCTTCCTTGATTTTAGAAGATCTGTTAAGTAGATTATTTTCTATGAAAAAGCTACATTTTCAGAAGTACATATCTCCACGTTCTGTGTCTGACTGTCTCCAGGCTTTGTTTATGATAGTATGTTTGTCTGAATGAATAACTGTTGGAAAGTCAGTGTTATAAACCCAGTCAGGAGTTTATGAACGTCACATTAATACCATCATGCAAATCTCCTCCTCCCTGATCCATGCCTAGTTTTGAGTCCCCCTTTTTATTATTCTTTTTTGGATTGCAGCTATATCTTCTCCAGAATTTCCTACATACCAGAGATCTCAGCTACATTAAACCATCCTAAATCTGTGATCCAACAGCAAGTTCCAAGCAGGGAACCCTGGGTCATTCCTTAGCCTCAGGGAAACTGAATTCTTCCTCAAATGCCAGGGGATGCAGCAGAAGTACGGCCAACACTCTTTCCAATTATAAAATTATACACATCTGTGGGTCTAAGAGCTTTGCCTGTGGCAGTTCAAGAACACCTGTATGATGTATGTATAATGGAAAGGATCAGAGGTAATTCCTCCAAAAAGACAGAAATAGAAAAAGATGCACAGATAAGTAGCTAACAAATCATTCATCAAAATGCATCAGATGACCTGTCTTTATGCAAAGGTAAGAGCCACGAATCATCCTGATAAAAATAATTTCTGGCACACAGGGGAATCAGAACATCTATATGATAATGTGCCACCCAGGCCCACGGAAGTGCTACATTCCTATAGGGCAAATAGAAATCATTCTTCAGGGAGAAGGCATCTCCTTCACAATAGCAAATGTTTTCCCAGGTGAAGGAAGATGTAACAAGTTCTTTGAAAGTCCACTGAATCTCCAAGGAATTAAAGAAAGTAGAGCGTGTTTTTAGGTTGTTTTTTTTAACTGAGTGTAAATGATGTGCTTAAATTGAGACAAAGACATTTCTTCACACGGCAAACCCACGTGGGACATAACTGCTCACCTTCATAAACAAAGTGAGATGCAAAGCGCTCAAAGGAGTACAACACATTGGCATTCAAACAGTAAGAGGAAACGATCCTACATTCAGCTGTTTCTCCCTCTAAAAACTGTGGAAAAAATAAGTTCTTCAGCATGTCCCCAACTTCCCAGATCCTCAGACTCTCTTTACTGAGGGTGGCTGTGTCTTTACTTATAGCAGAAGCTGCCTATAGCCTACTACTCCTTCTGTCATGCACTTCTGGAAGCTGGTCCCCACTGCCCTACCTGGAGACACACACCCCACTGAGATGACAGCCAGAAGGAGTCATTAAATCATACACCATGGTATTTCAGATGCATTTGCAGAAACTCCAACAGCTACCAAGGTTTTCAGGTCAGCTTGCAAATAGGGGGAGAGGGAGAATTTGCCATTTCTCACGATAATGTGATCCTTTACTTAAGGGTCATAAAGGTCTTCTCCCTTTAAACAGTGTGTCTCACTTCAGCTTAAATCAAATAATTTCAGCATCCCACCCTTTCTTGTTATCCTCACTGCACTCTATGAATGAACCTGTAGTTCTTTCATAGAGTGTTTGCTCTCTGTGGGAAAACCTCACCATTGGGCTACCATTGTTTACATGTGGGAAAGATCTGCTCTGTTCATGTCAGCTCCACCTGAGTAGTAAGTGCCTCCATGAGGTTATCTGTGTGTCCATCACTATCAAAATTCAAGCCTTTAAATCATAGATTCTACATTTCTGTGGGTTTTTTTCTTTTTAAAGTAATCTCTGACACTACCATTCAACTCTTCAGTGGATCTGAAACACAGCAGGTCAGTGTATGTATACTATTTTATACCAGGTGAGGAATTGGCCCCCTGATTCTCACCCCCCTAACAGTAATACCCCCTGGTACTACTCATGGTGTAGTACCTGTGTTCACAAGATACTGAATGCACCTAAGGGTCCTTTAAGCAATAGTTTATACAACTCATCTGATTAAAAATTTTGCTTTTTATACCATTTAAGTCTTAAGCATTACTCCACACCCTTCTTTGGAAGTGCTCTGAAGAGTGGCAGCAAGAAAACAAAAGACACATGTTTTTGATCTGCTGACCCAAACGGAAATTGATTTATGGCTCAGATGTACAGTTGAGCCACCTCAAAACTGCCCTGATGCCTACAGTGGACTAAAATCCTGATCTGACTTGAGCTGCTCATATTCAGCTGGAGGGTTAGGCTGTAGAGCTCATTAAGATCCTCATGATGGATTCCCTCCAAACCCAGTTGACCTCTCTTTTTAGGGCTGGGCTGCAGCTGCAAACAGAATGTGCAGAGCCCTCTCTGAAAATAGTAATCTTTGTTGTGACTAAGATATTTAGATCTTTTTTCAGTAGCACCCTTATTTGATTGACTGATGTGCCTGAAAGTTATTTCTGAATCTGGGTTATTTCTATTTCTGATGTAAGACTCTAGATGCTGTGTAATTGTTAAGCCCACTCTTTTATTTGATAATACTTTTTTAATCTAAAATTGGGACCAAACTGTTTTGTTGTGTAAAGTCTGTATTTGTGTCAGAAATATTGACGGTCACCACCAGACTAAGGGCGTATTCCTCATGTATTAAATTACATTGCTTAGAAGCATAACAAGTCGACACCATGCCCTCCTGTACTGTTACTTAGAGGTTTTTTTTAGGTCCCTTCTTCTTTTCCTGTTAGAAAAACACAAGGCTGTTCAGTAACTGTTTCCATCTCAGCTCACAAAAGGAAGAAAGGATGATCTGAATTTGCCCGTTCTTACACATTGATGACTTGATCAGCTTTGTTTGGAAAGTTGGTCAAACATTTTTCATTCTCTTTAGAAATGTCTGATATGCTGGATTCAAGAATGAAATACAAAATTGACCACAAAGGCTTGTAAAAAACATTGTGTATCAGTAAATACATGAAATTTCAACAATAGTTCATGGAGGTTCCTGAGGAAACTTTGATAATTAAAGCTTAACAGTGTGGGAAGATCAGTGATAGTTGCTACCCAAGAGCTCCTGAAGTCTGGAGGACTGTGTGTGGACTTGGGTTCATGTGCATGTGTGCACCCATTCATGAAACTTTGAAATAGTTATAAAGGCAGTTTAAATGGGCCTGCTTTAATTGGAAAAGAAAAGCTGGAAAGATCAAAATCAAAAATTACCCTCAACCACATGAGCTGACTAATCAAAATAATGTGCTGCATGAGCCTGAAAGCTGGAAGAAAAAAAAATAAATGTCTGGGTTTATATGCACCTCTTGTTGGCACTCAGAACACATCTCAGAGAAGCTACCTTTCACTCAGACACAGATACAGGTGCTATGTTAATAGTTACTGTGCTTTCATAAAGATCATCTGGAACCAAGAGCAATTCAATTTTTAAAGAGTCGGTGGTGTTCTCCATGTCAGAACACTATTTTTTTTTCTATTCTCTCTATATACTCACAAGGATTAGCAAACATCCTTCTGAAGTAACGATAAACACTTTGGTTTGTGTACACTGGGTTTATGTTGGAGTTGTGCTTTTAGCTGTTGCTACAGAAACAGATGCTAAGATGTGGTAAATTTATGCTTTGAGAAATGAGTCTTCCTTTGCACACATGCAAAGTCAGGGGCTAGAAGAGAGAGAATTCCATTATCTACAGTGATTAGAAAGATCAGTGTAAGTATTTTTCATATTAAATAGACCATTACCTTTCTTGATACCTTTTTTCCCAATAATTTTTAAGACGGTAATTTTGGAAGATGTATTAAAGCAAGTTTTAAACTGCAGTAGTTATTTCTTTTTATTTTAATTAATGACAATGCATTAAATTCTTTGTATTAGTCTTGCAGCAATACCCAGATGTTCCCTTGAGAAGCAATGTCTTTGTGAGGTGAGCTGTTGAAATTTATCATAATTTCCTGCTCCAAATATCTTGCAGTATAACAAGATTAAAAAAGGACCAGAATATGGAAAGCCATTAGAGCAACAATAGGCATATATATAGTTAGTTCCTCTTCTTACCCTCAAAAATCAAGCAGAAAACAGCACAAGAGAAAAAAAAAAAACTTGAATATGCAGAAATGTTTTTGTGTGTTGTGAAGAAGTAGAAAGGTCTCAGGAATATTAGAGGAGATGCTATATCTTTGCTTAACTTGTGTCTGTTTCTCAAAACTAGAGGTGTAGCCACTGTGCCCAGCGACATCTCAAACAAAATATGAGTTGACTTATTTCTTTGGAGCAAGGCAATGAGGTATGAAGTATGCAGTAAATGTCTGTACAAGGTTTCATTCATGAAGCAGCAGCTAACTCTTTAAGCCTAAGGTACTTCAATTAAGGAAAGCTAGACTTCTTAATATGAGCTACAAGCTCCACCACAGTGCATAAGAGATCAACATGGCACACAGTAATTAGAACCTTGTCTAAATAATGACAAGAGGTTATAGGATCTATTTCAGTCTCTAGCACCATAGAGGAAATAATTATAAGATATTCTTTTACTCTTACTTTTCTGAAGGCTTTTTTTTTTCCAACAGTATCAGATGTTTATGTTACCATTTTTTTGTGGTCTTACTTAACCAATTTTCATACCATTTAATGATCAAACAGAAAACTCACTTTTATAAACTTATAAATTTAAACATATCCCAAATAAAATGCAGACAAGCAACACCAGCATAGTAATTATCTAAAAAAAAAAATTCCTTGCACCCTGCTAGGAACAAAAATAGCTTTCATACAAATCTGTGTGTTAAGTAATAAAATCTGATGGGGTGGGGGTGGGGAACTTGTTCTGTAGTGAGACAGACTACTGAATTGGAACATGCTGAAAAACATACTCATCAAGAGCAAAGGAGATTAGAAGCATCTCTCACATTGACCAAGCCTGCCTACATCCAGCCGTAATAAATGTTTCAGTAGCAGAGACTGACCATAATAGTATTTTTGGAGGCTTAATGCCAAACCTGAAACAGGGTTCTGTAGGACTTTTTCCAATTTCTTAATTTAAAAAATGCAGCATTCATTTAAAATATATTTTTAGCTGTAGCAGTACAGCTTTGTTGCACTGAACCATTTTTTTTCTAACTTTCCTAAATGCTTGATAAACTTCCAGGTTTATTAAAATAATTTTACAGAAACATGAAGTGACTGTAAATCTCCCTCCAGCTCCTTGATAGAGGTTGCTTTAGTGTAGGTCTTCTACTCTGTGAAGTTCTACTTCAAGAAGTTATTTGTTGGTTAAAAATGTAATTTTTGCCATGCCATTAATCTTTAAGCACAGCTTACTCTCTTCTGCTTCAGGGCTAAACAAGGAGAGACTCCAACAGCACAATGGCCCCACAGTATGGACCAACCATTTCCTTCCCACTCCTTCTCCTTCCTTCTACCCTGAGCTTCTTGAGGAGAGGAGACAATAGGGGAGATGAACTTTTTCAGCCTAAAGCAGAGATGGCTTCAGCAGAACAGCATCTTCCCAGTGTCTACGGGGTGATGGAGACAGATTCTTCACAATAGTGCATGGTGGGAAGAAGAGACACCATGGACATGAATTGGAACATGAGAGTTTCAGTTGGAATTTAAGGAGAAAAGTTTTCATCATGAGGAGAGGCAGGCAGAGGTACAGGTTTCCCAGAGAGGTGGCGGAGTGTCCATCCTTGCTAGCTGCTACAGGAACACTGAAAATTTATCTGCCCTTACATACGGGCTGCTTAAACTGAGTGCTGCACAGAAGATTGCAAACAGTGCTGGACAAGGTGGTTTTGGGGCAAAATGTATTCAGGACTATGACTTCTCCTGAAAGTTATCTCAGGGAGGAAAAAAATGCATGACAGTAAGGAACACTTATGAGAGAATAAATAAATACAACTATAAAGTAGAATTTCTGTGTTTCCCATTACAGGTGAATTTGCATGGGATACTGAACTAGAGAAGCTGGCTCATTGCCATTTCCACAGTTACTCTCTGGCTTGCAAAGCACCAAGCACAGGTTCAAAACAGCTTTTCTTCAGTCATGCTGTGACCAAAACTGAGGAGTAGGCCCATGACAAGCAGAATACTGTGGAGTTCCCTGGTTCTCCATTCTGACTAAATGGGAAGAACTTGACTGAGAGACATTCTGTCACCATATGTATTATATTCACTCTCTTGGTTATTATCTCAGACTCTGCTTTATACCACAGTACTTAAATATCTTCATAAGCAGGAGGTATTTCATGAGCATTGACTTTAAGAGATTTATGATCTTTCCAAGTATTTGCACCCTATTCAGCTCAGGGAAGTTAAAGAAGCCATATTTTGTTTGTTCGTGGTTTTTAATGTTGATAATTCTTAGGCTTGTAAATGAGATATTGTCTTTCCAGATAGGCATCAGATTTACTTTTTTTCTGAATAATTTTTCCTTACAGGTAAAAAGAGATGTTACTCAATAGTTAAACATATGTTTTACAATGAGTACATATTTTTAAGTCTTTTAATATGGTACTATCATATTTTAAAGTGGAAATATGCATCTCTGAGTACTCTAAGGACAATTTTTGTCCAGCAATAACTAGAGTGAGAATGGGCACTATTGACTCATTATGTAGAAGAGTCTTCAGGAAATAATGAAATATCTCCATTAGAGAAGGGCTCTGTGAGTTTTACTTGCAGAGCTGTTTCCTGAGGCAGCTGTCTTAGGAACTGAGCACACTCATTTGGCTACATGGAGCATTTGGACTTTCAGCGAGCGCTTCATCAGGTAATTAAAACTTAAGAACTAGCTAAGCAGTCAATAAACTTTCATTCCTGCAGTAGTTCCTGTGATGTCATTATGTACCTTGGGGCATCTGTCTTCTTTGCATCACTCATCTGATGCATCCTAGAATGAATATGAGGATGAGGTTGAGCTCCCTCAGCCAAATCTGGTTAGGAACTGCTAAATACCATGACATTGAGAAGCCATGAACTGGTCCGCACTGCCAGAAATGCCATCATGTGAGCAGCATCTTATGCCTGGAGTCCATGACAGCACCACCTAAGAGGAATTTAAGCTGCCATGCAACCATCATTTGCCACCATGGGCTTCAGGCAAAGCAGCTGGGACACACAGGTGAACATGGAGACACTGCTATAAGCTGCATCTTCTCTTAAGTTGCATTTTCCATTACTCTCCTCTGTTTCTCTCCATAGAAGTCACTCATGCTAAGGCTAATGGCTAATGTTTCACCTGTCAATCCCAAAATTTGTATGAAAACCTGCTGAATCAATAGCTCATACCACCTCTTATGGGACTTATGGGACTGCTCTGTCCAGGGAAGAGGCCACTGGTGACACCCACCAGCACCCATACAGAGACCCCTGGCTTTTCTGAGGACTCCCTCTTATGGCGTTTTCTGCTAGTGACACCATCATTTACAATCATACACTACAAATTGCTTTAAAAAGAGCAATGGTTAAGCAACACGTTAACATGTGTGACTAGGAATGACTGAACACAATGCTTTTCAAAGGATAAGTATGCCAGTGCTTGTTTTTCCAAGTCACTGAGCCTGTTTATAAGAAACCTGAGGTGGATTTGCAGTAAGAAAACCAAGACAGAACATGATTCTTAGCCAAGTAACAATGTATAAATAGCTTCCATGGGGGCTTAATGTAAGCTTTTTTATGAAAGTGCACAAAGTGGCAGGAACAGATGAACACTTAAGAAACAAAGATCTCGCTCACATTCTGATGTTCCTAATCATGAATGTCCAAAAGAAAACAAAAATGCTTCATGTAGGACAGTGTCTTAGACCATGAAGGGTTTTTTTACATTTTCTTTAAGGAGTCAGGTTGTCTTCTTCAGTTTTTGCTGTAATAAAAGGTGACCTTTTACATAATACTGCAGTAGCATCTAAAACTAATTCCATTATCTCAATGTTTGCATGTTCTTACATTTTTAAGGAGCAAATTTTTTTTCAAACCCAGTGAAAAGGTATTAAAACGGTGCAATTGTCATGACAGAAAAACTGACCCTTTTATGTTATCCAGACACACTGGTGATATGAATCTTACCTTTACATTTAGGTGAATTTTGTGCCTGTGATCTCTAAATAAAGGACCCTACTTTTATAACCTTTACAAGTGAAGGGTGACCTGCTTTTGTTCTTAGATTTCAGTTCCTTGTGAGTGAACTGAAATGCCTCAAGGGAAGAGCATTTTACCTGGGATAAGTTGAAGTAGGCCAACAACAGTCAGTAAAACATCTGGCTAGACCCAGTAGTCAACAAACATTAGGTACTGCAATAGAATGGAATATGAAGAATAAGTCACCCCTGATTTCTGAGGACTGTATCACATATCTGTCTGAGCCAAATCTCAGAGATGATCTCATAAGAGTCCTTTGTAGCACCAGACTCTCCTTCGAGACCAACACTGTTGTCTACTGTCCTGGAGCTTCCACTCTGTATGTTACTGTGAGAGCACTAGTTATGCTGAGTGAAGATTAGCACCAGCCGCAACACTTAAATCACACTTGTGTCCTACCCATACAGAGAAAGACACAGGCATTGAAAGCCTGCAGAGGGCAAAACTATTTGCAGAATCAAGTGCTTAAATGTAAGTTCACCAGGCAACTGAAATACATATGCTAATGAAGCAATGACATTAGTTGGCCCGAAAGCCACCCTGGGTTTCCTACTCAGTATTCTGGAAGTGTATTTGGGTTTCATACACTCAATCAGGGTAAAGAGTGGCCTTTTGCACCCTCTAAAATGAGTTTGTGAGGTAAAGTTCATTAACTATACCAAGTGAAATAGGATAAGATTCCCAATGCAGATAGTATTTCATGGCTCTGGCAAATTGAAATTGCAACGAAATGACAGATAAAACTATATCTTCTGAAAAGACAAATATTAGCTGGTATCATATCTGCACATTAGCATCTAAATGTATTGTTGTCTTCATAAATATTTCTCAGGTGTCTTGAGAGTTGAAATAGTACTTGATATATCAGCATGGAACTACTTGAGTATGTTTATTTTATGTTTCACACAAATATTATTTTCTCTTTAAAAACACTGGAAGATGTTGTATGTTAACACCAAAATAAAAAGCTCTGTTATTTTTACTCCAAAACAGATGTAAGTATATTTGCCTTTCCTGAAGGTCAGTGAGAAAAAGGTGACAGAATACATTATTTTAGTTACTGATACCAATGATCAGTTATTATTCCTACTGGCATGCTCAGGCTTTTCTCTATGGTGGAGCAAAGATGAAATGCAGCTGACTGAAGACACAAACACAACCTCAGTGCCTTGCATATTGGTTCTGTAATTTAGTTTCCTCTCCTGCAAATCCCTTTCCATATATAGGACTACTTGCAGTGCAAGGATCCAGATGTCCCTGCTCTCTTCAACGACACTCAGTGTGCAGCTCCCCAGGGAATGGCTATTCATAGCTCTCCATGCTGTTCACTGCAGAGTCCTGAGGATGATGCATTGATTGCCTTGAGGAAAATGACAATTTAAAGCAAAACCACAGACAGAGACAGACTCTTAGACACATGTGGGTGGCAGTGACATGGACAGAAACAGACTTCTCAGGATTCGAAGTTGGTGACAGACTTCAAAAGCTCAGTCTCACTGAATCATCAACACTGCACATACTGAAGCCTTTATTTAGCTGTTTTGGTGAAAGAATTAGCTTTTGCTTGATAACCATCTAAGATGCTAAACCTGTCCTATGTAGTATTTTTGTATTCTAAAGAAATTTAAGTGTGTTTATTTACATGTGTTTGTCTCAAATATATCTCCTTGACTGCTGAAGGCTGTCTACATGTTATTAACTATGATCTGGAAAGTGTGCTTAGGCACAGTCCTGAGCTGGCAGCATTGATGAATTGTTCCAACTAAGAGACTATTTCCAAAGGTGGATTCCTCAGGGACATTCCCAGAGATCGTAGGAAGCATATGTGTGTCTCCATCTGCCCAGGGCACCCATTGTAAATCCCCAGATATCCCTGGCAAGAGCATGCGGGGAGCAGCTAGGTCCATTTCATGCCACCTTCTGTGACTTGGATTGCCTCAAAGAACAAGGTCAGGATTTGTAGCTGTGTCCTGCTGCAGCTTGCAAGGCCTGTTCCTTGGTATGCACACGGGCTGCAAACAACAGCAACTCTACCAAGGTCTCAAGTACAGAATATGGAAATATTTCATTCTTATCACTGTCACTTCCCATTCAACTATCCTTTTTTGATCTGTGAAACCTTAATGATATAGAGAGGTTTTCTTTATTTTCATGTTTCCTCTGAAAGGTTTTTATCTTTCATTGACTAAGTTAAATGCCACATTTCTATAGTGGAAACCTCTCTCTTTCCCAAACCAACATCTCAGCTTTTACAACTTCCAAAAACTGCAACCTCCACCACCAATAATTTTTATCTTCTTGCAATTAAGATGAATTTTATGTTGAACATGGAATTTAAAAAGGCAAAATATTTTTTTAGGACTTTATTAGAATAAACTTACGGTGTTCAGTTGCTGCTTTATGGCCAACGCCAGTGTGCAGATTGTGACCTGTGACACATGGTTGTGGAGAGCAGCAGGTGCTATCTGCATCCATCCCTGGCCTCTCTTCAGCCTTAGGGTTTGATAAGCAGGAGCTAGATAGGGTGTCCTGGTGTGTAGTGTCGTGGTGTCACCAGACCACAGTGAATGGGCATTGCTACTTTTCACTGTACAGGCCAAAGTCATAAACCATAGTTGACTTAGGAAACTAAAATGTGAAAGCAGAAGTTTGAAAGAATGTGAATTTCACTATAAATAGGTCCTAGTTTTCCTAAAGTTAATTTTCAGCTCTGGATATGTAAAATGTTCTGAGTGTGAATTGTCTGCTAGCTTTTCTGATCATTCAGAGCAATGAGTCCTAATAATAACTGTATTTAGAGCAGAAACCCTGAGGAAATTAGATAATAGATAAATAATAAAGATAATTAGATAATAATCTTGAGGTAGAACAACTGAAAATAAATGATAGCATAATCCAGGATCTATTACAAGTTGTATCGTATCTGCCTCTTCATTAATTTAAGAGAAGTCAGAATTACAATACATTCCCTTTTGCCAAAATGTTTAGCCCAGGGCTTACAGCCTGAAAATATCCTGTGAACTTGCAAAAATTCTTGTTTGGGCAATTTCATTCCATTCTTACACGTTCTTTCCCTAACACTGCTGCAGAGTTTCGCTACAGTATAAGAGCACAGTCTCATTTGTGCTTCAGTGGTTTGCCCATTTCTTCCTTTGCATTTGTACATTCCATGCAGAACAGCAATCTCCAAAGCACCTGAGTAGGTCCTCTCATCCCAATACTTCTGACTTCTCTCTGACTACTGTGGTTTAGCACTTCCTTTCAGAGGCAGAGGTCAAATAAACGCAGTTTACAATCTCCATTTATAATTTCTAACATTTTGGGTTTTTTTAAAAATCCTTTATTTCTTTTGGTATTCTTCCTTTTACTCTTCTATTTTGTGTTCATGTCTAATCTCATCCACCACTCTGACGACTTCAACCATCTGTTCATTACCAAGGGGTAATGAACATTTACCACCCTTACATGCCATATTTGCTACTCTTTCTTTGTTTACCAAGAAAATCTGTGACTTGATCCCTGCTCATGGCTGTTCTACTCAGTCTGACTTCCATGCTCTTCATGCCTAGCTTCCTAGTGTCATCTTTGACTTGTTAGTTTTCTTCAGAAACACCTATTGCTATCTCCAAATTTACCCCACTTCTGCTACAACCCTCATCCATGACTACCTTCTAGCCTGTTTGCTGTGTGTTCCAGAAATGCTCTTCTGGATCATTGTCTTTCCTCTTGCTGTTGCTGTCAGGGCTTCCTCCACTGACTATCCATCCCCCAGGAACTACCCTCTACCTGAGTAACGCTGTATTCCAAGCTATCTCTCACTTCAATGCATATTTATCTTGAGTGGGTTTTCCCACCTCTAATAAATATAGAGAAATAAATAGCCAAATATGTTATTTTGATCATGTTATTTTGATCAAAACAGCAGGTGTTTCCTGAATCTTGATGCAACATCAGTCCATAGTTTTGAAACAATTTTATGCCATTATTTCCTTCTCCCGACAGATCTTGAGATGATGTTCTCCATTTCTGAGCAGAAAACATGCAAAGTATGGTTTATATATACATAATGCACAGGCCTCTGGAAGAAGCAGTTCAAAACTAAATCAGACCACCTCTACAGCTTTTCCCTAGAACTATTGCACAATTAAATGTTTAGGGCTATGACAGAATTTTATTAAGTACAGTATCACACACTATAAACAAGAGATGGAAACTGAAGATAAAAAGCTCAGCTTGGAGAACTTGTGCAATCAACTTGATAGGAAAAAAAAATAAAATTGAGATCTTACTTAAGTACACAAAGTATAAGGAAGAACATTTCCTCAAATTATCAGAAATGTTGAAAGACTTTTCATCAGCAAAGGATGAGAAAAAATAGTGCTTAGTACCTTGAGAGACCACACAGGTAGCTCTGTATAGTAACCTACCTCCTCATTAGAAACAACCAGCAATGAAAAAGGAAACCAGTGGCTGTATGCTGAAAATGTTGAATAAAACCCCTATATCATTGAAAGCAAATGGGAATTTTTTCTGTGGAGCTATTGGTAAAATATGTAGTCACAAGCAGTCATATACTGAGGAAATTCTAACTTTTTCTGGCTATGTACTGTTCTAGCTCTTATTTACTCTCTGACCAGAATTGCTGGGCTAATGAAGTGTTACAAAAGTTCATGTTTCATGCAGGGAAACAAAAGGAAGTCTTGATCATATACAGGAACATCCCTTGAAGAACTTTTACAAAAGGTTGGATGGGATTCTAAGCAACCTGACCGGACTGAAGGTGTCCCTTCTCATTGCAGGGTTTTTTTGGATTAGACAACCTTTGAAGGTCCCTGCCAACCCAGACCATTCTATGATTTTATGAATATTTTCCTGGAAGTGCCAGAGGCACTGATTAAGTTAGGTTTAATTTTCTGAGTCGAAATTCAGACAGTAAATATTTCACTCTAAATAGTAATTCCATTCTTATACTACTTGTAAGACCAGTGTGGTCCACTAGAACAAACAATAATGCCCAAAGTTGCAAAGTTTCCATGCTTGTTATCCTCTTCCCCATATTTCCATGTCATATTTCTGACACCACCAGTGTGACCAGACAGATTTTCACTTATCTGTGAAAAAGTATACAAGATCAGATCTGTGAAACGTTGCTGAGTCCAAAAGGTGTCTAACAATTAGTATAAATAAAGCACTTTTTTAATGCATTCCTACTGTATATTTGAAGTTTACGTCCCATTAAAGTTGCAGTGTAATATAGACATTAAATTGCCCACAGTTGGTACATCTGAACTGGTATTACTCCAGATGAATAATGATTTCAGGATTTATTAAAAAACAGGTGATTATTTGAACAATATCCCTACAACTTGTGGGTTTGGTTGCCGTTATAAAGACACTGTGTCTTTTAACAGTGCTGTATGAGGTCCACTATTTGCTGCATGTACTTGTTATGTAGGTCCACCAGGTCAGGTAAAGCCAAACAATTGCTTTGACAACATTGCTATTAGTCAAAAAGACAATGCTGATGAAGGAATACTTTTGTGTCATTCATAGGAGGGAGAGAAAGAAAAACCAAAACCAAGTGGAAAAAAAACTCGAATTGCCACAAGCAACATTTTGGGAGGCAAAGAGATGTGAATATTCCATAGAAAGGTAAGACTAATTCAGCCCACATCTTGGAAGGGTTCATACCTAAGTTGCTGAGAGCTGAAATTAAAGGAAAGGTCAGACATCACTTCTCCTATTGACTTAGGACAGCTGAATTGTACATCCCCATATCTGGGAAGGAGGAGCAGACAGGGAGCTTGAGGCCAAGAAGAGTAGCAAGATGTCAAGGGAATAAAGAACATAGCTGTGCACTGAGACAAAAAATCTTAAAGACCACAGAGACTCAGTGTATTAAGATTAACTGTTTCTGGAGGGTAGCTTTTAGCAAGAAAGAGCTCTGCTAGACATGTGGTGGTATAGCTTTAAATTTCAATCAACATAACTGAAGTATGTGCCTAACTGCTTTCCCAAACAGGATTTAAAAAATTATTTTTAAAATAAATGGTGAATTTACTAAATGTACCCACTCTTCTGGAAAATACACTTTACATTGGAATATTTTATCTTGACAAGAAAAATATTTGAGGGTTTTAAAGAAAAGATTGGTCAACATCTGTGTATGTTCACATTGTATATTAATATGCATCAGTCAGATCAATGTTGCAGTGCTGTGCTAATGTCTGGAATTCACATTAAAATGGTGTCAGGAAGCCTGGAGTTGGAACAGTATTGATGGTAAATGGATATAGGTCATTTGGACCAGAAGACTCAGATTTGCCACACGAGTAAAGCTAAAGGAAATCAATAAAGAAGCAATCATAAAAAAAACCCAAACCAAACCAAACCAAAACAAAAGTGTAAACTGAAGTATAGATACTAAAAGTAAGCTTCATTTTTCTTACTATCTTAAGAATTCATTTTAAAAAATTAATTTTATTCATTCTTAAGAATTCATTTTCTTAATTTTTTTTTCAGAATTCATTTTCTTAATTAATTTTTTTCAAGGTTTCACAGAAAGGAAGGTATTTACAAACATCTGTTTGATCTCAGTCTAGCATTCAGTACAATGGATTTTGATCTTAATGGAAAACAAGTTGGAGAATAAAATTCCCATTCTATCTCAGCACTCATTCCCTTCATCCTCCTGGTCATTTGACTTTAGAAATGCCTTCCAATCCATACATCTTTTTTAATGAAATTTATTCCTACAGGATGCAGGACGCAAGAGCTCTGACAGAGGAACCCAACACCTATCTAGCTGATACTATAGCACTGTACTTATTTTTAAAAACCAGGTACTGGGCAGGGGGTGGGCTGGGCCAGAGAATAGAAAAGAAACCAGGAAATCAAGAAATATAAGTGTCAAAATATAACGGCTTGTGTTATATATATATATATATATATATACATATATATATATATATATATATACATATATATATATATACTCAGTATATATATATATACTCAGAGCCTGACTTAAACTGAATCTCATTGCTCACCATGGGTTCTTCACTCCTCTTTCTGATTCCACAGACTCCTTTACAATATAAAGCATTTTTGTTTATCAGTAACTTTAGTGAAAATCTTTTCATAAAACTTTTAGCAGAGTACAATTTTTGCTGTGAGAAAGTCTGACAGATGTTTTACTAAAATCACCACCAAATATTGCTTCAGTACCTCATCATTTTGTTTTTGTTGGAAAAGGGAAGCATTTAGCTTGACTCATAAGATGTATTTGTTTTGCATCTATTTTGCTCACCATATTTATTGTTGCTCTCCTCAAGAGACTGCACTGAGATCTTTATGTTCTTCTTCAGTTCACTGGAAGGCTTGCCTCATTAGAGGTTATGTATGGAGTCATCTAAACTGCATTAGCCACCTGGAAATTTAGGCTTCAGCCTAGACGGGTTGTCTAAACTCACCCAATAGTCAAAGTATGATCTCTTCCATATACCCTAAATGCTGTCCCTATAAGTATATCCTGGAATCGATAGCCCAAAACATCCTTTGTGTCTCTACCTATAGCAGCTTAAACTAGAGATGGCAGTTTTATCAGCTAAACTTTAATAACATGTATCCCCACTATGAAAGTCCTACAATAAGACAATATAGTGTCTCCTAATTTGAAATATGATGTAGTAGATATTTTGCTGTACGTGTGCAATAAACAGGCATAGTACTCCAGTCTTGCTGTAGCATAGCTATAAGACTGAACTGAACACAGTATGGACTCTACCTATTTAGTTAAAACAAAATCCACACTGCAACAGCACATAATGAGCACTACACTTATCTACAGCAAACTGGAATCCAGGTAACACAGAAATAGTCACTGAAATTGCTCTAGATTTGCGCAATGTCCTCAACTGCAGTGGCAAGCAGCCTGAGTGGAACCATGCCATGACAGCTGCACTGAGGCCACGGTAGGTGAGGGAAGACCCAGGGGGCTGTTCAAGCAGCATAGTCAAAAGAGTAAGAGTTGTACCCGTGGCTAAAGCCAAATTTGGTATTTTCATATACATCTTCCTCTGACTTCATATCTCTGGCCTTATTGTGTGATTCACATTAACTTCTAATAAGCATGACAGAACCACAATGCCCAAAGGTGCTGGTTAGAAGACTGCTAGGTATGGTCTCTACAACTCTAACAGTGTTGCCTTGACTGCAACAGCATTATCAGATTTTCTTGAGATGGAGGAAGAGAGAGATTTCTGTAATTAGTAAATAATATCAATTTAACTGGGTGAAGGGGTGCTTGCTTCCATCATTTCAACTTATTCTTATAGGCTTTAAGACAGAGATAAAAGATTAATGTGATAGAACAGAAGGATCTTACAGCAAGCAAGCAATGCTGTTGACATAAACAGGATCTCTGCTCTAGAATACAAAGATCTACCATAATTGTCAAAGTTATTTGAGAAGGTGCATATGCTTTAATGCACTACAAACAGCTTAAATTATTCATGGGAGGGACAAAATAGTTCAAAACTGTGGGGGTGTCAGCCTACACCTAGAAGTCATTTTCCATCTGACACAAAGACACACCTGGTCAACCTTTTGTAGCAATTTTAATAAAAATTGCTTTATGATTAAGCACATGCGAAAAGCTGTTTGTCCAGTTTTCTGCATATACCAGCTGATGCAAGGAGAAAAGGACAAAAACTTTGCTATGTAAATGCAAGACATCACTGGTATTACTGAAGAAAATATCTGCCAGGCCTGAACCAGGACTTTCAGAAACAGGCTGTGTTCAACATCTCACAACCCAGTATGGATCATGTAGCAGTCAATATACCATCAAAGATTCTAAAACAAATAAACATACACCTCACCTTCAGAAGACTTTCCTCTGGTTTCATTATCACCTACAACAGAGCCAATGTTTCAGGAGCAGAGAAGGATGACTAATTCACACGTCATGTTCTGTATACTGTCTTAACCTGCCTGTCCTAACTGCAAGCACTTCCTTGAGAATGAAGGTAATGTTGTTATTTAGTACTAATATTATTAAATCTCTTGGCAGAGGCTTGCAAAATCTGTTCGTATTTCAGTCACTCAAAAAAGGCTTGTAAAAAAGATGCAAGAGGAAGTAATTTACCTATTCACATATTAAAACTGGAAGTGCCAACTTAATGTATTTTGACATTTGCCAGGCAGGAAGGTTTGGTAGAGCATCAGAGAGCTCTTGACTGTACACAGGTTCTTAAGCACAGGTAAAGACACATGTCACAGCCTACTGCCTTTCAGGAGACCACCCACACTACCACTAACAAATTTTGCTGACAGGTACTAGGGGAAAGGGAATTGTTAATATCAAGATGCACCTTCCCCTAGGTTGGTTCTTCTCTCCCATAAGGAGTAAGAAAGGCTGCTGATGATTTGCCAGAGGACACTGAGACATAATAAAGGTGAGATTCAGGGGGCCAAGGGCAGATGTGGGCTAGCATTTCTCTGCAAGTGGATCTGTGATACCCACGCTCAGTTGCAGACCTACCGCAGCCCTCTGGGTGACTGGAGAGGAATCACTTAGTATGGTATTCATCTTATCCAAATTTAGACTCCTGCAGTATAAACATCTACATAGAAGCAAGTCACCCTGTGCTCTTTTTGTAGTCAACAGAGAGAAATAGATACTTCTATGGTGCAATTAATCTCATCCTAGAGAAGACATCTTCCAGATGATTTATGCCTTAAAAGTACCTGGTTTTCCCTGACTATAAAGGGAGTCTGAGGTGATTTTTGCCATATGGACACCTCAGACATGAACAAATAATATATCTAGCAGAGCCATAAACCCATTGATATTTCACATGGCCTGCAGTTAGTATAAATGTTTGGTCAATAATAACTTGAGCTGAACTCAGACGGTTGACCTAGAGGTGAATGGCTCTGTATTCCATTACTAAGTCTCTGAATCATCCAGTGTCTCTTTTCTTTTTAAGTAAAGTCTCTCCCTGGGTTTTAGATGTCACTTAATGGAATGTGGATATTAAATGTATGTAAATCCATAACATTTTTGGATAGAGCTGCATTCCACTATGTCCCATTATAAACACTATCCCATCCTCCTCTTTGGAGCTGTCAATCTGTCAGGCAGAGGAGCCTGTGGACTCCCAAGGCAAATCCTTGTACTTTCAACAGACTGTTCCTGCCAAAATGAAAGTTCCCAATGAAAATAGTTCTTGTGTGGAGACTATCAGAGAGACCCTCTTAAGCCATGTTTTTTATATCCTGGGATGATAGGAATTCCTTTACCAAAAGTAGTGCAGCTTGGTTTTTTCCCCAGGTTGTTCATTTCTATTTTATTCCTATTCCTGTTTTCAGAATTCTCATTTTGTTCCATAGAAGTATCTCCTATCATTTTTACTTTCGTTTCACATTATTTATCTGCACATTTTTTTACACTTCTCATTGGAATTTCCACCTCAGTTATAAAATATTATCAGGGTTTTTGTGCAAGAATTCTTGTTGCACTTTTGCCTTCAACCTAGCAGTAAACTGCCAGGGCAGAATATTGTTATTATTAATTTCTGTTTAAAGAGGTTAATGCACTTGTATCTTCACTTAATCTCCAAATGCCAGGCACTGTTACTTCCCAGGTGTCACTTAGTAGAATGTGGATAAAAATCTCTGTTAAATTCACAGTACCTGTGTGTTAAACTGCTTTGCACTTTAAACATAATTATACTGCAATATGCAACCTGTGTTTGTGTAGCGTGATCTAGATAACCATCTTCACCAGCAGCCAACAAACAGATTCAGATTTCCATCTGGTCAGATGGCTCTTTTGGTGACTCACTTCAGATGAAGGATTCTCCCATATTCAAGATACTTCTCAAGCCAAATTTTTTTAAAGGAGTTGCACAACAGACCTACCTTTCTGAAGCTTTCTCTGCACTTCCACTGGGAAGATTGTTTAGCCTAGACTGTGCATAGAACACAGTGTTTCTCTTCTTCTGAGGACCAGATGTTATCTGAAACATTACCCAAAGAAATAATATAATCTCCTGTTTGTACTCTAAATTCCTGTATAAGTTTTAGGCAGAATGATATTATCAGTGACAACAATTCTTCAAATGCAGCTAATCCCCATCTTCAGGGTTTTCAGCAATTGCCTGAACTAGATAGAAACCAGTATTTCAAGCAGGTTACTTCTGTAAACCAGAGGAGTACAACTGAAAAATGGTGCTTTGAAGTTGCCTGTCTCCAGGCATCTCTCTGAAGTGCAGAATTTTCCTAGAGAATTATGTCTGATTAGACATTATCTTCTATGTACCTGAAGTTATATAAGAACTGTGACTTCCTGGCTAAAATACACCTCTAGATCAGACCTATTCTTAACAAATAGACTAATTCTTAGTTTCTCTCCACTTGTTTCTGTTGGAGATACAGCCACTTCCAGGACTACAGCAAGTTTGACGTTTTCTCTCCATTTTTCTGATGTAGTACTAACATTCATGTAATGCAAATCTTGGGGACTAGAACAAGAATTCTTTTTCCTTGCATTTGTATTCTAAGTATATTAAAGTCTCTGGGCAATTTACTACAGAAACAGCCAGATCCTCTTGCTGGACCAAACGTGATCAAGCTGCAATACTGATCCTTGCCTATCCTGTTGTGGGACTTGATGAACTTCTCACCCACCTATCACACTCTGGCTCACTTTCTGGGGAAGAATGTGGAGCAACTGACTGGTCCATGCTGTGTGCCACCAGGATGTGAGAGCAGGATTAACATCACTCTGTGTAGCTCAGCCCATAAACACAGCCTTTGCACGTGCAGTAGGATGGCTGCTGTCTCTCTGACATAATAACCCAAGACATCAGGCTGTCTTGGCTCTATGCTCCCAGCACTATTTCTTTGCTTCAATTTACAGGCATTTAGAGTTTCTAAGGCCAATTATTTAGGTTATTGTATTCACCACAAGAGCCATAAAAATGCAAGTAAAATACATATCTACATCTTTTTGAATATAAATGACATTTTTGAGACTGGGTAACCACTCAACACCAGTCGTGGATACAAATGGAAAAATGTACCAATTTTTTTTGCCTGTCCCACATGCCCAAAACATGATATGGCTGTCAGATAATTTATTTTATTAGCATACTATAAATCCTAAAGGATAATAGGGAACGTGGGCCAGATCCTCACTGCTTTCGGCTGAGAGGTGCTAGTTGACCTCAGTGCAGGAGGTTCAAAAATACTTCACTTCCATCAGTTTGCAAACCACTGTTTCCTTATGGAAACATTCCCTATCTCATATAGTTACATATGATCTGGGTGTAACCCATTTCCTATTTGCCCCTGAGCACTTCTGGAATGTGATAACATAACAGTTGACTATATCATCACCTTTTATTTCCCTCCATTTTGTGATTCCCTTGCTGTTGCTCAGAAGAGGAACCAGAAACTGTAGAAGTGAAGCTGTGCAATGAAAAAGCTTGAACACTTTTCTACCTTCCATTTTTCCCTGCATTCCTCCCTCCAGTTTTCCTCCCTGATTTCCTTCCTTCTAGATACTCATCCAGGAAGAGAAATATGATTGTTATCATAGAAAATCTGTTACTGTACTAAGCTTTGAAGAACTACTAATGTGAACACTAGTTAAGTACATACATGGGGATACATATGTATAAGTATAGGTGCATATCTATAAACACTGTTGTTCATGCCAAGGAAATTTTTGCATTTGGCTTTTACAAATAGCTACTATTAACTTCACTATTTTTGAATGGCCTGCTTTTTTTTCTACTCTCATCTCCCCAGTCAAAAACACACATCTGTGGACTTCAATAGAGATGCTTACCTGGATCAAAGTTATTCAGCATATATGTTAGTTATTACAAAGGAATGTTTGCAAGAAACACAAAAGGAGTCCTTATTGCACTGAAATCTCTCACACTTATTTTCCCAAAATATAGGCTCTTGATTTCATCACATGGAACAGAGAAAAAATACAAAGTGTACTTTGGATTATTTTTTTAAAAAGAGTTGTTCAAATTTTATATCTTTTTCTCACAGCAGATCATGAATTGCCATATCATGAGGTAGACATGTCTTCCACTGCTGAAGGCAGCTTTTCCCTGTCAGACATGTCCAGAAAGATCATGACCTAAGAAAAGTGTAACATAAAGTCACTCTGGAGACAACACTCCTGTTCATGTTTTCAGTTTTGCTCTTCTTTTCTCAGAGCAGTTTGGAAAAGGTGAAATATTTTTATATACACTCAGAATGAATAATGTCTATCTTCATGCTGACAACAGAGAATGAAGGTTGAATGGAGAGAAGTTTACAAGCTAAGCTCACAATTAAATTTTTTAAAATTCAGAATAAGAAATGAGAAAAGAAAATATGCTATGCAGGTAAGGACTCTATCCACAGCAGTGTCTTACCATGGACAAGAGAAGTGTCACTGCTTCAAGTGACAAGTTTGGGTCCAGAATTGCTTTATTGGACATATGTATTTCCAGAAGGCAATTTCTGACTTGCATTTCATAATAGCTAGGACATTATGTTAAATCCTATGACATGCAACTACTGACTTCTGAAAGGTTCCCCAAATTTATTTATTCTTTTTCAACCGTGATGTTTCTGTAAGTGTGCGCTTCCAAAGAAAGACTTTATTTAATCAATTCAAAACATGGTAAGGCTTCCAAAAGAGATCAGTGACTAAATTAGGCACTCTTGAAATTTAGCAATTCTCATTACAAATCACCTTAGGGAAAGAAAAATTAAACCCATCCAAATTTCACAGATTCAAAATGTCTGAAATGAATTTAAATACCTTTGATGCTTCTGAGATTTTGTGAGAAACTCCAAATCATTAATGTTTCACATTTCTTTGTGATTAAATTATAGACACTATGTCATAGTTTCATTTTGATTTACTAAACACCAGTTGACTGTCAGACAGAAAAGCAGGAAGGTAATGAATTTATGCATTTATGAATAGAAAATGGTGCAACGTGGCGAAAGGTTGACTTTCACTCAGCAGTTTGGGTATGGCACCTTCTTCAATGGATGTCTGGGTAAAAAAAATAATAAGCAAAAAACCAAATTAACAAAACCCAAAAACCAAAATAAAAACGCCAAACAAACAAAAAAACACACACACACACAAAAACAAACAAACAAAAACCCCAAACACAACAACAAAAACAAACCAACAAACAAACAAAAAACTTCATTTTCCAAATTCTGATAATTAATGTCATGTCATTTTTTTCCTTTACATTCTTGGAAATTTGACTCCTGAAAAAGGGAAATCTAAATATACATTACTTTAAACCAAGAAGAGTTCACCAAATGCTCCAAACAGTCATAAATATGAATACACAGCCTTATTAAAAGACTGATGCCAAACCTTACAGGCCATACCTTCTGCTCTTCCTCTTGAACTCTTCAGGTTCTTTTCAATTTGCTTAAGACATTCCCAAAATGCCATTGCTCCAGTTTACGTTGCCTTGGCTGCTAGGATAGATCTGAAGTACCGACCAAAGCCTCACTGGGAAGAAAGGCTGCATCTTGCATCTTCCTCACAGCAGCCTAATAGTGCTTCCCAGAACAAGATTTTCTGTTTCTGCATCACCTTCACATTTCTGACTCACGCCATATGACATCCATTCTCCTCTTCTACCGTATGGCTGCTTCATGGCCTTTTACGTTTCATCTCACTGATTTTGGATCATCCACCTAATTGATTAAGGTCGCTTTAAATTCTGATCATGTACTACAAACTGCTTGTAATGTCTTCAGCAAATGTATCAAGTTCTTTTTTAAACTGAAAGCCAAGACTTTAGTGAGAAATGCTCTCCACCTCCCACTCCTGTAAGACTACACTTGGAGCCACACCTAACCAGCAAACTACTTATGCCTTTGAAAGCCTCTGAAGTTTTTCAAAGGCGCATTTCAAACAGCTGTTCAATCAGTTTAGGTTGACAACTCTAAGTTTCTTTCCTCAGCTTTGCAGGAGACCTGTGTAGGATAAGTCTGTCTAAATCAGAGAGACATCCCATATACTGCTTTTTTTTTTATTCTCTAAATCAAATGCTCTCAGAGAAGGAATTAAGATTGATTTGACACAGTGTATTTTTTTTTTTTTTGCATGCTTGGGTGGGCTATTTTAACTCTTTAGGATCCTTCTGCAACTTATTTATTGTTTATTTAATAAACTAATTCAGAACATTTCCAGGAGCTCCTAAAAGGGGTTGATTATAGCTTCCTGATTTTTTTCAGAAGAACCATATTTGCATCTTTTCCTTTTACTGTGAAGACTCAGCAATGGTCCAGAGATTGTTTATCAGGTCTTGACAGTCTGAATACATCCATCTACTCTTTAGCATGTTCTCTTCTTTTATTTTACCTGAGCTCCAGTCTTCTCAATAAAGTTAGGCAGAACCAAACATTAAACATTTTAGACTTCTTTACACCATGTCTGTCTTGCTCTCCTTTCCTGTTTCATAGGATCTGTACTGTTCTGTTACTATTTGAACAGAAACACCTAGAAAATATTACTCCAGGCAGGATCATCAGAAGATTTATTAGTGGCAAGAAAGTCTCTCTCACCTGATTACCCTATAAATACTCAGGAGAAATCTTTAGCAAATATTTCAGCCGTGGTACAGCAGCAACAGCAGAGGCAGAATGTGGCCTTCAGCTGAGGCACCATCAGATCTGTGAGGCTGTTTTGAACTCAGGCATTTGTGAACCTGCCAGCAAAGTGAGTGATTTGCCACCAGATCAAGGAAGAGCAGCTCAGTGTTTGACAGCACTCATTACTTGATGTTCAGAATGATTTCTCCAGAGATTGTAGAGTTTTGAACACTGAAAAGGGATTTTTCATTTTAGCCTCCGCTATTTACTGCAAGAGATAAGGGGAGACACAACTGTGCTAAGAGAACCTCTGTGATATGTGTGTCCTGTTCCCAAGGCCTACATCAAAACATCAGCTGCTTAACCAGGACTTTTAAATATTCCCAATTAGTAGGAAATTGGCTGTTTATAATTCCCTTTAGCTGTTATAATTCCCTTTTTTTCACACTTCATTAATCTTATTTTTGTTTCCTCCTATATTTCACAGGCCTAATCAGATCATCAAAAGAAAGGAAGGAACGAGCCCATATCCACCTTGCTAGGGGAGTCTGCATGTCCTCACAGTGCTGTGTCCATGCTAGCACAGAGATGCTCCCCACATCCCCAGGCACCCTGCTGCATCCCACCCTTCTCTCAGCAGGCAGGCATCCCCACATACACAGAACCAGAGCATTTCCTCCCAAGGTTTACTCTGCCAATCGCCTCCACATCTGCCCCGGGCCCTCTTTCATTCCCACTGGCAAGCCCTGCCAAACACTGCCTGGAAAAAGGACCTCCTTCTCCCCTACACAAACCAGGCATGGTGCTTGGGGCTGGCACGTGGCATCCCCGCAGGACCATGTCCTGCCAGCCAGCAGCTGTGGCGAGGCCCATTGCCAGCTGTGGGAAGGCACGTCACCTTTTTCAGAGGAGAAATAAAGTACTTTTGGCAGCAGGTTCCCCCGTGGCGACTGGCCCCACGTCCCTCCTGTGTGGTGGGCAGATGGTGGTCGTGCAGGCCCCCAGCCAGCACCACAAGGCCCCCACAGCCCCAGCCCCATATGCCCTGCTTGGCTGCTGTCCCCACTTGTCAGACTAGTAGTCATTTTTCAAGTACCACTAACGTGGGTGAAGCAAATGCACCAAAGGGCGAACTGTGTTTTTCAGCACTAGCAGCTACAAGACCAGAAGCTCCTGAAGTGCAGGAGGTGGATGAATGTGACTCGCTGCCTGGTGAAGCACTTGCAGAACTAAGCAACAACACTGACAGTGTCATGGCTTTCTGCGCAGACAAATGGTCCAACAGAGATGTACTAGGAGAAAGAGGAAAAGGATTTGAGGTTTTCTTTAAGTGTAGATCACTTTAACAATAAGTTTTCCTACAAATCTGCAGAGTTCAGAGTTCTAAATGGTAACCTTGTGCTGAAATGTGAGAAAAAGCTGCTTTGCCAGTTCTTAACATAGTTCGACACCTGTGCCCTCAGTGCTGCTGCTGCTGCTAAGGCCTGGAGTTACGCAGTGCTGAGGTCTGGCATGGGAAAAGGACTCTTGGATAATACCGTGGTGATTCATGCATGAAGGGGTACTCAAAAGAAGATAAAGTGGGCGTATAAGCCTCTACCCAGTTACAATCTAAAGCAAAAATAAAGACAGTGAGGCAAAGACCACCTTGAAGGCTGCTACATCCCCACAGCAACACCAGTGTTGTGCTGGACTCCTGGGGGCCACGTTGGCAGCCCAAGCAAACAGCTTGCCTCTTTTGTCCCTTCTATTAGCAGGAAAGTGAGCACCACACTATGTGGCCTCTTCTTGTGGGACTGATCACAGGAAACCTCTCAAGCAGACAGAGGCACTGCTGAGCAAGTGTCTTTGTCTTGCTCATGGCATATTTGCTAGGATGGAGTAAAGCCATCAGTACTGCCTGGGCGTGTGGGAACAGAGCTCAGAACTACAAGGTCTGAACATGAGCTGGAGCAGGTCAGGGGTGAGCAGCAAGCAGAGGAAGTAAGGGCATGACAAGACTGGCAGATTTGGATCATCTGGGCTACAGGCTGCAAGGGTTTGTGCAGAGGTTGGAGCTACAGTTGGAGCTATTGTTCTAGAGTTGTTTAGAAAAGGTATATTTTGGTACTCCTGGAAACTAAGTAAAAAGTTAAAAGGCATTTCTTTTTCATTTTAAATTATTGAACATGATTGTGCTTGGAGACAGCTATTCTGGAAACGAAAAAGAGATTTTAGGAGCCATGGCACCAGTTCTGACAGCCTGACCCAGAGCAAGGTAGCCACAGAAAGAGGCAAGATGTTTAGTGGGCACTTGCATTGCCTCAGATGTGGTTTTCCCAGTGATATGAGCAAAGGCTTCTGTAACACTGTTCAGGCATAACCTTCCCTCTTACCCTGAATGCCCCTTGTCAAAATGAGGCCACAGTGGTCATCAGCACTCAGGATCACATAAAATAATACCATAAAAGGGAACTATGATTTTTTGTACACATTCATTACACCATTTTTAGCATCCAAAATATGGATACAAAAATCACCATGTTTTCCTTAGTCAATTATCCAGCTTTTGTAGTCTAGGGTTTCCTAAAACTTGTCCATAAGTGTTTTATTTTCACCTGAAGTTGTGCTAGTTACATTTAATCCAATTTTAGTGTAGATAGGCTAATAGAGTTTTGATAATGTAAATCCTCTTGAAAAAGGACTAATTTTAAGGTTCCAGAAAACTGTTGACATGCTATGATACTTAGTTAGGTCAGTTTGTTAGAGAATGGCACTAATAATGCCAAGTTCATGAACTTGATCCCTGTACAGCCCATTCTCTGAAGAGAGGATCCTTCCAACTCAGACTATTCTGCGATTTTCTTTCAAGGCCGTAGTACAAAGTAAGGTGCATTAGCTAAGTGTAATCTTAGGTTTAGAAGTCATTCCTTAAGCCTTCAACAGACGTGAATCTCTTTGAGAGAGCGAGTTTTCTTTCCCAACTATGAAAAACAGTTTTCACAAATCACTGGCTTTATGGTAAAGATTTAAGATGCAAGGCAGATGGATTATTCCCTTATTCCCTTCTAAATTCCACTGAACTCTGTTAGGGCACTGCATATGTGTTGGTGCTGCCTCTTAGACACTGATACCACTCCCAGAAGTGCTCTTACTTGGCAAGTCAAACAAGATAATGTGATTACATATTTCTTTGACTGAATGAAGGTGGTTTTCCAGTCAAAGGGGAAGAAAGCTGTAGATTTTCAAAGTCAAGGTCATGTGTCCTATATTCCATCTACCATGTAAGTTAGCTGGTAACCTCAGCATATATTTATGAAAAAATACATAGATTATTACCTATTGTTCTTAAAATAGCTCTGAAAGTGTTTTGAAACTTCATGGCTGATAAGTAAGACTCATCTTTTCTGCTGAGGCATATCAGATGCCTTTTTTATATATACACATTCATTCTACAGTAAGATAGAAGGAAAAATCTATTTGTAGTCCAAAGAATATCCTATGTTCTCTCACATAGCTACTGAGTCTCTTCTGAGCGTTTTTTTTTTTTTTTTT